>OY744518.1:24233800-24738800 GCA_963556195.1 Sepiola atlantica
AATCAATAAATAAAAAAGTTATGAATTTTTAAAAATAGGACCCTTATTTTTGCCCACCCTGTATATATATATATATATATATATATATATATATATATATATAGTGATATTGGGGTGTCTAATTGTAAACACACAGGTGACTCAGCAACCCAGATTTAATTTTACAATTTTGGTTAAGCATATAAGACACCCAACCAGCGGGTTTTGTTGTTCATAGCAAGGTTTCTTCTCCCGTTTCTTTCATTGTCATTAGTTGTTTACTTGTGATAATATATGACTGAGAAATATACTCTTACAGAGACATAGTTTACCACTACATTGTGTGTGGGACTCTAGAAATGCACCCTTTTAATGGAACACAGTTCAAGATGGGGTATCGTAGCTATCTCAACAGTAGACATGGGGAAGTGATGTACAATCATAAGCACGTACATGTAAAATTTAAACTTACAATCATTTTAATATAATTAGATCAATTATTTAATGAATATAACACATCTTCTATGTATAGATAGAGGCATTAGATTAATGTTAATAAAAATGAATATTATCCACATAAAGTAGTCTTACATTTACTTCGTAAAGCGTAATATCTTTCGATTGTCTGCTATTAACAATGATTGGTCAACGAACAGTGAGTTTTATTTTTTTATTTTAAATAAGTTTATATTGATAGAAGATATGTATCTAAAGGAATTATCTCATTTAATTGTCCAGTAAATCAACGTCATTCACAAATTACTATTGATCTTCAGCTATCAACAAGATACGTCAATTTGGAAACAAAACACGATTTATTCACAGTGAATGTCTTCTCATAATATGGAGAATGAAAAGCAAAAAAAACACTTATTTATTTGCATTTTAACGTTTTTATAACTTAGACTAATCGCAGCGTGATTGTTGATAACTACTTTTATACTTGATGTTTGCCTAAGGAAACTTTTTAAAACCTTACTTGTTCAGAGAGTGTTGACTTAATTTTGTCAAAAGTCTTTAATAAATATATACACAGATGTGATTTAAATAGTCATGAGCAGTTCCCAGAAGAAGTGTCCGTCAGATAAACGAGATTATTATTGATTGATGTTGTATTGTTTGTTGGTGTTTAACGACCTTTAAAACATTACCAGGTCATCTCAGGTAAGTATAATACAGTTTATATGATAACCAGTTTGTGAATTGTATCGAATTTTGGTGTTGTATTTCCAGCATTAACAACTGTATGAAATGTTTTAAAGAATCATTAATCATTTTAGAAACAGATTTTATGCATTCTAAATACACATTTGTAGTGACAGTAATGGAGCAAATTTATTCAATAAACAATACTATATGAGTCATTTATTTATCGATAGAATTTATTGTTGTATTCGCTCTATTCAATCTTGTTCATGATATCCAGCGTTAGTTTGAGTATCTGTACTACGTCTCTCATCTTTGATGTTACGCTCACAACGTTTCGGCCGAGGTAAACTCCAAGTTTCTTCAGGTGCATCTTGTACATATTCGGAAGTTTTTTTTCACTCGATCGCGGAAATATTTATTTAATCCAGGGGTGGATTGCTCTCGTTCTGTCATCCATGAGCGGGTAGAAGTCTTAAGCAATGCGTAATCGTATTCTTACTATCGCCCGCATTGAGAATTGAACTTTTACCTCATCTTATATCGGTTACGCTAGAGGTCCTTGGAGAAGTTAGTTAACGGATACTTCTACATATCCTTTGACAATGTTACTTTCCCTTTAAGAAATAAAAAGTGTATTCATCGACATTCTTCTTTTCCCAAGTTAACGTTTATTCCAATGATAACTTTATTTAACGACAATTAAAAACGATTCGTAATTTTTGTAAATTAAAATTAAACTGAAATAATATAACATGTTTTATGTAAATAGTTTTTCGCCAATTTAAATTGAAAAGTATTTCGATAAGTCATCGTTACAAGTTATAAATACTAGATGTTTCAATATAGAACCAACCATTTCTCTATAATTTTTACTCTTGTTATGAACACTAAATGTGTCCGTCGCATCGCACAATGTAAACCCGCATCACGTCAACGTCCACATCAAAGACATTCTATGTTTTATTTCAATAGCTTCGACAGAACTTGAACCCTCTGCATCCATAAGCATTGAGTGGGTGTCTAGCAATTAACGTCAGTATGTAATGGCCAATCACTATAAGATCATATACAACTAGATGTTACGATCCGGCGTTACAAGAAGACATTACATGTTAATTCATTGTTATCCATCTCCTTCTGCACTCTCTATACTACAAGTGAACACGTTTACGAAAATAAATTAATAAGTTAGAATAATTGTAGATAATTCTATAACAAGCTCGATTAAATAATAATTAATGTACTTTTTTACTTTAGGAAAGTTTACACTACTCTGAAGAGTTTTTGTTAACCAACGTTGGATAATATACCAATTATGTTAAATATTCCAACAGTTTGATATGCTTCATTAGGACGATTCTGAGTATTTCTAAAGAAAATAAAATATATTAAGTTGTTCTGCATTAAACAATATGGCCCAATAATGAATTATATAGTTCGACTGGAAGTAGATTATCACTGGTAAGCACAATGTAAATGAACAGTTCCGGCACTATTTTATTATCATTTCGGTTAGTCTTATCCAAACTTTATGTTTACAATATAAAGTGTAACGGGTATATATAGGTAAAGTAAAATTGACAAAAATGTTAGAATTCTCGTTTACAAACCAAAATGAAAACGTTTGTGTATTTATAAATACAAAATAACACATATATGTATTAATTTTAAAAGAAACTTCACCTTATAATACTCTCATCAACGAAAAAGAAATATTTTAATTACACTCTAACCTACATGTTAAAGTAGAGCGTTAGGTAATGTTGTACAGGTGTTCATAAAACGGAAAATAGTTAATTTATAGTGTAAATAAAATAATTGACTAAATGGCATAGTTAATCGAACTCTCGTTTCAGAAGGTTTCGCATAAATTCTCGAGTCTACCCAATGCCATGACTCTGTTTGTTTTTTAAACGGAATTTCACTCATGTGAAACGCAACTTACACCGACCTTTTCCCGCCATCAAAAGTTGTAGAAACTACAGTAGTCCAGTACATCTAGCTTATTTTTTGGCTGAAACTCAAACAAATTGCTAACAACAGTTTTTAACTTGGCATGAATAACCTCTCCTTCAAATAAAAAAAAGTTTATCAAAATTAGACATGTGGAAAACAGGTTAACAGGCGCCATCTTAAAACATTGCCGCCGATTCTAGCCTCCTCTCTCTCAACTCAATTTTTGTAAATTTATCTTCAGAAATACGAAAGGTAGCAATGTTAAACTGGATAAAACCAACAGTTTTCATGAAGTTAAATATAATTATAACTTCTTATGCCTCATTTTTGTCTCTTTTGATGTATTACTGAAGGGGCTTAATATTTTGTCATATTCTAATTTCGGGTAGGACAAAGTTAAGTAACGATAGTTATGGATGGTGACAAACGTGCTATTTGCAACAATGAATTGTCCAGTAATGAGGAAACATTCATCGTCGATTCCATTAACAAAGCTTCTGAACAACGTGGGGAGAAAATCATAATTCAGATTGGTGCTCGTCTTTACAGGAAAGGCAGACAGCGTTGGATCAACCCCAAATACATAGAAATTGACCGTAAAAAAGGTCCACCCATGATGAAATGTTATTCCGTGCAAGCCACTCTTTGTGTGTGTTTAACTTTAAGGAACATTGTCTTTTATGTGGTTCTGAAGAAAAATCTGATAGAAAGAAAAAAGGTGTTTATTGTTTCCATGTAGTAACTATTAAGGTTAAGGACATATTATTTAAAGTGTGTAAGAAAGTCCGACACAGTGATGCCTGGGCATCCACTGTTAGAGGTAGAATAGGTTATGTAGCTGACCTTGTTTCAGAAGAAGCACGTTATCACAGAACATGTTTTGCAAACTTTGATTCCAAGAAAAACATTCTTAAGGCATTCTTTTCTGCTGATTCTTCTAAGAAACCAAACTTTGGTAGACACGAGGATTTAGAGAGAAAGCAAGCATTTCTAGAAGTTGCTAAATATGTGTAGCCAAATGACGAAGAGCAACTCACCATTGTCAATCTTGTTAAATAAATGAAGTAAATTCTCGACGACACTGGCTTTGAAGCATACAGTCTCTCATACATGAAATCACGATTGTTAGAACATTTCAAAGACAAAATAATTGTCACTCAAAAAAATGGTAAACATACTATTGTTACATTATTGAGTACAGCAAAATGTATTCTCCATGAATTCTACGCACAGAGCCGCTCAACAGACAATTCAGAATCAGAAGCCATTAGAATCATAGAGACGGCAGCCAAGCTTATCAAGAATGACATCAAATGTATCCATACAAGTTTAGAATATTACCAGTCTAAGAATTATCTTGAACAGCATGCGATTCTTGATTATGTTCTTAAAACATTGTTGATCTTTCTCGGGAAGATATTTGCAGGAAAAGACAATGATTTGAAATTTGCATTGGTTTGTCAAGCGAGAATGCAGGCTGCTATACCCAGTGTTCTCCTTGCACTTTTGCAGTTTGGTTTAGCAGTGGAAATGCATGACCAATTTGGATTGAGGTTCTTAATTGACACTCTGAATAAGTATGGCTTCTCTTCATCTTACTTGAAAGTCTAGAAATTCGAAAGAAGTGCTGCCCATGTTCATGGCGCTGAAACTCTCTTCCCTGTTGAAACTGAATGTTTGCAGTTCATAGCTGATAATGTCGACCATAATGTAAGGAGTATTAATGGATTCAACACATTCCACAGTATGGACATCATAGTATCTTTTACGCCTGGGAAAGTTAAAACAAGTTCCAAGTATGCAGGTCGGTCAGAAGATATAATAAGGATTGGAAGGATCATCATCAAGTACCTAGATTCATAGCACACCAACTAATCACTAGTGACATTTAAAGAGCTCTAGCCCAAGAAAGTGTTCGATTCCACTGTTAATGTTGACACCATTTGGGAGGTTTCACCAATTTCACATCCGTTCAGACCCGCATAGTCAGTTCTTACGCAATCAGTGCACAACGGAACATATCCTGGGAAATCAGCCACAGTTCGTTTGCGAATGATCGACATGGACCCTGGTAACCCGACCTGCGTGTACTCAACGTTATGTTACATTTATTACAGTGATTTAGTCAGGAACAACAACATTACACAAATTCGAACACTCTATCAACCACTTTCTTACAAAACAATGATGATAGTCAAGTCACAGCCTAGTTCCAGTCCCCTGAAATAATTTGTCTTACGATTTGGTGGTCTTCATACACATATGAGCTTTCTAGAGTCAAGTGGTCATTTTATAACAGGTTGTGGATTGCAAGATCTTTTTGAACTTGTGTATGGTGAAAACACAGTCAAGCACATGCTAAGTGGCAAATCAATTGCAAGAGCCATTCGTGCCCCCTTGTTTGTTGATACAGCTCTGAATGCTATTTTGTTTAGCGAAAGCCTATGACTTGCTAGTTTCACATGTCACTCAGGATGATCAACCCAACACTGATGCAAAAGAGTAATTTCCTGAAAATGTAGACTTGAATGAAACTCAGAGGCAACTAGAAAGTATCCTTGAATACTATTCTGTCATCAGAGTCTATTACCAGGATTGACATAGTGAAGATACTGCAATTGTTTATAAAGGCAGAGCTCGCGGAAACTGGGAATTGCACTTTGACGCTGTACGGAAAGTGCTGCGAATATTCGTTGCAGCAGGACACATCCTATATGCAAAGTCGACCTATTTGTACGTGCAGCAAATGGAGGGGCTGCCGAAACGCTATCCTGAAGTGTACCAAAAATGTTCTGAAGGGGTTCATGTTATTAGACGGAGTGATCGCTACTGTGCTTGGTTGTCGACAGATTTTTTTTTATTCAGCAGGTGCTAATGAGAAGCATGAAGACGTCTGGAGGTCTTACTTATTGCAGATAAATGGACGAAATTCAACGATTTGTTTGGACGCTATCACTGCCAGCGTGCGCGAAAATCAAATTTACAATGCAAGAACTAGCAGGCGTTCGTTATGGCACTACTGACCAGCACTAGGTGGCTACGCCAGGAAGACAAGAGCGAGATGTGAGGGATACATGGAAGCTCCTTACGTTTCTCCAGACATTACCATTTCACAGAAGATCCGTCAATTCACAGCATTTCAAGTGGAGTAACTGGAGACAAAAAGGTGAATGTGGAATGAGCAAACTCCATAGGAAAGACAATCATAGCTTCAATGGTTGGCGAAAATGTCCACGAGTACACTTGGGTCAAAAGTATCGCTAAGCAAAGATGAAGCAGTTGAGACTGATCCACAACTCCTATTTCAGAGACTGTGCGTGCTATCTACGAATGCCCTCTCAACTAAGCAGCAGCAAGAACATTTTCATTGCATATTTTTCTTTCAGACTACCACAGGAGGCAAAACCAGCTATTCCAGACGCTATATGGAAACTGACTTCCCTGTACAATCAGGTCAACCATGTTCAGATCAACAGTATCTCTTAGATGGTGGAGCACTACTTCAACGCCTCTCATGGCAAACACGTCACACATTTGATGAGATCTGTGCCCAATACCACAGATATGTCACAACTAGATATGGAATAGCATGCATTGTTTTTGATAGGTATGAAAGTGGTTTATCCATTAAAAATGCGACTCACTGACGCTGAGCAGGGGACTCAGTTTGTGTTAACGTGTCACTGACCCCTTTAATGGTGTTTACATTAAAAAAAGAAACAATTGTTCATCAACTTGCTGGGAAAGAGTTTGGAAGAAAGCAGGTTGTAAAGTAGTCCATGTATCTGGAGACGCTGACATATTGATTGTGAAGACTGCTCTAGAATTGGCACAGAAAGGAGAAACGATTTTGATAGCAGATGACACTGACTTGTTGTTCCTTCTATGTAATCATACCAATAGAGATGATGGTGACAACATCTTCTTCACGCTAACACCAAAGGATAGTGCAAAAATTGTGAAAGTCTGGAACATCAAAGAAATTAGGAAATCTCTGGGAGATGTGGTCTGGTCTCACATTCTTTTTATCCATGCACAACTGGGTTGCTATACTACATCCAGTGTTTATGGGATCGCGAAGGCAGCATCCCTTCGAAAAGTTATGAACAATAGAAACTATCTCAAACTGGCAGAAATGTTTAGCAAGGATAGCAGTGCAGAATACGTTATTAGAGCTGGGGAGAACACTTTAATGTGCCTTTACAATGGTAATGATGGGGAAAACATCGATCATCTCCGACCGAGGCGCTTTAAGGAAAAGGTTGCAAAAAGCTCAAAGAATGTGAAGGCCAAATCATTGTCACCAAATCATTGTCAGCAGCTACGAAATTCCACAACTTTCGAGTTTACTTCCAAATTCAGGAATGGAAGTGTAGAAACCAGCTAAAACCGGACGAGTAGGGATGAAACTTTCAGATGGTAAATTACAACCATACAAGACTAGCTTGCCAGCTGGTTCTGTGAATTTGTTGGCTATAATTAGGTGAAACTGTACTTCAGATTGTACTACAGAAAGATGCAGTTGCAAGAAACATGGAATTAAGTGTTTAAACTGATGTGGTAATTGCAAAGGCCTCCACTGAAGCAACTCACCAGATATTGATTATAATGAAGTTACCTTTGACTAGTTCTTGACAAGAAATATTCTTTTGTCCGTTCATGAACTTGTTTTATGGGGGTTATGCAAGAGCCTTACCCTATCATTCGACCAACTGACCATTTCTATATTAAAAATTGTACTTACTTTTTACCCTTTTTACGAAATTGTTGCCTTGAAAAAAACTACTTAGTCTGTTTTTTGTATTTTTATATGACAACAATAGCAGGGGCTAGTCATTTTCTGGTGTGAGTTTATAATTAAGCATATAGCTTCCTATCATTACAATTTAAAACACCAAGAAAATGTCAAGCTGGCTTGGGGTGGGCCCTGTGTGGGTTTTTATGCGGAAAATATTTTGTTAATGTCTAATTTAATAAAGGTTTTCTGTCAGGAAAAACGTTTATTATTGTCAATAATTGTCAAAAGAACAAATGCAGCTCACCAATCGGCCGTTTAATGGGTCATCCTATCTCGGCTAGAACGTCAGGGATCATTCGACAGATAATAGTCACTTGTATAGAACAAACCCCTTGAGACCGCTAGATGTTCCAGCGTATGTCTTTAGACCTCATCCGAGGCAATGTCATGCTCATTGTGACGTCATCCCGCAACGTCTAAGGTTTGATTAACGAAACAAATAAATTATGCATCTAGTGGAAGCAAATAGATAGGCACTTAGTGAAAAAAATGAGCTCCACGAGGTGTCGAGTATACTGATAACGCAAAAAAATAAAAATGGATATACCTAAACATCAGGAAAAACAATATAAATTAAATTATTACTGCAAACATTAAATATAAAAACTAGCGTTACAGTAACAAAAAGATTACACTGAGGTATTCTCGAATATATGAATTAATTTTGTATTTGAACAACTGTTAAAAAGTGATTTAAAATAAAAATAAATTCATTATCCACTTATAGGTCATTTGAATGTTTTAGTATGTAAGGCAAATATTAGCGGATCATTAAGGCAACGATTTTTTTATATTGAGGTAATTGTTGAAAAACGTTGTTTTTTTTCTAATTCCAACCTTTCGTGCTAGAATATATGAACATGGAAATAAATTGAAGCGACGTAAGTTTACTTACTGCGAAACGACATTGTGCAACACTAAAATGTAAAAAAAAAATGTAAAAAAAATGAAAAATAAACATTTGCTAGTTAGGATCAAATATAGATTTTCAGATAAACTACTATATGAGTCTAACTTCGGGAATCTGAGCGACTTAATTTATATGTTTGTTACTGATTTATTTGATGAAATTGAAAAGGTTATTGACAGTTTCTCCTTTGATCACTAACCAAATTCGTTTTTTAAACCGTGCAGGAACGAATACTTCTCCGCATTTGACTTGTGACAAGAGTTGCAATTAACAGAGTCAATCTTCGTTTCGCAGATATAATTGCTTTTTTTATTGAACAGTTTTCGCGACAGAATCAGGTTGCACTGACATTCTTCATATAAAGTTATCGATTCTACCAAACGGTATATTAACCTATTTTGTGTTTTTGCTGCCACAAAATACAATCTATAGCAAATGATCTAGTGTATACGATTAATTGAAGACAAAGTGCTATCTCAGCCATGGGTGGGTGAGTGATTTGCGTGTGTATTACTTTCCTCACGCATTTTTAAATTATTATCATAATAGTTGTATTAGTAGTAGTATATTCGTAGTAGCAATATTAGTATTTTTGCAGTAGTAGCCATAATAATATTCGTTATTATTAATAACCGTAGTAGTAGTAGTATTAGTAATAAAGATTTAGTAGTTATTGCATTAGTAGCTATAGAATCATTAATTATTATCATTAGTATAATTATTATTTGTATTATTATTATTATTATTAGTAGTAGTAGTAGTAGTAGTAGTAGTAGTAGTAGTAGTAATGTTATGTTATCCTATCCAATTCGGCACAACAACGATTGTAAATGTGAAATACTAAGCACTTTTTTAGCCCTTAAGTGAGTTGTGTATTATCAATAGTCATAGTCATAGTAGTAGTAGTAGTAGTTATCTTTCACTTACTTTTCAACGTGGATTTTCATTTTTCTTACGTTTAAGCCGATGTGCTTTACGGTCTTCTCTGGGAATTTTGTTATTTATGTCCGTATTTTAGTTTGATCTATGTTGATGGTTGTTTATTTACATACTTATGGCACGGATTATCCCCTTGATTTTATGCGGGAGCAATAAGCGAACGTTTGTAAAGTTCCCCAAATAGTTAGGCGTTACGTTGCTTCTTATTTTCTTGCGTCACAGAACTAATATCATCGTTGAGAATGCACTTTTGTATAAGGCTGAAAAAGAAAAAGGGACTTGTCTTTCTTCAGTTGCTGAATTAGTCCAGCATGTCTACAAGCATCTTCTTCCGCATGTTTGTTCACAAATACAAACTCAAAGACACAGACGTCATGTTAATTGCTTACTTTTATTGTTAATATAATATCGACATGAAGGTCAGTTCCTATCTCACAATTGTGAACAAGCGCACAGAACTTCATCATGATTCACTGAACATCTTCGCGTTGACTCTGATTGATCAGCGATAAATTGTTTATGATTTCATGCATTCCTTCTACAAAATACAATTTTTGTTCAATTCATGCTATGTCTAAACACATTCTACTGATTCTAAAATAAATTTTCCAATTGCGCTCCAATGTTAACCGCTATTTAAACAGCACGCGTGTGTATTCCAATCTCTCATCATCGTAATATATCTCACGGATAATCATTATTATTACAAAAAAATGTACGCTCTTTCCAGCTTCATATATTTTTTAGCTTGGGAGATGGTATCATGACAGACGAACATATACTGCACCGGTCTCCAATAAAGGAGTTTATGCATGTGAGGATAGGATTATGACAAAGGAATATACTACGCTGCCCCATGAAAAAAGAGATAATGCCCGAGATGATAGTATCATGACGAATGAGTATATACTACACTAACATCAAAGTAAAAGATAATACCAGGAAAGATGAACTCATGACAACAGAAACTATACTACATCATTCATCTACTCAAAAAGAAGGAGGTAATGCTTAAGAGGATTGTATACTGACAATAGCAGATTCATAACACTACCCCTTCAAAAATAGAGGAGTTAGTGCCTGCAAAAATGGTATCACACAACAGTACATACACTACATTACCCAAGCGAATTAAGCATTGAAAGATGAGACATTAGTCTGAAATGGTATACTTAACTTAATTGAACATAACAAGCTCTTACAATAGTAAACTTAATAGAAGTAATACTATTGTTTCGGCTTTAGGCAGACACATATCAAATATTTATTATAGCAGAAGATAGAATAGTACACGTAATCGAAGTAATAGTATCGATTAGAAATGTTGTTACTTTCTCCAACTCCACATCGATAATAATCTTATTCTAAATTAAAGGTTTCCTATCATAATATAATAAAGCGTTAAACGTAAATGTTTTTTTCGGTTGGGTTATGTTTTTTTATTATGGGGAGGGAGGGATTTGGTTTTCGCAAGCATGCATTACAAGTTAAATCAGAGGCGAAGTTTCTCAACCATTAAAACTATATTAAAAATAATAAATAAATAAATAAAAACTTATAGTCCCAAGTCTTTCAGTGGAAAATCACTCATGTAAGTCAATTTATATTTTACAGTTATTATATTAGTTTGTTTCTAACACTATTTTAAGGGATTATCAGTTGTTTACCATGAAAAACTGTTTCGGGAATTTAATATATATATATATATATATATATATATATATATATATATATATATATATATATATATATAGGTGAAAATAATTCATTGAAATTTGTGTAAAATTTATATATATATATATATATATATATATATATGTATATATATATATATATTGTATTATCAAACTGCTTGTGGCAGTAAGTTACAAAATAAAAGCATTTGTTTTATTCCGGAAATAAATCGCCATGCAAAATAATTTTTCAATCAATACTTAGAAAATATATATGTAACATATTGTTTAATACTATCAGTGTAAATATACGAAATAATGATAATAATAATGTGTGTGTATATATATATATATATATATATATATATATATATATATAGAGAGAGAGAGAGAGAGAGAGAGAGAGAATACATTGCTTCATAATATAAGTGTAAATATATGCAATAATGATAATAATAATAATGTATGAAATAATTTTAGCTTTTAACCCCGTTTGTGATTATTTCGTTTTTATTTTATTCTCTTTCTGTTATATACTTGTTTTCTTTTCTTTCCATTTCGCTTTATTTTCTCATTTCTTCCTTTATTAGTTTCAAATACAAAATATAGACTTGGTGAAAGTGTAACGATACGAGTCAATTATATATACTTTGGCCGGATCTCTTCATCGTTGATAGCTCTGCCGTGGGTTTAGCTTCCTTCGTCTAATGGCCTTCTGTTTGTTGGTGTGGAGCATCGCTCACCTGAAACTGAAAACTCTCCCCACGGGAAAGAAAGGACTTCGACGATAATTTCAGAGAGTCGTGAACGATTTATTGGTCTGGTCTTCTTTTAATCGGTCGGCAGAGAGTGGTCATTTAATGTTGCTTCCGTTTCTTCTTTTCCTACAGCTAATTTGTATCTTCTTCTAGAGGGAGTGAGATGTCGATTTCTGTCTCATTTTTAGAGACGCAGTCTTAAATTATTCGTCTACATCTTTGGACAAATTCTGTTTCCCTACTACTTGCTACAACTGGGCCATACGCTTTGCACACTTCAGCACTCCGGTGCGAATGTCCGAGAATCATCACCTGTTCTACTAACTTCCAGCCCCTTTGACATAGTTGCACCAATCCCATGGTTCTAACTATACATCACAGTGAAAAGGTTACGGTTGTTTAAAACACCACTCCCGGAAAGCATCAGGTTACCAAAAAAGGTCCACCCTGCTATCATCATATCCAAGCACAACAACACGGTGTTTTTCTAAATCGACCCCCTCCAAGGTACCATCCGTTCCCGACACGCATACGTAAGTCGCTCTGAACCCGCCAATTAACTCCCAAACCCCTTTGATGTGTGGCAACCATCAATGTACTCTGTACCCTTCCCGTGATTCTAACTATTCAGTGAGGGCTGAGGAGTCATATCCGCGCACATGCCGGCCAACATCCAAAATCCAAAGATTGGACCACATCTCAAAATTTAAAATTAAACACCACTCACACCATATCAATCAATGTGGTCGCGGACAAACCTGGGTCACAAAAATTCAATTTCTTTTACTGACCACCGTCGTTTCGTGGTCTTCACAGAATGACCATACCTCCGTCATTCTCCCGTTCGCAATTTAAACGCATTCGGTTCGAACCCCGTCCGAATGTGCCAAGTCGACACCCGCGACCGCCCTATCGGGAGACAATGCGACAAACCTTCGGTGATCCCTTTTCTATCCTATAGACCTGTACATACGATGCACACAGAGTTGATTTTTTCGGGAATACCCGAAAAAATCAACTCTGTACAGGGGTTTCCACAACTTGACCCAAACCGATCCTCACTACCCTCGACCACAGAAATTCTCTAATCCAACATACAATCCCGAATCTATTGCGTGGCTGACCTCAACTTAATTATCTGTCTTTTTTGTTTAAATAACTTTTCCAACTTAAAGGGGAATCAAACTTATCTGTCTTGGTTACTCATCGAAGCAACCTGAATGAAAGAGCGACCGACCCTCTTCCCTACAATACAATTCATAAAACAATTTTACATAAAAAAAACAGAACAATAAAAAGAAAATTATCATTTTCATGCAAGAAAAAAATTAACACAATCAGCACATGTCTTTTGTTTCAACAACCATGGTACACATTAAAAAAAGTTCACAGGAAAGACAGTATTTAACATATCTCCACATCATCGAACGGGTTGATATATCGTTCGGCCATTCACATTTTTTCTTAACCCAGGGCTTAAGCTAACATGGACAATCGAAAATAAAACCAATCACCGGGATTCACTTCAAAAGATCTCATGTTCTGTTCTCGAAACATAGACAAAACAACCATCAGTCAGAGACTTGTTTCTCTCTCTTTTTTTCCTCTCAATGCTTCTCCATTTCTCTCACTATGTTTTTCTTTTCATCTCATACTTTTTCCTTTTACACTCACTCTCTCTCTCTCTCTCTCTCTCCCAACATATAATTCATAAAACACGGACAATTGCAAATTAACTCACATTTACCTTCATAACCTCTGTTCTTTTTTTTCTTTTTTTTCTTATTTTTTTGTCTTTTTGTTTTCATCTCGTCCCAAATCACCTAAACTTGTCCTAAAATACATTTCATTTCTTTCTTTTTCTTTTTTTTTAGACAACAATTTCAACGACAAAAAATATTTTTCCTGTGTTAATAAACAAAATATGAGAGCAGTCATTTGTTTTCATTGTTTTTCAACTGTTCTGTACGACATATCAGCCTTTTCTTTTGTAATTTTCTGCATACAACTTATAATTAATGTCTTTAAAGTCTCTGCAACAGTTTTTTTTTTTTTTTAATGTCGTAATAGTCTCTCTTATTTTTTTCAATATTTAACAGTTCGTTTTTCTCTTTCTTTTTCTTAATTATTTAACAAAAAAATATGTATTTACTAACTGTTTTCTGGCGACTCTATCCCTTTCTCTCTCTCAATGCTTCTTTCGTCGACCTGCTCCATGCCCTGGGCCCCAGGCTTTTGTTGTGACAACGCGGTGCGTCTCATCCTATTTCTTGTTGAAATAGAAAGTCACGGCAACCAAATAAACATATGTAACGATACGGGTCAATTAACTATACCTTGGCCGGATCTCTTCATCGTTGATAAGCTCTGCCGTGGGTTTATCTTCTTTCGTCTAGTGGCCTTCTGTTTGTTGGCGTGGAGCATCGCTCACCTGAAACTGACAACTCTCCCCACGGGAAAGAAAGGACTGCGACGATAATTTCAGAGAGTCGTGAACGATTTATTGGTCTGGTTTTCTTTTACTCAGTCGGGAGAGAGTGGCCATTTAATGTTGCTTCTGTTTCTTCTTTTCCTTAGGCTAATTTCTATCTTCTTTTAGATGGGGCGAGATGTCGATTTCTGTCTCATTTTTAGAGACGCACTCTTAAATTATTCGTCTACATCTTTGGACAAATTCGTCCGCTTTCTCTCACGACGATCTTGTCGTTTCGAGCTCCCATAGCGGACTCTCTGAAAGCTAATTTCTCACCAGCGGATCTGTGACGTCAGAGCCCTCCGACACCTCAACGAATGTCATAACAGAACTTAAAATCGCTTTTGTGTCTGACCTTTGAACCGAGCGTTTCCTCTCGGCCAGCAAACATCCAGTATGTTATGACTTACAGAATGAATCATTATGAGACATAGCTGTTTGTCCCAAATAACAATGCACCTAATTTTGCACTTAATTACAACTGAATTCTAACTCTTTCACACAGTCCCAATTCATACTAGCTAACCTTACGCGTATATAGAATATAGGGACCGTCATAATATAACAAAAGCTTTCTTTTTGTATCTTACTTTTTCACTTGTTTCTTAGACATAAAACAAATATTTTCCCTTTTTTTACAAACAGTCTCGTTTTTTTTTTATTTAACCTCTCTCTTTTTCTGTCTATTTGTCTTTCTCTACATCATTGCTAATGTCGAATTAATACAACACAGTTATCTAACTTTTTTTTACTTCACTGTTACAACTTATCAAAGCTAAAGGCCACTGGAACATGAGCGTTAATAAGTGTCAGGCGGCTGGTGAGACAACACCGTGATAATTTGTAATGATGGTGGAAAAGTGCAGAATGTTATTACAAAAGAGGACAGTTGAATTAGAATTTGTTTACATTGCAATTGAAAATCACCATTTTGTAGTCAGCTGAGACGCAGTATTGTGTTCTACGGACAGATAGTTATAAGAAATAACATTTAACCCATAGAAGTTTCGTTTAGTTTTAGACACAGATAGAGAGAAAAGAAAGATAAATTGCTGTAGCTAGACGAGTTGTTTTGTGAATAATTTACAAGGAAGACCACGGATTAAAGCGCACTAATGCTCCTGCCAGGAAAATTACGAAACAGTGGGGAAAGACGAGCCACGTTTTTTGTCTGTAAGAAAAGTACATCGCCCATTAGATTTTGAAGTCGGGTTTGCACGTTTTCAATGCAGGGGAAAGTGCTCTGAGCAGCACCTCTCCATATGTAGCAATAGTAATTCATCATTTAGCTTTATACAGGTAGAGGTTTGCGTCAGGACCTTCTGGAGGGGTAAAATGATCTAACCAGTTTTATAGCGACTATTTTGAATTGCAATGACGACATAAAAATCTAAGTATATAAATTGATTTCGAGTATTTCCATATCACACACACACACACACACACACACACATATATATATATATATATATATATATATATATATATATATAGTCTTGGAAGTTTCTCAACCATTAAAACTATCTTAAAAAACAAGAAAAATAACCTTAAGTCCCAAGTCGTTCAGTGGAAAATCACTCATGTAAGCCATTTTAACTTTTTCAGTTATAATATTAGTTTGCTTCTAACATTATTTAAGGGATCATCAGTTGTTTATTATGAAAAACTGTTTCGGGAATTTAAAAACAAGACAGTATTTCATTTCATGGCTTCCCAGCAGAGTTGATCAGACCCCACTTCCCTTAAAAGACAAAAACGTTCCGTATACTAAACCTAAGATTTGTTCCGTATAAATGTTTTGCTAACTTATATTAGTTATTAAAAAAAGTCGACCTTACCTGTGTTGTTCGTCTGTCTAATAAAATATATCCATTACTTACAAATATGTTGCTGCATTTTTATGTGTGTAGACGAATCCATTAAAAAAAGTTTAAAATTATATATATATATATATATACAAATATATACTTTTAGTCCTTTTTTCTTCTCCTCCTCCTCCTCCTCCTCCTCCTCCTCCTTTGTTGTTCAATTCCTTGACATCAATTTAAAATAAATACTAATCCTCTTTGTCAACTCACAGCGTCCATAAGCTTAACTGCCGATTGTTCTCTCTCTCTTTTTTTTTTAACTCACAGCGCCTCCAACCATATATATGAGGAAAAATAACATGGTCTTTAATAAAAATCGCCAACGAAATCTAAGAATATTACATTATGCTAATACGAATCCGTCGGACTTCGCGTTAAGAGACTATCGATTTTAAGCAGACAGAAATTTATAGAAATCATCAGTCAAATTTTTTAAAAGTATACGACATGACAGCATTCATTAACGAAGAAAAAAGATGTTTTAGACGTTTATTTTGTTTCACTTTATTTGATGATTTAGACATAGTAAATGAAATCATAAAATATCTAAATAGTACGATGTGTTTTGTACTTATATATATATATATATATATATATATATATATTTATATATATATATTGATGTTCTAATAAATATTGTATCTTTACAATTTTTGATTGCTCTATTCTATATTATCACGATAGATTATCATTACACGATAATTCAATTATCTTTTATTTAATGCAACATTTATATATATATAATAAGCTACTTTCCTTCAATAACTACTAGAAACCTCTTCAACCACCGATTGTCATGGCAAATAGCACTCTGCCTGAAAGTTCATCATTCAAACCCGTTGGCCAAACTTTCACAGATAACATGAATTGGAATAAATACATTGAAAACATTGCCAGGGCTGCTGCAAAGAAGGTGGTCTTTCTCTACCGTGCCAATACACTTCTCACACCTGACATTATCCTATACTTCTACAAAGTCACAATCTGCCCATGCATGGAGTATTGTTACTACATCTGGGCTGGTGTAGCATCCGCTAGTCTCTCCCTCTTAGACAAGGTCCAAAAAGAGTCGCCAACTTGATAGGTCCTTTAATATCCACCAAGCTCCAGCCCCTGTCCCATGACTGCTTTATTGCTTCTTGTGTTTGTTTTACAAGTACTTTAATAGGATGTGCTCTGATGAGCTTGCTGCTCTGGTACACCCACGACGTAAATTCACTAGACAAACCCGACAATCTGCCAAATCCCATCCATACACTGTGGAGGCCCCCAGATGCCAAAGAACTTTCTACTCCAAAAGCTTCTTTCCTCGTGCAGCTGGACTCTGGAACTCCGTCCCTGCTCGCTGCTTTCCTGACGTTGCTTTGCTGACATGTAGAAATTTAAAACTAATATAAAAACAGACATCTCACGGCGCAGCCCATAATTTAGTTCCCCCCCCCCCCCAAATGTTCACCCTTTTTTCTCAGTAGCCTCATACGTTTACAGTGGCGGCCTTCCTTGTGTTGGGTTCACTATGATAAGAAAATAATTTTAATATATATATATATATATATATATATATATATATATATATATATATATATATAAAATATGAAAGTACAAGTATACTTTTAGAGAATAGAAGCTATAGTGAAATAGTTTAAGCTCAATATACGAGATAGAGCAATTATGAAGATAAATGAAAAAAGAACGATAAATATTTACGAATGACAAATCTATTTTAACTCACTCTTATTCTCCATTGCTTTATATTTTTCACAATTTTTAATTTGGGCTTTTCCACTGCCAACTTATCCATCTATGTAAGTCTTCTGAACATAAGATTTTAATCTTTGAAAAGTCTTGGCTTAAAGAAAGAAAAATAAATATGTTTTTACCGAGTACACCTTGCATTAAACAATCGAAGTTAAAATAGATTTGTCGTACATATATATCTTTCGTCTTTCGTGTATCTTTTATATATATATATATATATATATATATATATATATATATATATATATATATATGTGTGTGTGTGTATAAATATGTATATGTATATATATGCATAAATATATATATACATATATGTATAAATATATATGTATATATATATATGTACAAATATATATATATATATATATATATGTATACACATATATATCAATATATATATTAGGGTAGGTCGATTTTACACTTTTTTTTAAATATTAAAAAAAGGCACGTTCCGAAAGTTGTATATAGACCTATTAAATACTCATGCAAAAAATTAGATAAAAAACTTCAGCGGTTTTTTGAGCGTTTGGTATCAAAGATCGTAGACAAGAATATACTGAAAATTCCTTGTTTTTGCAAGATTTGCTTGAATATTGGTGTGAAAACCAAATAATTTTAGCATTTAAAAGCAGGGAATGTCCTTTTATTTTATAAAAATGATATGAATTAAAGAAATCTTCCAATTGAAAATTTGCCCCCCCCCTCATTTTCAGTATCTGCTTTTGTAAACTACCTTTTAACGTTATGAATTAAACAGTAATATTTGAATACCTAAAAAAATGATTTTTTCTGTTATTAGTGAAAATATAACAAGCAAAGAAATAAGGAAAAACCTAACACTATTTTAATGAAGCTTAATATAGAGAGTCAAATTGCTCCATATAAGACCCCTTAGACAAAAATGCTGGTCTCAATTTCTGACTCAAAACTTTGGCTGTAATGTGTTGATGCCTTGCTTCAAAACCATATACAGTTTGTGAAGCTTCTGTTATTAACTTAACTGCCCGTTCCACACCCTGAGAATGTGAGGGCAAATCTGGCAAGTCAAGCTTGGTTCCATTCATCAACGATTCTCGAAGTTCAGATTCAGTAAAATCTTCCGTCATTGGTGGTTCAAAAATGCCGCATAATTTTAAATCTATTAATTGTGTCCAATGTGTGGCATTAAAATTAATAGGTAGTATTCTTTTTAATCTTTTTCTGGTTGACTCCTCACTCCTGAAAGAACAAATTAATTAATTGAATTATTAAAAAATTCCAATCTGTACTGCTTTAATAATTATGGTGAAATTAGATAAAATCTTTAAAAATCATTCTATAAATTGGAATAAATAATTGAGTCAGAGATATATGAATAAATATTACTTACCTAATGGCCAAAATTCTTTTTAAAGCTTCTTCTCTTACTTCAATCTCCTCAGATTTAACCATGGAATATAGAAAGTTTTCAGGCAGTAAACAAAATGTATTACCTTGTATATTTCTAAATGTGATATCTTGGATTTCCTGAGGCTTCTCCTTAATCCTCTGGGTCATATTAAAAATGTGCACTTACTGATTGTGGAATTTACTATTTCTTTTAATTTCAAACCAAAAAGTGGCATACACATTTACAATAAAATTTACTACATAGTGTAGTTTTGTTGTGTGCCTTTGTGGGTATGCACCACGAGTCCATAAACACATAAGCCTGATGGCCAAAGTTAACCATCTTGCTTGGTTTAAAGGACCAATTTTCCAGGAGGCATATCTATAGTCAACCTTACCTCTAGAAATACCTACTGTGTATTCATAAAGGAGCCTTTGGTCAGAACTAAGATCATGTATTTCATCAATTTTAAAAATTGACTCTAGAGGATTGCTAATAGTGGAAAATGATATTTGGGGTAAATCATATCAATCATTTGAGCATAATTTCCCCAGAGGGCTACTGAATGTTGTAGGGCCCTTTGCGCAACCATCTATGTTTTTAAAAAGGGCTCTGAAAGGTAGTTCATTATGATGCAAAGAGCAACCAATTGTGTGAAGAGTTTTAAAAAGTTTTTTTTCTAAAATTGCAACCATTCCACCATCGCAACTTGTGTTGGTATTAGTGTTGTCAACAAGTATAGCCTTGATACTGTTCTCACTGTGGAATTCATGCAAAACATCCACCACTTGATCTGCATGAACAGCACCTGTTGCACCACTATTCGGAAAAACTCTATGTGTCAGATATTTACTTTCACATGGTGTTTCTTTTGTAAAAGTTAAATGGTGTTCTGGTCCCTTAGTTTTTTTCATAATTCTCTGTCTATTTTCATCCACAATTTCCTTATACATCAATGTGTCCTTATCCATTCTTCCATCAACTCTAATACATATATTTTAGGTGGGGTAAAAACTCCTGGCTGAAATAGTTTTATTTATCTACCTCCAACAAGGTAAGATGTGACACAATGTCAGGAAAGTGGGATTAGATAACCCTGCGCTATAGAGGTGAGCACTCTGGCCATTAGAAAATTGACTGGGCAGCCCTGTCGGCATTCCCCTGTAGGGGCGCCTCAGACAGTTAGCAATAAACTTACTCCTCCCCAAAGAGGAAAGGCAAAGCCTGGGAGGATGCACCTCCTAGAATTGCACAGGACGGACAAGCCCCAATAGACGGGCGTAAATCCAGACCCAAAGGCCCGGACGATACCGGTTTATTTGGTGGGGTAAAAACCCCTGGCTGAACTAGATTTTATTTATCTACCCCCAACAAGGTAAGATTGACAAAAGGTCAGGAAAGTGGGATGAGAAAGCCAGTGCTCGAGAGGTGAGCACTCTGGCCATTTAAAAATTGCCTGGGCAGCTTCGTCGGCATTCCCCGGTAGGGCCGCCTCAGACAGTAAGCAATAAACTTACTCCTCCCCAAAGAGGGAAGGCAAAACCTGGGAGATGCACCTCCTAGAACTGCACAGGACGGACAAGCCCCAATAGACGGGCGTGAATCCAGACCCAAACGATACCGGTTTATTTGGTGGGGTAAAACCCCCTGGCTGAACTAGTTTTTATTTATCTAACTCCCACAAGGTAAGGTGTGACAAAAGGTCGGGAAAGTGGGATTAGATAAGCCAGCGCTCGACAATTCAATATATATGGTGTGATAATTAAACAGACAATCAACACGGGAAGTCAAATTCGCCCGATGAATTTTTAACCGGTGAATACCATAAAAAATATCCAATAAATAAAACGCCTATGTAAACAAATAATTATTTATATATAACATTAAATATCATAGTGTTTTATTCCTTTTTTATTTGAATATGTACATTTAATTTCTTAAGAAAAATAATAATAAACTTTAAAATATTTATTATTAAGTAATGTATTACTTTTTTTTGTTAAAACCCGGGTTTAATTTAAGGCGACACATCTGCCGGTGAAATCTCGGCAGTGAGAAAAAATCTCGATTTATTTGATCTTTAAGTTGCAATGCTCAAATAAATACAAAATTTTGAAGAAAAATATTTCTTGTGGTAACTTTTGACATTATTTGGCAACTTTCTTCGAGTGCGATAATTTACAGTTTCAAAATCGACCTCCCCTAATATATATATATATATATATATATATATATATATATATATATATATATATATATATATATATATATATATATATATACACACACACATTATGCTCGGCATCAGTTTACATTATGGTAAAAGAAACACCTGGACCAGACACCAAATTGAAGTAAATAACATCATAACTATGATACGAATGATAACACATAAATAGGCAGGTCACCTTTCAAAATGTACAGACAACAGGTGGATATATACAGCGACAGAATGAACCCGAGGCAATTATTAGGAACTAGAAGAATGTCTAAACACCGGTTGATAGTTAGGTAGGTGCTACTTGGCCACGCCTCGCCAGGGATTGAACAAGTTTGAAAGAAACCAAAGGATGTGTTCCTCCACGAAGAATGGAAAACAAAACTACTAAACAAAAGAACTGACGATGATAATAATTATGATATATTCATATATATATATATATATATATATATATATATATATATATATATATTATGAATTTAAAATAAATATTGGCAACATGTTTTTGTTTGATAAATCTGGAACTTTCGGAATAATATAACGTTTCCAAAGCAAATTAATTTTAACTACTTTTTTCTTCATATTTTCTGGTAGATGCTATGGAGACTTGTCAGTAAGAAAAGTCAAATTATCTATATTTGCGCGGTGATACGCTAGTTTGAAATAAGATGGAGGTAGACACATTTTTACAAGACTATTTTTTTAGAAATTTGAAAAAACAATTAACAATATGTATAGTTTTTATTTGTTAAAATAAATAACATTTATTTTAATCTTTGACTTTATCATTAAATTTGCGTTTTAAAAGCAAAGTATTTTTCTTTTTATATATATATATATATATATATATATATATATATATATATATATATACACTATTAAACATAATTATGTAATTATCATGAGTAACATATCAATGCACTTGAAATACGTATATTTTATCTTGATCAAATAATGTACATTAATATCACAGGGTCCATAGTTCGCGCATGACTTTAACAGACATGATATTTCAATTTGTTTATATTTTATTTATGAATTCAAATGTATAAAGATGAATTATAAGAATTGAAATGTTAGAACGTGTCTTAAGCTTAGATTAGTTGTGTCTAATTGTCTCTCGTGATACCTAGTAAACGCTTGGTTTACATCGAGGTCGTTATCGACTATAGATTTATTGAGATGTATTTCAATTGATGTAGTAAATACACATATCTTCAGCTAAAACATGTTCAACATATCATTGATCGCTGAGTACACCTGTGAGTGTTCAACCTCACTAATTGAAGTTTATAAAGTGTTAAAGTATAAAAAGAGCTTGGCGGTATGTGCCAAGTGCTACAATTATCTAACTAGGACATATATATACGAGTGAACTAAATGTTTAATTGGTAAGAATCTAGTCCTAAGTGTTGCAAGTTGTACAGTTATATCTTCATCAACTGCACCCTACATATAATAGTGTCCCCAACCAGCCTTTGACAACAGTAAACAGCAACTCAAAATAACAATCTAAATTAGATCAAAGTCTTTTTTTAAATATGCGTAATGACGTGACTCTGGCTTGAAATACAACCAAATACAATACGAGTTGAGAGCATGCCCCTTGTAGCGCGTGGGATTTGGTACGGACTGTATGCCGGTGATCCGTTGTTCCGCGTTATGTGAGTTGTGCAACTACTCCTGAGAATAATCAGAGCATTATCGGCTCGATTAAGTGGTTGACCTGTATTTGTTTTCTGTAAGGTCAGTACTCTTCGGCATTGACGGTGAGTAGTTTGCCTGTGAGACTCTTGTATGGCGATTTGCTAAGATCTATGTTAATGGCTTTGTTTAGAGTCGACACTAGGATTATTTCTCGTCAAGATCTTTGTTAATGGCTTTGTTTCGAGTCAACACTACGATTATTTATCGTCAAGATCTTTGTTAATGGCTTTGTTTAGAGTCGACACTGCGATTATTTCTCGTCATGATCTTTGTTAATGGCTTTGTTTAGAGTCGACACTACGATTATTTCTCGTCAACATCTTTGTTAATGGCTTTGTTTAGAGTCGACACTACGATTATTTCTCGTCATGATCTTTGTTAATGGCTTTGTTTAGAGTCGACACTACGATTATTTCTCGTCAACATCTTTGTTAATGGCTTTGTTTAGAGTCGACACTACGATTATTTCTCGTCATGATCTTTGTTAATGGCTTTGTTTAGAGTCGACACTACGATTATTTCTCGTCATGATCTTTGTTAATGGCTTTGTTTAGAGTCGACACTACGATTATTTCTCGTCAAGATCTTTGTTAATGGCTTTGTTTAGAGTCAACACTACGATTATTTATCGTCAAGATCTTTGTTAATGGCTTTGTTTCGAGTCAACACTACGATTATTTATCGTCAAGATCTTTGTTAATGGCTTTGTTTAGAGTCGACACTGCGATTATTTATCGTCAAGATCTTTGTTAATGGCTTTGTTTAGAGTCGACACTACTATTATTTCTCGTCAAAATTAAAATTGACCTTATTGAATCTTGCCACATTTTTAAAGCTCACAAGCAAATCCTCTGGACGAAAATATTGACTAACAATAGAGGTCTACAGAGTACTGAAATACCGTCATAACATGTCATTGTTAATACAATTAAAGGAGTGTATCCGTAAGTAAAAGACTTACGATTTTCCAATTTCTGATATAAAATATCTTAATGTTGAAATAGCACAAATGTAGCCCGGTCATGTTCAAATAACGACGTTTCATTCTTCCTATGGGCCTCACAGTTTTACTGAAAGAGCTTTCCATCGGCAAAGGTGGTAACTTTGCCCCAATACTCCGGGCATTGCTGTTCGCAGGACGTGAATAATAACTCGAATAATAATAATGTTTAATACCAATAAAAGTGTATATATATATATATATATATATATATATATATATATATATATATATATATATATAGATATATATATATATATATATATATATATATATATATATATATATATATATATATATATATATATAATAGTAACCTTATGTATGTGTTCGCTTGATCTTTGTGTCTTATGTTCACCCAAACTGCTGGACGGAATTGCTTGAAAATTAGCATGTGGACTACGGACCTCTCAGCAAAGGTAATAGGCTATATAGGAAATATATAACTTCAACGATGAGGGTCCCTGGGGGGGGGGGACAGCCTCTCCCTACTGCCAAATGTTTTTCCTCAGATTCAAATGAAATTAAAAACATAGATAAATGACTAACAATGATGTCTATTCCCAAAGATTTCAGCAGATTTTAATACTATTAAGAAAATGCCCTGGCACACAACCCCGCCACACACACACTGAAATTTAAAACATAGGTTCACCGAAAACTCAAATGGGTTCAATTTCAATGAAATATATATCTTAATTAATACATATTAAAGAATGATCATATACATAATATATATATATATATATATATATTTATATGTATATATATATATATATAAATATATATATATATATATGTATATATATATGTATGTATATATACACATATATATATATATATATATGTATGTATATATATATATGTATGTATATATACATATATATATATATATATATATATATATATGTATGTATATATATATGTATATATATATACATATATATATATATATATTATATATATATCAAAATAAACATAATTTGAGTATCTGACAATTGTTTCAGAACCTCTTCGGCTCATCATCTGGGATATACTTATGAGCAAAGATTAGATACGCCAATACACAATCATAAAAAACAAACAACAAAGACAAAAAACAAACAGACAAATTACATTTTAAAATTTTCACACGAGAAACCCTTTTACATAAAATGACATTTTGACATCTACCTCTCAACGCTTTAAAAAGTCGGTCAGCTATAACTATAGGCAGGACTGGCTAGATTCGGTCCGTTTCCCCTTCCTTTACTACATGCACACACACCTAGACATACCCACACTCACACAGACACACACCTACACTTATACACACACACACACTAATACACTCACATACAAACATACACACATACACACCTATATAGATACATAAAGAAAAACAAATATACCTATATACATATATATACACACACATATGTGTATATATACATACATACACATACACACATATATATATATATATACATTTATTTATTATTTATTTTGTGATATGTATTAGGGGATTTTAATTCATTATTTTATCTTCTTTTTCTTTTCATTATCTTCATAAGATGCCAAATATAGTTTTATATACATTAAGACAATCGCTATGTATTAATCATATTTACCTCCGAACGAAGTAAATCCAACAATGATAGTATTCCCGTAATTAATTGAGTATTATAAACCAAATTTGTAATATTGACTACCTATTTTTTAATTTTTTCTTCATGATAATCTACTTAATACTTAATTATTTGTAATGATTTTATGTTATTTAATAAAGAAATTGAATTTTTTATTTTATGTTATATCAGATTTATTTTATTCATTTTTTGAAGTTATCTTAAATTATGTGTCAATCTATATTAATTTAACCTACAGGGTGTTTAATTGGTATTAATTTATGTTCACTAATTTTATCATTATGTTCATCCTTCAACAAATCTCTTCTTTTAATATAAAGTTTAAACATTGTAACTTATTAATTTATAGATCTGCTTGTTGCTAATAGTTATCCCATCATTCGGAGTTGTACAAATACGATCAGTTACATAGCCTATTATGCATCATAATAATAACCTACTAAAATAATCTGAAAACTATATCTATAATACTAACATTAATATCTATACATGTACAACATCTTAATTAATAGTAGTTTTGATTAACCTATCTTTATTTTATATACATATATATTTTTTAAATGACGCTAAACTTTAATTCCGTAGTGTAAATCATCTTGAATCTTGACGCTATACCAATTAAGTTTTTAATATGTTCTAATCTAAACCGAAATCTTCGTGCCACATTTTCGTCTTTTAATTTTTAATCGTAAATAATTAAGCGTAGTTTTTAATCGTGAACGCTCGAATCTTTCATCATATATTTTTACCCATAAAGCTCACATTCGAAATTTTAAATGAGATAATTTATTTATTTAAATAGTAAAAACTAATTCTCTTATATATATTTTTATATTCCTGCATATATAAAAAAATAGTCAAATTAATCTTTTACTTCTGTCACCCCTCCTCGATTATTTTAACATTTACCTCTTTTTTACATCGACCAACCAAAAAAAGTAATTTATCTTTTTAAGACGATGATCAATTTCTCTCATTATTTGTTTTTTTGACGTGGTTGTTCATACATCTGAGGAGACCTAATTAACGGGTCGAAATAAGTTATAATGTATACAACCTTAATGTGTGTATAGTTTTTTCTTTTTTATGATTCTGTTTTGCTCTGTTTAAATTACATTGAGCTCTGTTATTCAGATTCTCAACACAAAATTGAAATCTACACACTATATATATATATATATA
Organism: Sepiola atlantica; assembly: GCA_963556195.1. Lineage (NCBI taxonomy): Eukaryota > Metazoa > Mollusca > Cephalopoda > Sepiida > Sepiolidae > Sepiola > Sepiola atlantica. The sequence goes on from OY744518.1 coordinate 24,261,169, forward strand.
TTATCGTTATTTATTACAAATTTAAAATATCTACATCTAATTATCCTATTAACTAGTTAGTTGACCAATTCCTACCTATCATTTTTAATTATAAAACATTAATTACGCGATCATTTATAATTTATAATAATTTAATGTTATGTTTAAAGATATATTGATTTTAATTTTTAATCTTTATTTTTGTATTTTTCGTAGTTATGTTTACATCCTTCCCACAATACTTATCTAATGTGAACCTTTTGAAGTGCCTGCAATGTTAACCTACCTCGCCCTTCGGGTTAAGTAAAGCATTCTTATTAGGAAACAACATTATAGCCAGTTTTTCATTTAAACACAGAAAACTGGTAGGGTGGTTTAGTGTAGGTATTGGTGCCTTTATGAAAGTGCTTAGATATACTTCATTTGTCATTAAAACTGTTTTTCTTGTAACGGGCACTCACTTTTATTTTAACAATTACATTAATTATCGTGTATGCTACTTACGTTTTTTGTATTATTTTCCTTTAGTATGCGTCTATTGTGACCGTTGATTATTTTTTCTAAATTAATAGTGCAGCTATAACTAAGTTTAATTGTGTTTTTGTTGAAGATTTTATGCAGTGGATTATTATTTTGGAAATGCTTATTGAACAAGTTAAGAAACATATGTCAAGGATGCATATATATTATTATAGGACCACAAACCAGATTTGATTAACAAACCTACTACATGGCTTATTAACTCAACAAGGCCTGAGGTTAGTTGGATAAGTAAAACCATTGTCGAGAATATCAACAAGAAAAGTAAGGATAAACTGCGGCTAAATCAATGGATTAATACAACGAGTACGGATAATTGGTTTGATAGAATTAGCAACAATGTAAACTGTACTTTTGCCACGTTCGACATTGTGGACTATTACCCCTCAATCACAAAGGATTCATTCCATAAGGCATTAGACTTTGCGAGTACTCACATAGATATTACAAGTGAGGAACGGGCATGATATATAAATGCCGGAAAACTGTATTGGTTAAGAATGAGGGGCAATAGAAACAAAAAGGCTCTACTGATTCCTTGGATGTTGTAATTGGTTCTTTGGGTCGACTTAAATGTCTGATCTGGTTGGAATATTTATATTATTCAAGCTTATTGAGAAAAATATGTTTAGTTTTGAGAATATAGGATTATATAGAGACGATGGTGTGGCAGCTATTTAAAATAGTAATGACCCAAAGGTTGAAATGACTAGGAAATGTATCTTCAGAAATATGAAAGAGTTAGGACTCAAAGTTGAAGTAAGTGCAGGTGTCAAAATTACAAACTTTTAAGATATTATCCTTAGTCTTAACCAAGAAGTATACACACCATATATGAAGGATAACTATGATCCAATGTACGAATATCTAAAATCAAACCATCCACCAAGCGTTATTAAACACACCCACTTATCCATAGGATATAGAATTAACAATAATTCTGCTAATGAAGAACTTTTCAATAACAATAGTAGTGCTTACAATAATGATCTAAGTAATACTTGTCGAATATCAAGATGATAAGAATAGAAATAAAATTCTGAGATATAGAAAACGAAAAATTATTTTGTATACACCTCTGTTTAACCAACTAGTTAAATCAAAGATTGGACATATGTTATTTAACTTGTTAAAGAAGTATTCCCCCAATAATAATCCACTGCATAAAATCTTTAACAAAAACACAATTAAACTTGGTTATAGCTGCACTAATTATTTAGAAAAATAATCAAAAGTCACAATAGACACATACTAAAAAAAATGATAGACACGACGTTAGTAGCATAAAGGATAATACATGTAATTGTAGAAATACAAGTGAGTGTCCGTTATAAGAAAAATGTTTAATGAAAAATGTATTATATTTAAGCACAGTTTTCCCAGAGAATGATCCTAATTTGAAAAGAGTCTACATAAGGGTACTAAGTACTAATTGTAAGGATAGGTATAGAAAGCATAAATGCTCATTTAACAACATAAATACTAATATAAAAAGGGCACTTCTTTATCAGATATATTATATCCCTAAAAAGAAATGTGCATAGTTCCTGTAGTGAAATGGAGACTTTTAAAAATGCACCAATACCTACACTAAACAACCCTACCTGTTTTCTGTGTTTAAATGACAAACTGGCTATAATTGTGTTTCCTAATAAGAATGCTTTACTAAAGCAGAGAGACAATTGCAGGCACTTCAAAAGCTTCACATTAGATAAGTATTGTGAGAACGATGTAAACATAACTTAGAAGATTAAAAAATAAAGATTAATAATTAAAATCAATATTTCTTTAAACATAACATAAAATTATTATAAATGATTAATGATCGTGTTATTAATGTATAATAATTAAAAATAATAGGTAGGATTTTGCTAACTAACTAGTTAATAGGATAATTGGATGTAGAGATCTGAAATTTGTAATTAATAAAAACAAGTTTTATTCTAATGAAAATAAAAATAGGTTAATCAAAACCACTATTAATTCAAATGTTGGACATGTATAGATATTAATGTTAATATTATAGATATAGTTTTCAGATTATTTTAGTAGGTTATTATTATGATACATAATAGGTTATGTAACTGATTGTATGTGTATAACTCCGAATGATGGGATAACTATTAGCAAAAAGCAGATCTATAAATTAATAAGTTACAAGGTTTAAACTCTATATTGAAAGAAGAGATTTGTGGAAGATTGAAAATTAATAACAATTAAACGTCCGGTAGGTTTAATCAATATAGATAGACACAGAATTTAAGATCACTTCAAAGAGGGAATATAATAAATGTTATATGAAATAAAATAAAAACATTAAATTCCTTTATAAATAACGCAAAATCATTACCAATAATAAAGTAATTATTAGATTATTATGGAGAACTAGATAAACATAATAACTAGTCGATATTAAAAACTTGGTTTCTAATACTCAATTAATTAGGGGAATACTATTATTGTTGGATTAACTTTATTCGTAGGTAAATATGATTAATAAATAGCGATTGTCTTAATGTATATAAAACTATATTTGGCATTTTATGAAGATTATGATATAATAAAGAAGATAAAATAATAAATGAAAATCTCCGAATACATTACACAAAATAAATATATATATATATATATATATATATATATATATGTGTGTGTATATGTGTATGTTTGTATATCTTTTTATTTATGTTTCTATATAGGGGTATATGTGTGTATGTGATTAAATTATGATGTATCTGTGTGAGTGTGGGTAAGGCTGGGTGTGTGTACATGTAGTTAAGGAAGGGGAAACGGACCGAATCTAGACAGTCCTGCCTATAGTTGTAGCTTACCTACTTTTTTAAGCGTCGATAGTTAGGTGTCAAAATGCCATTTTATGCAAAAGGGTTTCTTCGTGCAACATTTTTTAAAATGTAATTTGTCTGTTTGCTTTTTGTCTGTTCTGTTTTATTTATAATTGTCTATTGGCGGACGTAATCTTTCCTCATCAGTATATCCCTGAGGAGGAGCCGAAGAGGTTCTGAAACAATTGTCGGATACTCAAACTATGTGTATTGTAATATAAAAAGCTCTTTGAAAAGTATTGGTTTTCTTCATTTTGTTAATATTTGAACTTAATTAATTATTCATATATATACATATATATACATATAAATATATATATATATATAATGTTAAGCGAGAGCTTGCAGGCGAAGCCAGCTAGTTTAATATATAATAATAGACCTATAATTCCACACGCGTCGTATAATGAAGCTTTAGCAACTACAGAAATCAAACTGTACTCGGAATATAGTCTGTACCTATACGTGTTACAGAGCGGTAATTACACGTTTGCTGTATATTCAATCACAGTGATTGTATTCTTTGTTTTATCAGGTATGTGCCTCTTTAGATCGTGAGCGAGTTTCGCTCTTTCATAGTTTAAAGATTGTGTGGGATCCATTAATGAATACACACAACATTTAATATTTATTATATATTAACTTTATCAATTATTCAAAACACTACTTACTTGTACGTCATAAATTCTTCGTTCGATTCTATTTTTATTGTCGTATGTAGACGACTTTAAAACCAGATGGGCACACACACGCGCGCACACGATCGCAGCTTTGTCTACATAATTGCTGCATATTTAAACATGTCTATCTCCCATACAACGTGATTAAGCTCGAATAATCGAATCGTGTGTTATCTATCAGCATCCACACATTATAGATATATCAACATTCAAGAGATAAAGGAGGAAACAAGTGAAATTTGAAAAAGTTCACTTCAGAAATAAAACGTAATTATTTGAAAATAGCTTTTGCAATGGAAGCTTTAGAAGAAACGAGTTTTGGCGATGGCGTGTATTTATTTATTTTTTTGTTTCATAAGGTGCAAAACAAAAAGTAAATATTGGATAGCGAAACACACACAACAAACAAAGTAATTTAATTAAAAGAACATCTAAGGAATCAGTGCTTTAAGCTAATGTTACTTTTATTACTATAAAAATCGTTAAATTTTGGCTCTCATTGTTTTTATATGTCTGTGTAATAAACAAAATATACGTGTGTCCATCTTCTTTAACTACGAAAGTATTGATTTCTGTGTGTTAGTATTTCAGGTGGTCGTCTATGAGAGGGGATATAAGTTAGTTTGCTTTATTAGCTTCATATTATTTACAAGTTGAAACAATGAAAAATGTATATCTTATACAACAAAGGTTATTATTTAAAGTTGACTAGATATAATCCAGAAATGTTCATACATACATGACCATACGAGTCCTCTTCATGATTAAAAGATATGACACAGAATCGATGTCTATGGCACCAGGCATTCACAACTAATACCCACAAAAACTATAGGTCTATTATTATATATGAAACTAGCTGGTTTCGCCTGCGAGCTCTCGCTTCACATTATATACATATATATATATATATATATATATATATATATATATATATATATATAAATAATTAATTAAGTTCAAATATTAACAAAATCAACAAAACCAATACTTTTCAAAAGTGCTCAAAATTATAGACGTTTCAAATTTTAAAATAAATGAACAGGCATCATACACTTGAAATACTCATTGTATATACATTCCATATTATATGAGCAAGTTTAGTATCTGTTCTACGAACAGTATCAGATTACAATAACACTATTTTAGTAATGTTTGCGATTGTTTAAATATTTGTGAAATTTGATCATTTTATATCGTATCTTCCTAAGCTTAAACATTTATATATGTATATATATATATATATATATATATATATATATATATATATATATATATATTATATATATATATATTTATATATATATATATATTTATATATATATATATATATATATATATATATTTATATATATATATATATATATATGTATATATATATATATATTTATATATATATGTATATACATATATATATATTTATATATATATATGTATATGTATGTATATATATATGTATATATATATATGTATATATATATATGTATATATATATATGTATATGTATATATATATGTATATATATATGTATATATATGTATATATATATATATATATATATATATATATATATATATATATATATATATATATATATATATATATATATATATATATAACTTCTTTGTTATATAACAGGAACAATCCCAGCAGAGTGCTCGATTAATTGAGAAATAAAATTCAAAATTCAAAATTCAAAATTAAGAGCGTAATATTTATTTATTTTGGTACAGAAAAATTGTACAATATACGTACCGTCGGTTTCAAGAACGGTTTCTTCAGCTTCTGTTGTCATCTGTTTCTGAAATGTGAAGCCACGTGTCACCTTCGTTTGGACGCCTTATTTGCTTAGAGTGTTATGTATGCTTGTTTAAATTTAGTGTAAGAAAAGTTTAATAAGGATTGAAAAGGGGGGCTGAAAAGTAACAGTTGATATTTAAACCGGAGAAGATTTAAAGATATATAAAAAAAAATTAAAAAATCTATATAAATCCCGTAAGCCAATATTTATGAGTATCGTATATTTGGCCGTTACTGTTTTGGGGCTAATGATGTGTCTTCTAAAGGAATTAGAGAGGGAAAATGGGTTTAAGGAGTATACTTATGAAAAGATAAAAAGGTTAAAGGAACAACATTAAATTCAAATTGTAATTTTAAATTAAAGGATTTTAACAACAGAAGCCGAAGAGAACCGGATGGCTAAGTCCTTCTGTGCTTGAAACCGAGGGTACGAATGTTGTACTAAATTTTCTGTACCAAAATTAATATATATATATATATATATATATATATATATATATATATATATATATATATATATATATATATATATAAATATATATATATATAATTCAATTTCTGTGTGTCCATGTGTGCGATGTTCGTGTGGTCCCCATCGAAAGAACGGTTAGAGAATCTACATAAAATTGTATTCCTATGTAACATTTACCGAGGAAGACATTAAAGTGTCCCTGACTCACTCAGTGCACCCCTAAGGTTACAATTAACGCATGAACTAGTTTAAATTATGAATATGTATACTCTATTAATATTATCAGTGTTCATTTAAAAGTCGACTAAACAAATGTTTGTACTGTTAAGTTAGATAAATATCAGTCTCTATACATCGAGTATGCGGTCTCGATGTTACCATTTCCCCGTTTTAAATAAAATTATATGAAATCAAAGATTACATATTTTTACTTTTTATAATATAATAAAATGTAACGAAATAATTTTAGTATATTAAGTACGTAACGCCTCTCCGTCTGAGTGTATGTCTGTCTGTCTGTCTGTCTGCCATTTCACCATCTGTGCTCTATCTCAGTCTCTCTCTCTCTCTCTTTATATATATAGTTATATATATATATATATATATATATATATATATATATATATATATATATATGTAGGATCAAAATAAACCAAAGTGAAAACTTTTAGTAGATGGAACCTATTGTGAAAAGGATTAGCTCAATATACGAGATAGAGCAATAGTAGAGATAGAAGAAAAAAGAGTGATAAATATGCGACGATTGTCCAAATTTATTTCAAATTTCAATTGTTCAATGCAAGGTTGCAATTGAAATTTGAAATAAATTTGGACAATCGTCGCATATTTATCACTCTTTTTTCTTCTATCTCTGTATATATATGTATGTATTTTTTTAGAAACCAGTAAACAGACGCATGAATTGATATCAATAAATGAAAATGTATTTAATCATTTTTTTTTATATTTTAGAAATCCGAATTTTCACTTTAACAATCCATACTCATGGTAAACAAACATTGTATTTTTTTCTTTTTTTTCTTTTTCATGGTGAAAATCTAACGGCGTGGCCGAAGATTTCCGATCTGCTCCGATGTTATTAAAGAGTTTGTTTATAGGTCCGGTGCTTGTAGTGGATGCCGTGCAGGCTTGAGATGAATAATATAAGTGCTACTACAGTTTTGAAGACGTCGTTAGAAGATATATTTGAAATATGTACATAGAGGTCTCATTATATATATATATATATATATATATATATATAATAAAGAGAAAGAAGCAGTGATAAACATACATATGCAATATATGTTTATATATAGTTATTGTTTGATTGATAAAAAAATCTAACAGAGTGCTAAATTATTTTATATTATTAAAAATTCTTAAGAACTTGAAAATAAAAGCATAATATTAATTTTTAATTGTGGTACAGACAATGAAGTCAATTCAACATGATAACATCAGTTTCAAGTCGGCAGATTTCACCAGCTATCACTAGTCACCTTTGAATAATACTCTTTGAACACTGGAAGGGTCCATGTGTTGTTTAGATAGACGTACATATTTATTCTGAAAATTACTTTTATTTTAGAAAAATAATATCTTATTTACTCTTAATTAATTGTTTTATTATTATAAATTTTATTTTATTTTTCCCTTCTTTCTTTCTTTCTTTCTTTCTTTCTCTCTTTTCTTTCTTTCTTTCTTCCTTTCTTTCTCGTTCTTCACTTCTAGATATAGAATCTCTTACTTAACGGCTATTTTTCTGATCTAAGCGTCTCGCCGGCCCTCTATTTCAAATTCTGTGTGCATAGCGTTTCATAACGGTTATAAATATTATTTGAAGAAATTCCATCATTTACTATTTCAGACTATGCTGAAGAAGACGGAATCGGGAATGTAAACCCGTTTCTTGTCAGAAACCACTGGTACATGTCTGATTAAAATCTGTATTTAAAAATAAAAATATTACGCTCTAAATTTAATTTAATTGAGCACTCTACTGGTATTTCCCTTTTATTCTTTTTTGAGTATACCTTTATACTTTATATATATATATATATATATATATATATATATATATATATATATATATATATATATATATACGCGTTCTGACTACTGAGTCAAATATGACTTTCGTATTAAGGTTCGAATCGTATGGCCGTCAGTGATTGTCTCCTCTTTTTCGTATATATATGAGTTAATTTTAAAATATTATTTATAAAACAATATTAAAAGCTCTCTCTAGAGTGACCACTTTTAAGAAGTGAACAGTAATCCGTTATTTGTAGCGTAATGCGATACCCTGGGTCACGCCTATGTAGATATGTTTACGGCTTGCAAAAGTGCCGCCAAATTTGCCATTTCTACAAAATGCGTGGTAAGCATATTGGTACGTGCTCAAACTACTAAGTCAAATATGACTTTCGTATTAAGGTACGAACTTGTGAGCGGCACGGATTGTCTCATCCCAATGTCGTTTGGCATGAAACACATGTGTATATGGGTTTTGTTTTAAGATAGAGTTTAAAGGGAAAAGTAAGTTCTTGTTTGGCTGAATCCTTAGAAATTGACCTCTACTCTGTAGTGGAATAGAATCATAAATTGGTGGTACCATTTAATGCTGCTGAGACAATGCCTTTTTCCTTAAACAACTACAAAAATGATCTTCAATCACTGATTGCCATGGCAAATAACACCCCACCTGAGAGTCCCACGTTCAAACTCATCGGTCTCACATTCACAGGTAACATAAATTGGAACAAATACATAGAAGACATTGCCAAAGCTGCTGCAAAGAAGGTGAGCTCCCTCTACCGTGATAAAACACTTCTCATACCTGACAGTATCATATATCTTTACAAAGCCACCATCCACCTATGCATGTCGTTGGTGTCACATCTGGGTTGGTGCACCATCTACTAATCTCTCCCTCTCAGACCAGGTCTCCAAAAAGATTATAATCTGATAGGTCCTTCACTATACATCTAGATCCAGCCCCTATCCCATCGTTACAATGTTGCATTATTGTACTTCAATAAAATGTGCTCCAATTACCTTGCTGCTCTAGTGGCCCCTCAAGGTAAATATACTCAACCAACCCGACAGTTAGGTAAAACCCATCCATTCACTGTATAAGTCCGTAGATGCTGAAGAGCCTTCTACTTCAATAGTGTCTTATCTCGAGCTGCTGGCCTTTGGAACTCCCTCTCTGTTCCCTGTTTTCGCAGACTGTACCGGCCCGGCATGCAGTAATTTAAACCATCCCCTAAAGGTTTACCCTAATTCTCAGTAGCCCCCTAGGTTTACAGTGGCCACTTGTTTTGTTGGGGTTGATCAAAGTTTTTTAAAAATATGGGTTACCGTGAAAATATTATTCATAAATAATGTTATATATATATATATATATATATATATATATATATATATATATATATATTATCCTTGTTTTTTTTTCTTAATCTGTCTTAATGTACAGGGTGTCCCAAAATAATGTATACACCCTTTGAATTGTTATAACTCGTTCAATTTACTGATTTTTATTTGCAAGATTGATGAACAAGATTGAGTAAGAATATTCATTTAAAAATACTGACAGTAAAATTAACAAAAACGTAGAAAATTAACTTTTAACAAAGATAAAGGCTACATAGGGTAATTTCAGAATGTTCACAAAATGAACCCTCATCCTAACCCCAACCCGTTCTGCTCAATACACTTTCCATTTAGTGAAGACGTGAAGAATTGTACCTACAAACGTCCTGCGACATTTTCTCCAGTATTTGAGCACATTCTACTACAATTACTACTCCCATTTGTTTGCAATTACTTCAGGTTTTTTGCTTTAAACATTGTAGCCTTTACGTTTATTAAAAGTTAATTTTCTATGTTTTTGTTAATTTTACTTTCAGTATTTTTAAATGTGTATCTTACTGTTCTACTCTTTTATCAATTTCGTTTGTAAATCAAACCCGGTAAATTGAACGCGTTATAACGATTCAAACGATGTATACATTATTTTGGGACACCCTGTATATATGTCACAATCGCGTTGTTTTTGTAATTCACGACTGAATAAGCATGACACGTGAATGGATCTACTGGGAAATACATAACAAGCAGCACTCTATTCATGTTGCGATAGATGTTTACGAATAAGGATGGATTATAGGTTTGGTTTTGTGTACAAAACATAAACATACCCCATTGTTCAAAAAATAAGGTTTCCCTAAAAACCAAAAAAATGTTTAAATCTTAATGTCGAAGTTCATATGCAGTTACATTTCAGAAGAGGATATAAAATTGTGTAAACCATATTTCTTATTTATTGTATGTCTACAATAAAGCTTTCTTTGACTATTAAAACTGTTTGCGTTTTCCATCGTATACATTTTTAATCGGCGTATATATGCGCCGTTATCCGCGATTTAAATAGAAACACAATGTCCTTTTTTTACGTAGCTGATAACAGTATATTACCACTTCATATACTTTTGCTTAAATATTATGAAATTAAATTTTAGCCTTGTTGTATACGGTATATATTGGGTTTGCGCGAGTTTAAGTAAATTAATATTATTTGTAAATATAGTCTTTAACGCCCAGAAGAAGTATTTTAAAATCCACGAGGATGCATGTGCAACCGTGCTGCAAACTCTGCCGTTTCAATTTCTTGCTTTTTTATTATTGTGTAATGTTATGTTATAAACAATAAAAGTAATCCACCTATCATGCTTGATATAGTTTGAGAATATATATATATATATATATATATATATATGCATATATATACATACATATATATATATATATATATATATATATATATATATATATATATATATATATATATATATATATATATATAACCAAAGTTTTTCAGTGACGAATGGGTGACTTAACAATATAGAATGATATTAGAATGAAAACTATTGATTCAATCGAGTTTCTATGTAGGTTTAATTTAGAATTTGACTAGAAGTTCATGCGTGTAAGATAGATTGACTGTTAAGTCGTGAAACTTGTGTCCTTTTATGCGTAAGATATGAAGACTTGAGTAAAACTAGAGAAGGAGAATGAAAAGGAAATAGAAAAATGCTTTAAAAATTAAATGATTGCGGTTAGAAGTAATATTAATTACTTATATTTTAACTTTTGAAGTATGTTTTTCTTGATTCTTATCAATGGAATATAAAGTTCATAATTGAATAAGATGCATATAAAACGACTTGAAAAAGAAAGTAAAATCCTAGAAAAATGAAGAAAAGGCTAAGACCAACACAATAACGGTTAGTCAATACAGTTATCTTATATTTCAATGTAGTTTAAGCGAAAATGTATATCGATGACAAACAAATAAAATAATTATGTTTGATGTGTAATGCACATCGTACGAAGATACTATGATTTGTATGTATGGGTGTAAACAACGTCATTGAACACTATGAATTGAGGAATTAATAGAATACAATATATTTAAATAAATAATATATAGAGTAAAATATAACAAAATATAAAAAGTAAATAAATCCTAAATGCAATACATTTTCCTGTCCGTAAATTTGCCCTCTTTTTTGTGAGCATTGTTGATAACCTCTTCAAGATAAATAAATACATTATACGTTTCGAAAATTGCATATATATTCCTGGTAGGCCACCGAAACAATTGTATGCGAATAAAAAACGTTTCTTTTGTTTATTTCTGAGAATGTGTTCTCTACATTTGATATGGTCTATGATATTAAAATATCATAGAGATCTCGACCTACACTATCGAGTTATTTTTTAACTTTGGGTCATAAAAAATATATATTTAAAATTTGGAATTTAAACACATACTAACCCCAAAAATATACTAAAAGAAGAAAGATGTCGGATCTCATTTCAATTCCTCGTTTTGGTCTGAAGAGGCTTACTCGTAATGAAAGTACAATCGAAACATGTATGCACACATGTAACCAACAATGTTTGTAAAAATAAAAGGTTATACTAAAGATAAGCTCTAATTGTTATTGAGAACTTTTTATAAACACTGGGGTGTACACGGAGTTAACTCTACAGTAACCAATATAATACATGCACCATATATATATATATATATATATATATATATATATATATATATATATAATATTTATAAATAAATATTAAATTATTAATACCTACAGACGCTAGCGTTTCAAGCTTATTGCTCTCATCAGTGCAGGAAAGTAACAATTTCAGACGCTCGAGAGGTGCAAACCCGTTTCACAGAGTCAGCCATATCCACTCGGCCAACGAAAACTGTCACGTAATTAAGGGAAATTAAGATCTATATGTACCTAGAAGCGGGCACAAATAGAAGACTAGTCGAGAGTGTTCGACGAACGTATTCGGAACCTTGCATTAGAGCTTTTTGACAGTCTATTTATAACATCCTCGAGAGTGCTCAACTTTAATTTCTTAAAGGGGCTTAGTAGAATATTTATAAATAAATATTAAATTATCAATACCTACAGACGCTAGCGTTTCAAGCTTATTGCTCTCATCAGTGAAGGAAAGTAACAATTTCAGACGGTCGAGAGGTGCAACCCCGTTTCACAGAGTCAGCCATATCCACTCGGCCAACGAAAACTGTCACGTAATTAAGGGAAATTAAGATCTATATGTACCTAGAAGCGGGCAATGTAGTACATGAATTGTATTAGTTGTTTCTGTAGATGTTAATCCGTTGAAACTCCAGTGTTTACAAAATGTGCTCAATAACAAGTAGAGCTTTTCTTTAGTATAATTGTTGGTTACATATGTGCATACATATTTCGGTTGTAGTCTTCATGAAAAGGAAAACTTTTCAGACCAAAACTAGGAATTGAAATGAGATCCGAAATATTTCTTCTTTTAGTATATTTTCTAGGTCAGTATGTGTTTCTAATTCTTGAGATTCTCATGGATGGCTTTGCGTTTGAGGAGAAATTGACTCTGAAACTTCTTAGTCTTTCGTTCTCATCAACTCTTTCTTGGACTTAATACATTACATCCATTTATCTTACTTCTTCTCGTGAAGTCGGTTCTCTCTATCGCTCCAAACACTTTCTCACACCTAAGGCTATTCTCTATCTCTACAACTCCACAATCAGACAATGTGTACAGTAATGTTGTCATATTTGGACAGGTGAATCTCTTTTCTATTTGAGGGTTATTGATAAGGTGCAGATACGTGTCTGTAATTTGATTGGCCCCACCCTTTTCTCTTCTTCACTCCACCCTCTCTCTTACAGATGTGGTGTTGCGAGTCTCAGTCTAAATACTATTATGGCATGTTTTTTTCAGAATTATTTGATCTATTCCCCGCTTCTATTGTTCCAGCACGTTTGACTGGTTACTCTAGTAACCTTCATCAATTCGCTGTGTGTATACCTTATTGTAATAAATACAGCTTCCTATTCCAGTAGCTTCTTTTCAAGAATTACATTATTTTTGAACTCTCTTCCTGCTGACTGTTTTACTCTTACCTATAACATTGGTATTTTCAAGACTAAGACAAATAGGCACTGCCTTTCTTTGCTATAATCATATTTGTTATTGTAAGATCCTTACATCAAGTGGCTATATGCCTTGTCTGGAGCGATTCCCATAAGAGTTTAAATAAGAATGTTGAACGAAATATTTATAAAGTTATATGAATGAAATATTTAAATTAATCTACATTAATACATCTAGGTATGGATATATACATGAAGGGTACATTAAAATAAGATATTAAGACGAAATATATAATATATAAAACACATGTTCGGATTTCAAGGACGGATAATTATACGATATACGCACATTATCTCACGAGGTTTTTACATGATAGAGTGATTAAATAGGATTTGTATAAAGAAAAACAAAAAACTAATATATAAATATATAATTACATCAATACGTACGTTAAAAAACATGAACAAAAACAAGTAAATAAAACGTTTATGTTGCTATTTAGGGTTCTGTGATTTAGAAATAAAACAGTTTGAACTTTGAATCTTATTCTGAGGATCAGGGTGTGTCCGTTGTGAATTGTAGAGCCAAAGGGAGGTAACTGAATTTTATAGTGAATTCTAACAATAGTTAAGATTTATAATATGTTACAATAGATTAGTTAAAAATATATTATATAATTATTAATAATTATTATTTAACTATTACATTGTATAAATATTAATTTTTTAATTTGTTTTAAGTAGTTAAATAATTCAATAGAAAATGTTAAAAATAAAAATAAAAATGATAAAAATGGTATTCAATTGCGTGTAGTTGACTAGTAGTCTTAATGTTATTCGATCAAAAAATGTCAAAGCATTATTAACTAAATTTTAGTTGAAATAAAAGGTTTATAGTGTGTACGTATTTCTTATGATATATGTTATTGATAATTGTATTAATCGGAGTTGCATGGCAGAAATTTATTATTTATCTCCTAAAGACACACCCAACATCCTAAGGGATCACTATCTTAAATGCAGTGCAAATAGTCAATATTATAGACGGTCGAATTGTGTATTACTAGTCATTTATAGTTGTAGAATTTTAATCCTCTGTTATACACTCATCGTTCCGATGGTTATTAATACCACCCATTGTACACCGTTGACAAACATGTGTTGCTGCTCATAAATAATTAATTACCTTAGTATTAGTAGTATTGATTTACTCCTCTCCAGGAGTTAGGCACAAGGCCAGTTTTTATCTTACTTCCACAAGTAAGATGTGACCCAAGGTCGGGTCGGGAAAGTGGGGTTTAAAAATTGCCTGGGCAGCCCCGTCGGCATTCCCCGGTAGAGGCACCTCAGGCAGTAAGTAATAAACTTACTCCTCTCCTAAGACGAGAGGCGAAGCCTGGGAGGGTGGACCTCCTAGAACTACACAGGACAAACCCATAGACCGGCGTAAATCAGTCTATGAGGTGCAGTATCCATCGGAACAGATACTACACTTTGATCTTAGCCAAAAGGCCAAGAATAGTATTAGTAGTAGCCATAGTAATGGTTGTGTTATCATTTATATCCCCTCCTTCAACACAAAATATCTTAAAGGTCGTGCAGGTAAAATTTAACGCAATGTTGAGCAATATTTTAATTAATGTTCGTAATAGCAATATTAGTATTTAAATTAATAAAGCATTTTAATGGTTCTTCATTCCAAAATTGGTATATTTCTAACAAATTGTTATGGAACTTATCATGTCTTATACCGCCAATACTGGGTCCATCGGTGAGTATCAAGGGTACAGTCCATCAAATATTGGTCAGTACAAGTAGTTCCATCATTGCAGTCATTGAAGATACGTTCCATTGTCTGCCTCGGATTTCAACAAAGGTGGTTGCTTGTTGCTGCTGGCCCCTATCTGTCGAGGTTACTGGCTGTCCTATCGACCTTCGCTTTTGTTCGGTTCAAGGTCACTCAGTTCTTCCCTATGAGATCCGTTCTATGTAAGAGATGTTCTCCTGGTTGTTGGATAGCTTAGTTCAATTACTTATTCCAATCATTCTATATGTCAATGCAGTAGTTCTATAGCTTTGTAGGGTCAAGGCTATCTTTTTCATGAAATTGCTTCTGTCTTTGGTTCTCCATGGTACAAATAGGGGGGTGTCTTCTGTCGATGCCCGGTTTATTCACGACTCAATGAGTGAGTAACTCTGTAATGATAGGTGACGTGGAAGTAACGGAAAACATCAATTTCACTTATAATGGCGGAAATTACGAATCATTCACTCTTTCCTTTAGGCGACTAATCACCTTATTATGGGTGTCAAAGACGAGTTCAACAATCGTAGTTATTATGGTAATTGACCCACATATTCCAAGTACATTATTATTCGACTACATGATAGATAGATAAATAGATATCTTTCTCTCTCTCTCTCTCTCTCTCTCTATATATATATATATATATATATATATATATATATATATATATATATATATATATATATATATATGGGAAAATGAAAAAGGAAAAACCAAAAAATGGACGTCCACTCAGCAGTTGCCATTATTTCATTCTATTTTTCCTCCCAATATGTCTACCTTACATGTATCTGTACTTGCATGACATTTTTTCGCTATTTTATCATCCCGATGAAGTCTTATAAATAAAGACGAAACGTTGATGTACACATAAAACACATCCATTTTTTGGTTTTTCCTTTTTCATTTTACCATCACGTCGGATTACCTTCATCCTTCTCTTCCCATATATATATATATATATATATATATATATATATATATATATATATATATATGTATATATATATATATATGTGTGTGTGTGTGTGTGTGTGTGTGTGTGTGTGGGTGTGTGTGTGTGTGTGTGTGTGTGTGTGTGTGTGTAAATACTGACAAAATACTAGGCTGATCCTAATGTCTGTTGACTTACTGGAAGTAAACAATTGGAATACGTAAATTGTGAAACAAACAACTAATTGCCAAATCAATACTTCATCATCAGAATCGAACATCCGGACAAAAACTAGGTGATATTTTTTTATTTGCTGATAAATTATGATGAATATAAATGAAGACAATTTTACGAACTAACTTCTACCAGCCTATGGGCTAAACTCTTTACCAGACGTTAATTTGATGCCGCCGAGCGATGAAATATTTTATTTCGTACTGGCTGCCCCAACCCGGTGTTTGCCGAGAGTCTGTTAAATTCCCTCTCGTATTCGTGCATTGTTAATCTCGCCTTTCGCTTCGATCTCTTACTTAATTATCTGTATGAAAATATTTACATTTTAAGAAAATATTCTATTAAACAATATGTGATTTTGCAAGAAAATCAGTTTGATATTTAAACCCCACATATATCTTAACTGTTAAAATAGTGACACAAATAAGTCTAATGTTCATTTGTAAGTAAACGAAACAATTTCCGTGGTATTAGTCGTATTAGTGTGTGTGTGTATTTCTCCTTCTCTCTTTCTTTCCTTCCTTCTTCAATATAGTATATAGTCTTGAAGTGAGCCAAATATGAAAGCTCAACATCAAAATAAAACTTTTATACTAAAGATGTAGTGTTTAAAAATGATTTAAAGGTAAAAGATCCAGAATTTAATCGAATGTGCAGAAAATATGTTTAATTTTGATTTAAGAAATCGCAAATAAAAAATATTCATAGTAGCAATCCAAGTAAGGTGCATGTGTCTTTGGAGTTTTCTCTGTTCCTTTCCTACTATACATATATATATATATATATATATATATATATATATATATATATAGAGAGAGAGAGAGAGAGAGAGAGAGAGAATGAAAAGTCACACTTGGACACGTTGATGAAATGGCAATAATAAGGAGAATATTTTGAAAAAATATTTTGAAAACCAAGACAACGCATTTATTAATGTTTTTCTTAAATAAATTATTTATTTATTCTAAAACCTGAGTACTTTCGGTGATACACACTTTGTCAAAAGTATAAGCTATTTTTTTCTCTTGTTTTTTTTCTTTTAAACCTTCTTATATATATATATATATATATATATATATATATATATATATATATATATATATATATATATATGTATTTATATATATATGCTCTGTACCTTTTTGCGGGCGATTTCTCTTTAAATGAAAGTAAAAAATTATTGTCGAAAAAGATAACATTTTACTTTTTAGTTATGGAAAAAGTAATCTGACAAAATGCTTATTTATGTAAGAAATGTAATGTCTTATTATATTTTGTACAGTGGGAAATCTACTACGTTTAACGTATCCACTCTGATATCGTAGGCGTAATTTTTCTAAAATAATTAGGTGTATCGTTGCGTCTTAAGGGGCACAAAACCTTCGTTGAAGATGATATTTTGCGAAGCATGTTTATCTTTATTACTAGTATATGTTGACATTACTTGTATTACGCTCACACTCGGTTTGTTGTCACTATGAGTGAGCGAGCACAGACACCCTCCTCGCGACTTGCTGACAATCTGCTTTCTACGGTTTGCAGATTCCCGATCGCACCTTTTCGAAAATTATTTGTGTTTACGCATTCCTTATTCAAAGAACAAATGAATAACGTTTATGCTTCTAATCAACGTTTACTTCATCATCTTTCCAAATAATACCAGAATTGGAAAAGCAGATTTAGATGCACACTTAAATGTTCTCCTTTATGTTATAAGCCTAATTCTGTAACTGACACACTCATCTTAATTATATGTATTAAAAATTATAATTGTTATTATAATTATCACTATCACAACGTTCTCACCTTCGCCAGAAATTATATATACTTTTCGTCGTATAAAGAAAAAGAAATTAGTCATATTTTCAATAAAATAAATAAATAGATAGACTTAAAAAGATTACATTTGATTTATGTTTAAATATGAATTAAGTTTCAATAAAAAATGAAAGAAAATTACGGAAATGTTATTTTCTTATGGAACTGAATCATTAAATTGATTTAGAAACAGGTAATGGGAAAAGTATAAGACAATGAAAACGCTACAAATATGATTTAACTTTCGGGTAGTCTCGAACATGTATAACATTATACTTGCTCCTTTCATTTATGGGTGGAGTGGCAGTTTATCAAAGATAAAGTAACACTCACATATTGTCTTATATTTATTACTTATAAAAAAACAAAATTAGATCGATAAGGGTTAAATATTAAATTCGATTGTAAATACAATTTAAATGTTTTTATATCTATTTGCAATATATGATTGACTAAAGAGATTTAATACATGTATGATGTGTTTGTGTTGGTATGAACCACCGAGACAAGTAAAGCGATGAAAACAAAACAAATCATCGACAACACTCAGAAATAAATGTAATATCAATGTCGGAAACTTTTCAGAGATCAGTAAATTTAACATATGACACGGCACACATTGAAAAATCTGAAACTTAAATCGAGGTTTAGAGATTACAGAACCACCTTATCGCAAAACAAACATGTGCACCAATAAAACTTCACCTACGCTCATGAAAATATATGTTTTGAAGTAAATTTCGCTTTGGCGACGCGAAAATGTTTACATTGAGAACACTACAAAGATTTCATTATATACATCTGGCTGTAACTTTTAGGTAAAGTGTGTGTCTACTTTTCTGAAATAGTAAACTAAACTCTGCTTTTCATCCTTGTCAACCAATTTGTCTAGACGGGGAAATGTCGGCTAAAAATGAGGAGTGACATTTAAAAGGCGGCTTTACTTTGCCTTGGAACTCGTTTGAACAATCAAGTGTCGACAGAAAATTGGACATTTGCCAGTTTACCATTATTTGCTGATGGTATAAAGTCCATGTGTTAGACTAATGGACGGCAACAATCCTTCGAAAACAATGTTAAGATAAATGTATGTGCTGTTATCTTTTACGTCTATACTATGTGTTGTTGTCTGTTTCCTAAGACACGTAAACACACACACACCGAAACACACACACATATATTAAAAAGCTGGCCATACCTGGCGTGTTTAACTCATTTTATCAGCACAAAAGTTGCCCTCTCAATAGACAGACACTTGTTAGTCAGCGTAAATTATGCTCAGTCATATTCCTAATTAAAGAAAATTCACGATAAACAACACCTGTTCGCATATTAAGAAATAAATTTAAAAAGTAATGAAATAACTTCAAAGCAATGCCGTGTAGATACATCTAGGTAATATTGAAAAAATATATATATCTTAATATTAACAGAAAATTGAGGGGTCGTACGATGGATCAAGCGAGTATTGTCACATATGCTGTTCTCTGTAGAAACCATTTCCGAAACACACGTGGCACGTTACCTGATGCTACATCAAAGTGTTAAAGCTCTCAGATATCACCTATTTGTTTCTACGTCAGTTTCTATTGTAATATAAATATATGTGTCATTCAATTGTACATAATTACGTTTATCTTTTTGTGTATGTGTAATTTAACCTAGCTTCATTTGGAATCAGCTGATAAACTAAAGAAAAATACAGTATTTCCACAAGAATATCCTATGTCAAATTAAGTCAGACTTAATATAAAAACAACGATGATATGAATACTATTTTGTGATTTATGATGATAATAATGAATAGAGGTAATAAACATGTCGTTTGCACGGCAACGGATAAGGTTTAAATATTTAGCTGTCGTTCGCGTTTAACTCCAACTTCGACTCCACAAATCATGCCATTTTACTTTTTCTTACTACGAAGAAAACACACACTTGATTATCTGATCATTATGTTCTTACTATTTTCTGGATATCATAAAAGACATTGACACCTCCAAAGCATATTGGCCTTATTTTATTTCCTGCTATTATGATAAATAATTATCTCCTGGTATTGCCCCAGTCTTCTCTAAACTCTATACATCTCCCTTATCTTGATTTTTTGATAGCTAGTAATTGCCTTCGTAGTACAAATGTTCAAAATGTTTTGTTAAATAACTAACTCCCAAAAGTATTGCCCCATTAGTCTTCTCCCGCCCTTTGCCTAAAATCTATGAATCAAAATAAAAAGATATATATATTTTTTTAATTTATTTTTTATTTGTCTTATTTGTTTTATTTTGATTTTAATTAAACATATATGCATCTAAAAGATGTTTTTTTTAAGGCATTTTGATTCTCTCTTTATGTTGAACATTTTTTAGATGCTAAAAAAATGAACTTTCCCATGCGCGATTTAAGTTCAATTTAAAAGAGACATTTACACCGTTCAGTCCACAAACAACGACGTCACTTCTCCAAGATCAGGAAAGATTGTAAACTCACTTTGTGTTGAAATCATAATTGAAATAATGATTTCAACACAAAGTGAGTTTACTGAACTTTTTTATATGATTTGGTTCCTTTATCGTTTTATTAATTAACATAAACCTTGTATACATTTTTCATTGACATTTACTGCATCGATTGCGGACGCATTTCCCGACTGGATATTTTTTTCGTTTTTGGACTGTCACTCACTTCCTGGATCAATTTTTAATCAACCTCTTGGATGTCTTTCCTGAATATGTTTTAATTTGTATGACTTGGATGCATTGTATAGCTTTAACAAAAAAGTATGTTTTGGGCTGATATATTTGATGTGCTATATACTTTTATGTATTTTTATATATATTTTTATATATTTTCAAAGTGTAATTTTATCACCCGCAGTGATGTCACTGCGGTAATGATCCTCTGATGAGAAGAATTATCTTTGAAAACTCATGAGTAAAGGACTTTAAGATACTTTGCCTGAATGTTGAATTCTAATAAAATTTGATTCGCACCTTATTATTTTAATTATTTCGTTTTATATCATGCTATTAATGCTCTATCCAGTATATTGAGCTTCAGTTTGTTATCCGGATGTTCACTAATTAAAAGATATTACTTGCCTCTTATATCGTTTTTGGATTAACTTTATATATATATATATTTATATATATATATATATATATATATATATATATATATATATATATATATATATATATATATATATACTATATATGGTTTTATATATTACAAGTTGTTATACCTACAGGCGACGTCGTTTCAGGTTTGTATTCTCATTATTGCAAGAGTGGCGATAAAAGGCGGTCGAATGAGCTCGAACGCAGTTC
This sequence comes from Sepiola atlantica, assembly GCA_963556195.1. NCBI lineage: Eukaryota > Metazoa > Mollusca > Cephalopoda > Sepiida > Sepiolidae > Sepiola > Sepiola atlantica. Next base: position 24,283,068 of record OY744518.1, read on the forward strand.
GGAAATTCTATTTAGAATCAATAGCTTAACGCTCAGGATCACATAACCGCTAGAAATAACCACGAATAGTAATTGAAGTTAATGAACACGTACCCAAGGGGTACTTGCTTATGGCAGACATTACAAGAATCTTTTAACTCAAAACAAGGCTATAAAATCTTAAAATATTTGATATATATATATATATATATATATATATTTATATATAGTCTAAAGAAAGTTTGATTCATTTTAAACAAAGACAAAGTGCAGTATTCGCCGGGATACTAACTAAATCCAAAATATCGCAGACTTACCACTTGCATAAGCCGACTTACAATTTACAAATACAAACATTATATATATATAGTAAGTTATGAAAATATATTTATGGAAATTCAGCTACACAGAGGCTCCCGCGTTTCATCCCCGGGAGGAATCTTGAGGCTAAAATGCTTAGCCTAAAGATTCCACCGGGGATAAAACGCGGGAGCGTCTGTGTAGCTTAATTACTATAAATATATTTTAATAACTTACTACCTAGCTCTTTATACGTATCGAGCACTGTTGAAGTAAATACTTAAAATTGATACATAAAAATGATATCTCCTCATAAAATTGTATGTAGATACATGAAATAGTAATTATATATATACATATATATGTGTGTATAAATAATATATATATGTATATATATATATATATCACAAGTAAAATAATTAAAAAAAAAAAAAAATAATAATAATAATAATAATAATAAAAGATAACCCTTACGACTATAATGTGATATCGTAATTTGAATATTAAGAAAAATATATAATTTACTTAAACAATAATAATAATAATAATAATAATACTAACAATACTACTACTACTACTACTACTACAAATAATAATAATAATAATAATAATAATAATAATAATAATAATAATAATAATAATAATAATATTAAAACACTACACTCAAGAACTATTTTACGATATGGTACATAGAACATAAAATGATATAGGAATAAATGATGCATTAATAAAATCTTAAGTATATACATATATATATATATATATATATATATATATATATATATATATATATATATAAATTGTAACCTGGAAGATGACTCTGCGAACGAATCAAAGCATTTGCCAAACTGATGCAGACTAACAACTCACTATGATTGGATAGAAGGGAAATGTATTAGTTTAAAGATGTACAGCTAACATTAGTTGACGCGATTTTATTGCAGAGCTCGGTTCTGCTAAGAAGGTCAACCCCCCCCCCCCCTTATCATAAGAAGGTTAAAACCTAACAAGGTAGAACTGAACATAACGATGTTCGCTTATATGTTGTATTTAGGTCATTCTTCCATTGTTAAATAAGACACACATTGTATAGGATATACCATTAATTGAACGCGACTAACTATTTCATCTATAGCTCCTGGTCAATCGTGGATGTATACCTATCCGAATAGCATTAGTGCGAAACTGAACACAGTAAACCTAATTCCATTTGCACTGGTATAACAGATTTGCATTTGTCATGACTGTATCAATGTGGGTGATCGCACACCCACGAAGAGTGGAAGACACCTGTTATATATTTGTCATAATCCAATGTAAAAATATATCATAATAATCATTAGTTTGGTAATCATTGATATCGGATATAACGTCTAAACGAAGACGTTACAAGAGATTTGAAAAAATAAAACACACTGGCATGAAGGAATGCTGGTCAACATTATCGAATCCGACATGAACTCTATCAATCTGACTGGATCTGAAGTTAGCTTAGCCTATTCTGCAGTAAACGTTATTATTAATTTTACAACTTCTCATCCAAACATGCTTACGGAACTAGTATAATGGATGCCGCTAAACATTTTCAATGTATTCAGTGAGGGGAAACGCACGTTTAAAAAAACTTTTTTTTTCTATTGGATCACAGCATATCAAGTCAAAGTACCACTCGAGGATAAAAAGAGACAATGAATGCCAGCCGAAAGATGGGGAACACTATGGGAGTATTAACATTTATCGATGGTATTAACTGTTTTACATTATTTATGATAGGTTTATGACAATAATTGTTTTAAACATTGGATATGAAGAAGATGGAGTTATAATCGTCATAGAAGCAGTCTCGCGATGATGTGTTCCATAAGCGGGAAGCCCTCGAAATAATACCCTGTCCATGCAGAAGTCTCTATGGTGCTAGGCACATGGAGGGGGAAAAGTGAGTGTTTCATTCGTGTGGTAGAAGACGAGTTCTGTCTGTGAATGTTTTACGAAAAAGGACCGAGATTGGATCTCAATTGAGCACTTCCATGGAAATAACAATGGAGTAGATAGAGACTAGTAACGTCTCTTCTGTGAGATCGCCGTTTCCGGGAGAAGAGGAGATCACCTACCACCATATTCTGAAGTCATTTTTTTATTCTACGAAATATAATAGTTTACATTTGAGAATAGCTCGAATTCAAATATCACATGTGTAAGTCGGGTTTACTGATCTAATATGAATTTAAATAGTTGTTTCAATTTGTTTATACTTAAATACGTTACCTTATCTACCTTAAACGGCGATCTCTTGCTTCGTTAAATACATGTGTAGATTATCCTGATGTTTTATTTCGACTATGATTATAAAAAGACATCTGTCAAGATCTGCGACAAAAAATGTGCAAACTTTGAAGGAAAAACGTTCTCTTATGGAACTTCAACATGACAACTAAATTTTCGCTGTATAATGTTTGCGTGTTTCTAACACATTTCCTAAATGATCGGTTTTCTAACAGTCTTATTCTGACCGTTTCTTCACTGAGAGATTTTCGATCGGCATTGCCGTGTCAATGCTTTTCTTACAATCAAGTGCTTGGCAGCCAGCCAAGGAGTGTATGAAAGGAAACGTGCCAGAAACGCAATTAGGTGACCCTTGCAGACCAACTTATCCACAGGCATTTGCCAAAACGGCAAAGCCTGCATATGGCACAGGGCCCCAGGAGAAAACTTGTGTTAGAGATTAGCCTCATCAAGAGATCTGATACGCTTGGATTGTTTCATTGTTATATTGAGTCGGAAGGAGAGGGGCCTGCATGAAAACTGGCTGTATACAGACGAGGTGGATCATATGTGTGCCTTTTATTGTGTATTGAAAAATAATTGAAAGGTCACAATCTATCATCGTATCAAATTGAATTTCCATTTATAATTTCACGTCACTTGAGTATATATATATATATATATATATATATATATATATATATATATATATATATATATATATATATATATATATTTAAAAAGAATACGCGCCAATTTCTCTAAGCCCTTTCGACTATTATCTCGTCAGGAGAAAATCGATAGTTTTAATTAATAATAACGTCGAAAGAAAGAGCAAAATGGGGAATTGAGTGTGACAAAATTAACGATAAAGCGATTAAAATTCACGACACTACTAAATTCTGTAGACTTGGCCCTGTCGAGTCTGCAGATAATACTTGTAAGAATGAGATCAAGATGCAGAAGCGTCTTCTTTCGTTATTTAAAAAGAAGGTTTTTTCGCAGGAGGTCTATGATAGGATCAGACCCTTTGGGTCATTGCGGCTTAGATTATATGGTCTTCCTGAAATACACAAGGAGGGGGTGCCACTGAGAAAGATATTATCTATGATAGGGTCCGCCCAACATTCTTTGGCTCAGTGGCTCCTAGGAATCTAGCAACCTGTGCGTGATCTATACACGACGCACTGCATCCCTGATTCCTATCGGTTTACTGAAGTTCTACGTGGGTTAGATCCGGATTCTGAGACAGCATTTATGTGCTCTTTGATGTCTCTAGTCTCTTTACTAATGTACCTTTGGATAAGACTATAACTATTTGTGTCGACGTTCTATATGAAGGTTGCCTGACGGCCCCTTGTTTCCCTAGGGAGATCTTCATAAAAGTGATACTTCTATGCACTAAATCAGTCGAGTTCAGCTTCGATAATATTATGTATAGTCAGGTCGACGGGGTCTCAATGGGTAGTCCATTGGTCCACACTTTAGCTGATATCTTCGTCGGATACTATGAAACCGTTTTATTTAGGTCTGTAAAGATGCCCACTACTTATGTTAGATATGGGGATGACACTTTTGCGTGTTTTCTTCGCAGAGTGGAGCACTGGCATTCTTTCATCAGTTAAATTCTATTCATGAGGCTCTAAAGTTTACGATGGAAAGTGAGAAGGATAACTGTCTTCCCTTCTTGGAGGTTCTTGTTGAACGTTCAAGGGGTGGCTTTCTAACTTCCATCTACAGGAAGCCTACTTTTACGGGCCTATATGTAAACTGGTCATCTTTTGTGCCTAAGTCTAGAAAGGTAGGCTTAATTTACACTTTGGTGCATAGAGCCCTCGTGATTTGTTCTTCAAATAGATTAGAGTGTTGACTTAATAGGATCAGGGATATATTCATTGATAATGGTTATCATGAGGACCTTATCAATGATTGCATTAATAAAAAGGTTGCTAGCTTTAAATCCCCTGAAATATTTGGGCCTGTAAAATGCCCCATTTATTTGAAATTACCTTGGATATGGGGAAATAGTATTAAACTAGGTAAACAGATTGTTGATAGCATTAGCAATTGTTTCTGCTCTGTTTCCTTACGATTAGTTTATGCTACTAGACCTGTTTTACCTTCCTTTCGCAAGGATAGTGTGCCCTATACAAATTATAGTAAAAGTGTATACCAATTTAAATGCCAATGTGATGCTGGCTATATAGGGCGCACTTTCTGTCATTTGCAGACCCGCATAAACCAGCACGTTCCATCAAAAATACGTCAGGGAAGGGTAGGGTCCTTGTGTTACCCCTCCTCTAATTCTTTGGACTCTGCTATTGGCCAGCATTGGGTTGAAAACCCTAGCTGTGCCAGTGGCTATTAAATAGACCGTTTTGAGGTCTTGCATAGAGCAGATTCCAAGAATTATTTGAAAATATTGGAATCTGTCTCTATCGCTATTCGAAAACCTTCCTTGTGCCAGTAGAAGGAATTTGTAACATCGCTTAATCTATTTGGGGAATTTTGAACTCCTTCCCAATTTTTTTTATCCCCTAACGTAGTGCGTTTTAATCGGCTTTTAACGAAATCATTAAATTGAATTTTAATCGCTTTATCGTTAATTTTGGCACACTCAATTCCCCATTTTGCTCTTTCTTTCGACGTTATTATTAATTAAAACTATCGATTTTCTCCTGACGAGATGATAGTCGAAAGGGCCTTAGAGAGATTTCCGCGTATTCTTTTTAAATGTATTTATAAGTTTTGTACCTCAAAACATTTATTTATATATATATATATATATATATATATATATATATATATATATATATATATATATATATATATAATTAAAATATATTTACGGCAATAAGGCTACACAGAGGCTTCCGCGTTTTCCCCGGGGGTAATAGTCAACAAAGATGCATGAAAAATGACTGTATACAAACAAGGTAGATCATATGTTTGCCTTTCATTGTCTATTGCAAGATAAGAGAACTGTCACAATCTATTCATCGTATCAAATTGAATTTCCATTTTAGTCTAACGATTCACTGCGGGGATGAAACGCGAAGGCCTCTGTGTAGCTTAATTGCCATAAATATATTGTCATAACTGACTACCTAGCTCTACTTACGTATCGAGCACTGTTGACGAAAATACTGAACATTGATACATAAAACATTATATCTGAACGCGTGTTTATACGTGTGAAAGAATCGGTCCGAGGATTAGTTGTTCTTATAAATGTGAATTTAGGATAACCCTAACACCTGGAAACATGCAAGAAGAGTTTAAAACCTGTAGAAAATAGATGGCATGTAACTATTACCAAATTAGATAATCTTTCTAATAGTGTGACATAGTTATGAAAAGAAATGTTAATTAAAAGTTTACTTTTTCAACAGTGAAGTTTGTTGTCTTGTTATGTTTATTGAACACGTATTTCAGCATGATAAAAAGTATGTCTAATTATTAAATGTGATAATATTTGTTTAAATATGAAAGAAATAATAATTATCATATATATATATATATATATATATATATATATATATATATATATATATATATATATATATGATTGACCGTAACAATTAATTCACCTATCCTTCTTTTCAATTCGGCGTGTTTATAGAAATATTTATTTATTTATATATATATATATACAGGGTGGGCAAAAATAAGGGTCCTATTTTTAAAAATTCATAACTTTTTTATTTATTGATTTTTTTTTTTTAGAATAAGTAAAGGACCCCTTCCGAAGCATGCATGAGCCGTATTAGCCCTAAGGAACGTACCCTCATTTAGAAAACATTATTTTTGCTTAAAAAACTCAAAACAGTGTAAAAAACAATACTTTAGTTTTTGTAAGTTTTAAGAAGTGTTTTTCGGCTAAAATTTGTTTTGTTTATTTCAAAAAATCTCGGAAGGGTCAGTCTACACACACATAAAGTTTGGTGAGTTTAACTTTTATTTTGTGGAAGTTATTCAAATTCAAGTTATTCAAATTTAAAGATAGGACCCTTATTTTGGCCCACCCTGTATATATATATATATATATATATATATATATATATATATATATATATATATATATATATATATATTTATATATATATATTGTTATACAGAATAAACTCTTATAACCAGATTATTATGTATTTTGAAACACATCATCTAGGCTATGTGTGGGTAATAGGGCTCGTTTGAGCTTGATTTAATGTAATTCAAAGGCAAAATAATAATTAGGTGATCATGCAGATGTTTCCGATTTCTTCACATTTTTAACAAAAAGAATCAGAAATCAATTAATAAATATTATCTAAATCTTAGTTTCTGTGGGGTATTTTAAAGGTGTGTAGATGGATAAGATACGCACTACCTCTTATTGCAGTAAATTGGATCCAAATAAATTAGACACAAATTAAGCAAGATTCACTGAACTTAAATTTGTTAAGACACCATAAGCTTAAGCATTACATGTTAAACATTTTGTAATATAAAAATCATGTGATGTATTTTGTGTAACTTGGAATAAAGATTCCAGACGAAAGGTTTAGTATCATTATAGAAATATATATATATATATATATATATATATATATATATATATATATATATATATATATATATATATATAATAATGGTAATAATCCAGGTAAAAAATATCCACAGGGTGGTAATCCAGAGAATTTTTACCGGGTTTATCAATAGTGCTCAATATCGAAATAGAGCTTTATATATGATAATTTTATTTACACAGATATGTACAACATCTACGACACTGGCATGTCGATGTTATCGATCAACAATTACTATAAACTGAGATATCATCAGGCAGAGTTAGAATCCGATCTTATCCTCAGATCATATTTGGAGAGAAAGTTCTCTCCAAATATGATCTGAGGTTAAAATTTGCCGAAAATAATATTTGGATAATTTTTTTTGTACAATAAATGAACATTACTACGACATAGTCATACGGGTTTGGAGGAAAAGATGAAAAATGTTAGGAAAGTGTTTGGAGAGACTGTATACTATATGTTACGATTTTCCCATTTTTTCTATCGATTTGCTTCCTCTTTCTTTCTATCTCTCTCTCTCTGGCTTTTTGTTTCTTTGTCTCTTTCCTTCTCTGTATTTCTATGTATCTCTCTCACTATATAAATATATATATATATATATATATATATATATATATATTTTATATATATATATACGATATGAGAAACCAGGTTTGTCAGAAATGCTTACTAATTTGTACAACATCATAATTATAACACGATAAGCCCATTCGCCGAAATCATTAGAGTGTTAATGAGTAAGGATACTAGGGTCCAACCTTCAGTCGAGTCATACCAACCACTCACAAATGGTATTTTGCTTTCTTTGCTTAAAAAACTCATCATTATACTATGAGGATCAAGATAAGTGGAGTCATGATAGAAAAAGAATGACGCCCCTTGAACTCGGTGCAGTCGCTAATTAGAAAGAGAGTTTCAGGGTTGACCTCGATTATAGTCGACCACTGAAACCTAGGAAATAATTGAATTGTTGCAGAAATGCAATCTTTTTGTAAGGCACTGTTTTTATCCGATCATTGAATAAAATCAATGGTGCTAATAACGTTGCGTAGCTTTTCGATTTTCACAGACTTGTATTATCTGCAAATGTGCATAGTATGATTAAATGGTGTAAGGTAAAATATCAAGTTCTACTTCTAACCTCAACACTACCCCTAAACTTATGCAATACTCTTTAAGTACCACTCGATGCTCGTTTAAGTAGATGAAGTTTCAATAGTTCTTTAGTTCGTTTGTTCTTGTTTTCTTTTTTAGTCGCTTGTATATTTCTGTTGCTTATAAAACTAGATATAATCAATGGATAATTAATTTTTAATATTTAATGATTATATTAAATGAAAGCAAAGAAGACGACGCGTGATTTGAAATTTTATAAATATCGTGGTTTTAATACAGTAGTGCGAGAATGTCAGTGATCGGACCACAGCTGCATTGTTATATCAATACACTATATTCATATATTATCATTATATATATATATATATATATATATATATATATATATATATATATATATATATATATATACTAGCAGGGCTACCCGGCGTTGCCCGGGGCGATAAAAAAACAAAATAGTAGAAATTAAAGAGTGTGTTTAACATCTTTATATAAACACTTCAATCTCTCTTCTTTCTCTATCCGTCTCTCTTTCCCTGGTCCCCATTATTTCCCTCCCTCCTGCAACCCTCTATTTCCCTATTTCCCATATGATTCTTCTCTTGTTTACATATGTTAAAAACTAATAATAATGTAATTCCTCCCCCCCCCCCCCCCCGGAGCCATCTGCTATAAATGTAATTGTGTAATCTTACATTTATTGCTTCGGCAGATAAACAATAGAAGTTCAATAATATGTGTAACATTTTGATGTTAAAACTTCTATCCCCCCTCTCTCTCCCCCTAACCGTCTCTTTATCTTTCTTCCTGTATTTTTTAATACTGTAATGCTAGTAAGGAGGTCTTCACAGAACTGCCAAAAGTATCGGTAAAATCAAAGTATTAAGAAAAATAATGTTAATAATGATTATTGATCTCGAACAATGCCGAGTAGAACAAATAGCCCGGTATATACCTATGTTCTGCCCCCCCCCCCATTTCAGAATATGATGACGATAAATAATCTTACTCTGTGAATTTTACATAAGAATACACTTTTATAGGTTATCTATATTCTCTAACCTTTTTTAAACAAACCTAAATTGTGTTTATAAACATGAGTTATCGTTATTCCTGTGCTATCCTCATACAAATAAATTTCATTAAAAACCATTAATTGTTTTAAGTACTTGAGGTATAATTTGCCAGACAACGCCGAATACTTTTCTTATATAAGATATTACAAAATGTGCATGTACATGTATTTGTGTACGTACATAGTGGCGGGCAGTGGCGGCTAGTGGTGGATTTTCGCATAGTTTTTTACCCGCCTCCATGTAAATAGAATTGACGCTAAGAAACGTTAAATTAAATTAAAAGTTATCTCAAAGTATTACGTAATTAAAGCAAAATATGACTCAGCGTTTTCTAATTACTATAAAATAGAATGAAAAATAACTGAAAACAACCCCCACCTCATAAAATCTGCCTCATAGACCCCTAAGGTGTGGGTGGAGAAATACGTCAATACTCCCATCATCTTACTCTGTGAATTTTACATAAGAATACACTTTTATATTTTATCTATATTCTCTAACCTTTTTTTAAACAAACCTAAATGTTGTTTTTAAACGTGAGTTAACGTTCTTCCTTAGCTATCTTATAACAAATAAAATTGCTTAAAAACCATAAATTGTTTTATGTACTTGAGGGATAATTTGCCGGACAACGCCGAATACTTTTCTTATCTAATATATTATAAAATGTACATGTATTTGTGAACGTACAGAGTGGCTGGCAGTGGCGGCTAGTGGCGGACCTTGGCGTAGTTTTTTACCCCCTCCATGTAAATAGAATTGACGCTAAGTAACTTTAAATAAATTAAAAAGTTGTTTTAAATTATTACGTAATTAAATAACAATATGACTCAGCAATTTCGAATTACTATAAAATATAATGAAAAATAACTGAAAAGGACACCTCCCCCCCCCCCGATGAGATCTGCCACATGGACCGCTAAGGGGTATGTTTATAGATTCGGGAATACGCTCATGAACTTACTCTGTGAATTTTACATAAGAATACACTTTTATGTTGTATCTATATTCTCTAACATTTTTTGCATACACACAAACATACAGACATTCAATCTAATATAGAAGATATATATATATATATATATATATATAGAGAGAGAGAGAGAGAGAGAGAGAGAGAGACGGAGAGAGAGAGAGAGGGGGAGAGAGAGAGAGAATCGAATGATGATAAAGATAAAATATTATTTTTAACTATTTTTTATCTAGAAACGGCAATTCTCAATATACGAAATAGAGCACTTATAAACCAAAATATATCAATAAACATTTTTCCATTTCTTAATCCATAGATTTTCAAAAGTGCAAGCTTTCATCATTAGAAGAGATAATCGGTATAAAGCAGTAAACATGAGGATAAAATATAGCATTTTTCTTAAATCCATGGGTAAGGGATATGAAAAAAAAATTGATATATTGCTTGTTTAAACAACTTGATGATTTAATACATATTAATATTTTTCCAATTGTAATTCTCGTCATTCATTTCTTTTCAGATATATATATAAAGTAACACAAAATTACATAATCACCGGTGCAATGATTTATTTCGACGCTACGGCCTTATTCAAGCATCCAAGCGAGGCGATTACATTTTCTAAAATAAAAAAAGAGAAACTCAACTCACTATTCAATACACATATAGAGAGAGCGACAACATATTTAATATACATGAAGACGAAGGCGACAACATATTTAGTACATATATAGAGAGAGGTGGAAATGAACTATATTGACGTGGAAAGAGAGTGACAACATATGCAATATACATATATATAGAGAGGGGGGATTGTACGATTCATAACGGAAGGCAATAAAGTAAGGGGAAGAAAGCAATACATATATAGAGAGGGGAATACTTATGATTTACAACGAGAGCTATATAGGGAGGGGAAAGGAAGTGTAGGTATCATCACCAGGTCAGTTTGTCTAGGTCCCCTTCCAACCGCTTAACCCCATGTTTCTTTTAAATCGTCTATGAACACCGGAAATTCAAATTACAACGTCTTCAAACCCCCCGTCTGGCGATTAATGAATCAGTTAGGGGAAAGTGTGAAAAAGGAGGAAGAAAAATCAAACGAAAATAGATTACAAGACAACCAAGGCTGTGATTACAAAAATGTAATCGCCTCGCTTGGATGCTTGAATGAGGCCGTAGGATCGAAATAAATTATTGCACATCTGAGTATGTGATTCCGTGTTACTTTACTTTATTTTTTCTTGCTCTGTTTATTACATTGAGCTCTCATACTCGAATTTCCTTCTCGAATTAATTTTACTTTAACTATATATATATATATATATATATATATATATATATATATATATATATATATATATATATGTACTATAAAACTTTGTGTATATTGTTTGTTTTCGTGTCATCGTTAATCTTAGTTATTCGTTCACCTGCAAGGTTGCAGATTTTTACTTCCGCCACAGAGAATAGCATAGCACAGCGGTTACATGTGGAGCAAGAGACAATTTTGCCTCAAACACACAAAGGAATGGCATAGAAGCAACGTCGCTACTCTCATTCAAGTTATCTACGATTCCGTGCTGAACAGATATTCGCTTGTCACACACATCCGTACTTTATTTCCATCGAAGATGCTCGATTGAACTTCACTATCCTGTTCCTCCCAGTAAGAAATTCACAGCAAGAAGTTGTCTCACTACTAAAACTGCAACGGAATGCAATAAATGTGATGTTGCCTAACATTCAACGGAATCGTTATAAACGGATATAATTTACGTCTGATTTAAATCAGTGGTTGTAAAACCGTTGCGTATGTTTTCTCTTGTCATCCACCTGACATCTGTAAATATGATTAGTATGTCTAAACTGAGTATATATATATATATATATATATATATATATATATATATATATATATGCTTCAAGCAAACTACCAATTTCTACTATATATCTATACATACTGAAATAACTGTGTATTCTGTTTGTTATCTCACTTATTATTTTGTTATTCACCAAAACAAATGCCCTAAATACATAGAGACTTATAGAAATAGTAAAATGATTCGATAAAAGTAAATATTTAAAAGCAAATAAGAAAAACGAAAAAAAGGTGAGGAAGATTTTAAAGAGTAAGAAAAAAGAAAGAAAGGGAAGGAGGAAAGTAGAATATTAAGAGAGAGAGAGAGAGGTGGGAAAACGGATAAAAAGTAAGTACTATATTTATATATACATATATATAAATGTATATATATATATATATATATATATATATATATATATATAGAGAGAGAGAGAGAGAGAGAGAGATAGATAGATAGATAGATAGATAGATAGATAGATAGATAGATAGATAGATAGATAGATGAAAGAAGAGAGATAAACATGTACGAATGACAAATCTATTTCAACTTCGATTGTTCAATGCAAGGTGTACTCCGTAAAACATGTTTATTTTTATTTCCTGAAGCAAATCGGAGTTGAAATAGATTTGTCATTCGTACACCTTTATCTCTCTTATTTCATTTATTTTTATAATTGCTCGTATATTGAACTTAAACCATTTCACTATAGGTGATATCCTCTAAAAGTATACTTTTATTTTCATATTATATATATATATATATATATATATATATATATATATATATATATATATATATATATATATATATAGTCATCCACATAAGACTGTTTCGCTGTTTCACAGCTCATCAGTGCGGCTAAACCAGTTAGTGCCTCAAGCCAGGATCGAAACGCAACCGTCTATATATATATATATATATATATATATATATATATATATATATATATATATATGTGTGTCTCGGAGGTTTCTCAACCATTAAAACTATATAAGGAAAAAACAAAAACATTTTAGTCCAAGTCGTTTAGTAGAAACTCACTCATGTAGGTCAATTTATTTTTTGTAGTTAATATATAAGTTTGCTTCCAAGAATTTACACTAGTCTTAACATTATTTAAGGGATCATCAGTTGTTTACCATGAGAAACTGTTTCGAGAATTTAAAGAGTAAACAGTATTTTATTTCATGGCTTCCCAGCAGAGTTGATCAGACCCCTTTTCCCTTAAACGACAAAACCATAAACGTTCCGTATATTAGATCTAAATTTTGTTCCAGATAAATGTTTAGCTAACTTATATTAGTTATTAAAAAATGTCTTCCTTACTTGTGGTGTTCGTCTGTGTCTACGAAAATGTATCCGTTAATATATATATATATATATATATATATATATATATATATATATATATATATATATAACATATACTTGAAAGTGGAGAACGTCACAAAATGTGCTTTATTGTTTTTCAACGGTTGATAAAAGCTATAATTCATCTTTTCTAACGTCACGTGATGAGGTTTAAGTTGATATTGACGCCGCCTTACGGCGATCCTGTCTCAAGTCCGGTTACTTAGCGCTACTTTCACATGGTCGCTCTTGTAGGCACCTGACAAAATCAGGAAAATCAATGCTAACAACAGAAACAAGCCAATTCAAAAACTTGTGCTATGCTGTTTCATATGAACTTACTTTTGTAACAGCATCTGTTTTCACGTATACAGTCGGTTGTAAAACACGATTATCAACAAATATCAAAGTTAAGAAATAACATATTTAATAATATACATAACAAATACAGACTCAATGGTTGGTCATGTAATAATCTGTAATTATTCTTAATCTTAATTAATCGAAGTTTGTTTGTATGGCTTTTTTCTCTATATTTTAATTACAAAAATACATGCTATCATAATATTATCCAGTATGAATATTTAGTTATGTTCGAAAACATCCAGTTTAATTGTTCTAATTCTGCCGTAATCTGCAACTAACTTATCAATTCATGTATCACTTACTGCATGCATCTATACTACTGTCATTTATTTCATTATGCATAGAGCATTGTTGCCACATCGAGGCACGTGCATCTACCACTAGTCTCTCTCTCTCTATTTAAAAGGGTCCAAAAAGAGTCTCCAATCTAACAGGTACCGCACTACCAAGCTGACTCAAACCTCTGTCATATCGCCGCAATGTTGCATCTTTTTGCTTGTTTTACAAGTACTTCTATGGAATGTGATCTGACGAACTCGTGGCACCTTGACGTAAATACCCCCGACTAACCTGACAAGCTCAAAATCCCACCCTTCACTATGGACGTCTCCGGATGCCGGAAAGCTTTTTACTCTAACAGTTTCTTCTTCCCCTGTTACCTGATTTTCTGACTGTACTAACATGCAGAAATATAAATGTGATGCGAACAGATATCTCGCTGCCCAACTTTCTAATTAGAGTGTCTCTGTAGGCATGGCCCCGTATAATAGCTCCTCCAGGTTTGAATCCAGTTCGTTCCACAGAAAAGATTTCATCAAAATCCACACCTGACCTTGTGTCTAACCTCCTGAAGATAGATAAATAAAAGAGTAGCCCCTTACGTCCTAGTGGAAATGCGCCTTGTTTGGAGTGATTAAGAGTAAAAACAATATCGATAACTTGAGAATTATTGAAATCAAAATAAAATAGAAATTATAATAAATAATTCACAGCTTCATCAATTCTGTAAAAAAGATGATAAGTATATAGATTCATTAAAATTCATGCCATTATGCTTACACAATTTTTAACGATATTTTTCTAACATATTTCACCCCAAACAAGGCCGCCCGCTACTGTAGACGTAAGGGATTACTGAGGATTAGGGACTAGATTTAGGGTGTCACCCCAAGTTAGGAGCAGTGTAGCGAGATGTCTGTTTCCATTAGTTTTAAACCTCTGTATGTCGGTACTGCCGGGAAAACAGGGATCAAAGAGGGAGTTCGAGAGGCCCGAAGCGAGAGGTAAGAAGCTATTAGAGTAGAAGACTCTCCGGCCTCTGGTGGCCTCCACAGTGAATGGATGGGATTTAGTTGCTTGTCGAGTTGGTCTAGTCAATTTACGTCGAATGGGCATCAGAGTAGCCAGCTTATCAGAGCAAAATCCGTTTTGGACCTTGTCTAAGAGGGGAGAAACTAGTGGATGATGCACCAGTCCAGATGTGGAAACAATACTCCATGCATGGGTGGATAGTGGCGTTGTAGAGATACAGGATAATGTCAGGTGGGCGGAGTTCACTAGCACGGTAGAGGGAGACCACGTTTTTTACTGCAGCGTTGGCAATGTATTCAATGTATGTGTTCCAATTCAAATAAATACTGAGTACAGCTATCATCTTTATTTAAAACATTGCGAAAATATAAAAGAATAAGAATATAAATTGCAATATAATGTTATTGGCTTTGTTGCTGTTGTTGTTGCTGTAGTTGTTGTCGTTGTTATTGTCGTTGTTAAACGTGTTAGACTTCTGCATAGTTCTCACGAAGATCGTGCCTCAGGATTGTCGTGTATTCATGAAGTTCTCTTCGTAAGTCGCAATTATTCGTTAACCTGCAAGATTGCAGTGTGTTACTCCCGCCACCGCAGAGATTAGCAAGAGGCAGCGGTGACATGAAAAGTCGGTGAAGGTTTGAATGCTACGAATGCAACGTTGTCACACTCATCCCATCTATATACGGTTCTACGCTTTGCAGATGTTTGCTTGTCACGTGCAGAGGCATACACGAAAGGAGAACGAATGACCCTGACGTAATTCCCACGGAAGCTGCTCGACCGACTTTCAATATCTGGTTTCTCCGTATAAGACATTTAGAGAAAGACATTGTCATGCAAAGAACCGTGAAAGAACAGCATAGAACTGTGAAGAACTTTGATGTGTACTAACATTAAATGTAATTTCCATAGTGTGATTTTTTTTTCGAAGAACGTCTAATCCGTGGAACATATACCAATGTCAAAAAAATCCAATGTCAACACATGCAAAGGTGTTCATTATTCAAATGATACACTATACCTCTTATATTCCTTACCCTTGAGTGGTGTGTAACCTTAACACTCGCAGCTATCGAATTACATATCGCAAGACATCTTTCTAAACAGTCTTAGCTATGTGAATAACTAAATAATTTTCTTAATTTATCTTAGAATGTATGGGTGTGTATTAACTCGAGATTTACATTTAATAATTGTGAATCATAAATATAAGTAATATTATAATCTTTTAATTTGTTCATTTGTTTATAGGATTAGTTTATCTATTTTCTGTTTTTTTATATATTTGTTGATTCCTATTTAATTATGTATTAATGTGTTATTATATATATATATATATATATATATATATATATATATATATATATATATATATATATATAGCGATATTAGTAGTTTGACCTTTCTATTTGTTTACTGCCTTTCCCTGACATGTTTGACGTAGCGATATCAGATTTGGCATCGGGACAATAGCGTGAAGAAGAAAAATCAAAGTTCAATCGTTTTGCCAATAAAGAAACACAGTTTCAAATAATATAAATTAACAAAAAAGTATCCGCAAAATCTTTTTCGGAGTTCCAATATTTGGTAAATTTATTTCTAGTTGAATGAAAAAAAACATAAATAAGATGGATAGCGGCCAATACTATTTTAGTATCTATTTTCGCATATATTTTATTTTGCTTTTTTTTAAATTTTGATTGATATTTTATAGCTTCTTTCTTACACTGTGTATTTCAGTTTTAATGTAAGTCAATAGGTGTTCCTCAATGTAAATTCCATAATGCAAAGGTCAGCAGAATGTAAGCAATTCCTTCAAGACTTCTCACCGGAAAGGCCAGATTAATTTAGATCTAAATTCGAGAATTAAATTCAAACCCCTTTGGCCTTTTAGCTAAGATCAAAGTGTAGTATCTGTTCCGATGGATACTGCACCCTATAGACCGGTATTGTCTTGGCCTTCGGGGCTTGATTCCGCCGGTCAATGGGTATGTCCTGTGCAGTTCTAGGAGGTCCACCCTCCCAGGCTTCGCCTCCTCTCTTTGGGGAGGAGTACGTTTATTGCTTACTGTCTGAGGCGCCCCTACCAGGGAATGCCGACGGGGCTGCTCAGGCAATTTTTAATGGCCAGAGTGCTCACCTTCTCGGGCGCTGGCTTTTAAAGCCCCACTTTCCCGACCAGACCTTGGGTCACATCTTACTTGTGGGAGTAAGATAAAACTGGCCTTGTGCCTAACTTGTGTAGCGGAGTAGATAAAATGCAAACCCCTTTGGCCTTTTGGCTAAGATCAAAGTGTAGTATCTGTTCCGATGGATACTGCACCCGATACTGGTATTGTCTTGGCCTTCGGGGCCTTGACTTACGCCGGTCAATGGGTATGTCCTGTGCAGTTCTAGGAGGTCCACCCTCCCAGGCTTCGCCTCCTCTCTTTGGGGAGGAGTACGTTTATTGCTTACTGTCTGAGGCGCCCCTACCAGGGAATGCCGACGGGGCTGCTCAGGCAATTTTTAATGGCCAGAGTGCTCACCTTCTCGGGCGCTGGCTTTTCAAACCCCACTTTCCCGACCCGACCTTGGGTCACATCTTACTTGTGGGAGCAGGATAAAAACTGGCCTTGTGCCTAACTCCTGGATAGGAGTAAATTAATACTCAAATTGTTACGTCTCATGCAGATGGCGGTATGTAAATATCTGAGGATTATTAGAAATGTATGAAGATAAGAATACTTAGAGTTCGTCCTCGGTAATGTCTGTCATATCTGAACAGTGCGAACACGAATAAAAATAATACATTATATTTAATTCCAAATTACAATGACAATGCGAGGCAGGCGTCACTAGCCTCTTGAACCTAAACCGAACAGTTATTGTGTTGTAATAAGGAAATCCACCTAAATATTCATCTTCCATATGAAATGATCTCATTGCACCCCATAATTCCAACTAGAGTAGCCACTAACACAAACCAATCATACACAACGACACTATTCACTTCATTCGATCTCTCATTCGACTGTGTTCTTAGACATTTCCCCTATTGCCGCCATCTGGAAAAAAATATTTGTTTTTATCCGCCGCATCACACTCTCCATAACACGTAATCCACAAAAATGGTAACAGCAACTTATCTCTATATAGATTTCCCTCTCCCGCATTCCCAGATAACACCGTACATTATTTACATCGGTTACATGTTCATCTGACACCGGCAAATATAGAGACACCGAATACCTACCTTAACACGAATCACCTACCGATAATGCAAATAAAATAAAAGCTAAATTCTATCAATGTGATCATCGTTTTGAAGTTCAAAAACATTAACTTCGTTATGATCGGCTACACTACTATTCTGGAATGAGCACAGAATAGGGTTTACGAACAGCACACAAACTCATAAAATTGAAACATGGCGTATCTGATTGTTACGTTCAACTACATTAAATTAATACATAATTTATATTACATAAACGGATTCAACAATTTACATAAATATAACTAATATAAACTAATGTTAGACTTCAGCAGCTTTTCGGTTCTTCATTTGGACAGAAAAAGACGGACAATATATATATATATATATATATATATATATATATATATATATATATATATATGGATATATTCATATATATGTGTATATATATATATGTATATATACATATATATATATATATATATATATTTCTATATGTGTATGCATATACCTACATATATACATCAATATATACATATATGTATACATATATGCATATATATGTATACATATATGTACATGAATATACATATAGACATATATGTGTACATTATATATATATATATATATATATATATATATATATGAGTAAATAAATCATTTTTCAAATTTCAATTGCACTATGTGTGGATTTTCAAAAATATTTCACTTAAATACATGTTTATGCGTGCCTCAAAGATGTTGTCAATATCCTTATTCAAAAAGCGCCAATATGCGCATAACATCGACCGGGCTCCACTAATCCTGCCGTTGTTAGAACTTGAAGTGTTCTTTTGCCTGTAACGTGATTCGATCCCTCGGGGTTAATGCCATCAAAATGAGGAAGAAGAAAAAAATACTATAACCTAGTCTCGCCTGACAAAGTTGTTTCACAATGAAAGCTTGCAAAATAAATAATAATTGTACATTTAAATTGCACCATGTGTTGATTTTCAGAAATATTTCATCTTTGGTTGTTTTAAGAAATGCACTGTTTTGTTTTCAACTTATGGTCGAAAACAAAGACAATGATCGTTAATTAAAAGTTGTGTTGGTTTTAAGACGAGAAGTTTCAGTTACTAATATGTTAATACTAAGTGAGTATTTAGAGTGGGGGTGCATCTATTGCAAAAGAAGTGCAATGTGTAGCGATATTAGTTTACTAAGAAACATAGGAAGGTTTCAGAGTAAGACCTTTCATTTATCGTCGTCTTTCGGATATACCAGAATTTTAGGTACAACTTCTAAATTTCGTAATTTTCCGAGGTTTCGATTTTGTTCAAGTACTCAAATATATGATCCGTTTAATACATTCTTGCGATAATTCTTTTACAAAAAATGTTGAGAATTTTAATGAAACACATATGTTTCTTAAAACGAATTTATAATCGTTACGACATTGGTTAAATTGCTGTAGATCGAGATGCGATTCAACCAAACGCCAACAAAGCGAATGGGTTTGTTCTTTCCAGTTCGTTGAGATACACTCTCCTCTTAACTAAAAAAAAGATAATTTTTTGGCCAAGAACATATTAACTTAGTATTGTTCAACCAATCTAAATTGTAAACCCAAAATCTAGCAAGCCTATGTGTAATTAACAAAGCTTATAAAACTAGTGGCATGATCCACAAAATCAGAAACCTCCAGAGACCCAAACGACACAGACCGAACGGGAGTGAACATTTATGGTAAACCCACCCCCTCACCTTTGGTTTGGGGAATGGGACCAGAAGAAGGGAACACTTCAAAATTCACGTACAAGCTATCTTATCTCACGCACATTTACACATGCACTGACAAGAGGTCAAGCGAACAAAAAAAATGGCTACCCACTTACACGCACTAATAGAACAAAGTAAACCTACGCATACTTACACAGTGCCGCATTGTCTAATACTCACATACACATATTACTCAAAACAGCATATTTACACTAACAAAAATAGACATACACATTCTTAGCAATCATGGCTTTACGAAATTAACATTTCGTCTCTAAAATGGCATTTATATGCATGCAACTTATAGGTATGTAAATGTTTTTATTAAAATTAATAATAGTTACCTTGATGTTTTATTTACAAAACTCTATTAATGTAAAGTAAGCACTTGCAAGGTGGTGACCCCAAAAATTCTCTTAATTTGTGTTCCATTTAATCTGCATGCGCGTCCATATATATATATATATATATATATATATATATATATATATATATATATATATATATATATATATATATATATATAATAATGGTAATAATCCAGGTGAAAAATATCCACAGGGTGGTAATCCAGAGAATTTTAACCGGGTTTATAAAAAGTGCTCAATATCAAAATAGAGCTTTATATATGATAATTTTATTTACACAGACATGTACAAAATCTGCGACACTGGCATGTCGATGTTATCGATCAACAGTTACTATGAACTGAGATCTCATCAGGCAGAGTTAGAATCCGATCTTAACCTCAGATCATATTTGGAGAGAACCAAATATGATCTGAGGTTAAGATCAGATTCTAACTCTGCCTGATGAGATCTCAGTTTATAGTAACTGTTGATCGATAACATCGACATGCCAGTGTCGCAGATTTTGTACATGTCTGTGTAAATAAAATTATCATATATATATATATATATATATATATATATATATGAGAGTTCAGAATTTCCCACTAGACACCATCCTCCAGTGGCCTTGGTCTCTCTGTGCACGGGTGTGTCAGGACAACCTGACATGAAGATATTTAAACCCTGACCAAATATTCAAAATAACATAGTATTCGAAGTCCAAATACGATCCCCTCGACACAGCTATTCCTTGGCTCATACGAGGACTGGTTCACCTTCTCCAAGTAATGCAACTTTAAGTGACAGCACTTAGCTGGATACTCCACCAGATAGATGAATTATTGTCCTGGAATCTTGTAAAACCAAGTGATCACAAGAAGTATATGCTATAACATAATTAACTTGTCAATTGAGGAGACGGAAATTTATGTACTTTACTTTTTTTTACTAAAGTAAAGGAGAACTTTAATAGAATATTTAAATATCAATGTATCTCATATAGAGAGCTAGTGTTAGCCCAGGTAAGGGCCCCCTAGATTTCTGAGAAATTCGAATGAAGTAAAATGAAACACAAAAAGTATATCACCATTTCCTTCGTTCACCATAACTGGCCATTTAATCTTTTTTTTCTTTTCGTCTTGCCTTATTAGTGATAGGATATCAGGCTTGAACTACCTGATTTACTGCTGTACTGCTCTATTACACAAGTAGTTTATTAATTGTTTTAATGATTTTTTTGACGCGAACTTGTAGGAATATTTGTAGTATTAATAGAATACGTTTAGAAAAGAAACCGATATATATATATATATATATATATATATATATATATATATAGTATTTACTATAAGAAATAGCTGCCGTGTTTGCTATTTAAATGTGTATTTACTATCCATCTCTAGGCAATAAGTGTGTGAGCATTGGTACGCGCCTCGGCTACTGAGTCAAACATATCTATGACATCGGGGTTCGAACTCTGTGACCGGCAGGGGGTCGCTTCTTCTCATATACACGATTGAAGGTTTGGCATAAAACACGTGTGTATATGGGTTCATTTTGACAATAATATTTATTTATAAATAATTATATATATATATATATATATATATAAAGAGAAAGATAGAGAGGGAGAGAGGGAAAGCGATAGATATACAGATAAAGAGAGTGTGAGTGTATGTGTGCATGTTTATTTGGTCTAGTATTACAGACTACTTGGTTCTGCGTATATTATATTTTGTCTTTTCGTGTTTCTTTTCATTTTGCAGGTTTTAACTACCTGATTAACCGCCGCACTGCTTTAGTGCCGTAGTTGTATCTTAATTTTTGTAATGATCTTATTTGACACCAAATGTTAAGATTCGTTTTAGTATTAATGTAATTCGTTTTAAAATAACCGAAGGTACAAGTGTATACCGCCAGTAGGGCCAGTTCATCAGCCAATTACAGTCTGAAATCCGAACACAAATCAGGCAACTCGAAAGTATCGAAGCAAAAATATGCAGACATGGGATATATGTACTATTAAACTGTGCATATATATATATATATATATATATATATATATATATATATATATATATAAGTATAATAAACATATTTTTTAAATAATGCCAAGGAAGATGCGTTTATGTATAATGCATTTATATATACTGATCTTTAAATATATTTACTATTGACTATTATTTGCTGTGTTCGAGGATTCTAATACAATTATATTAGAATGAAATATTCAAATAGATGATATTTTAACACCCTATAATATATCTAGAGATACATCATAGCAAATAATTTCTTCTCCTTTACACATGCATGTTTTGTTTTGCTACAAAACTGATAAACGATTGTAATATTTTTATTCAAATTAATAATTTAAACCAATGCTTAATAATTGTGTGTTTTTTTTTTACTTTTGGTGATAGAACTTACTGTTTTGAAAAACCATGGTTTAAAGGATTCTTTTAAAATGCTTTGCTGGTATATAAGAATATCATAAACTTGTTGCAGATATGAACTTAAATTTACTTTGGGATAAAATATTAAAACATTACATATATATTGGCTATTTGTAAGTATCTGTATTTGTATTGTAAAGTGTATGCATATGTATGTCGCTATTTGTATATGAACATGGGTTTATGTTGGTATATGCAAATTCATGTGGATGTAGGTGTATATATGTATCTATGTAGTACTATGATACTGTATACTTATGTATCATTCTCGGGGGAAATAATCTGACTAATGATTCGTTCGGAAATGAAATATAAACTGTTCTGTGTAGATTAGTTGCCATAAGTATATATCATACTTCTACTATGCTGTACTTGCACATTGAGAACTGTTTCGTTAATACTGAAGCAATACATACATAATACATTACAGTATTGTATAATATTAATACATGTGTATATACAATAAATAGTAATACATATGGATATGCCTATATGTATATGTATATGTATATGTATATATCTTCATCTGTATTTAATACAGGATGATTACGTTCACACACCAGTTCCCGTAAGATCCTCGAAGTTAAGTTACGTTGAGAACGGTCAGTACAAGTTGGGTGAGATTTAGAAATACTGAGCGCTGTATATCATCTTTCCTAACCGTGATGAACATGCTGACTGGGGGTCGAATGTGAATTTGTATTCTATATAGACTTCTACTTCTTAACTCCAACCCTAACCCTAACCCATAGACTTCCACTTTCAGTGAAGGCAGAATGTCTTAATCTGAGCAAATAGCACGAAAAGTGTTATTACCGATTATTCATTCATCTTAATATGTATGTGAGTTTACTTATTTGTTTGGTATATATGGCTAGATACGTCTACTCTATGCATTGTATGAATGTATGTGTTCTTGTGTTTAAGTGTCTATATTTTATGGTTAGGTGTATATTAGTATATCTAAGTGCAAATAATGACTTTTAATGGTTGTGCAGTGTATGAATATACTCTCTTATTTATTAACATTACATTACTTCAGAGTATTATTAAATCTTATTAAAGTAAAACTTAAATTAATAAATTATGGAAAACAATGTAATGTAATTAATAACGTAAGAATATACCATTATACATGTATTCTATTAATTACTTTAATACATAAATAAATCATAGTGAGAGACAGAGAGCACTAATTTGACGTTGTGGTTTGTTGAACTATCCAGTGCTTATCAGCGTATTGCTGAAATTGATTGCTTGGTCAGTACAGATTTGAACTAGATATGAGCATCCAGTAAAAATATGGACACTTCAATGATATTATATAGCAGATGACTGAATCAGCGCAACTATGAGTAGTGATTCATAAAAATAAAAACCAGACTAAATAATAATGAGAATAATTATCGGACGTAATACATAGACACACACACACACACACACACACACACACACACATATATATATATATATATATATATATATATATATATATATATATATATATATGCCTAAATACCCTTTCTTATATATATATATATATATATATATATATGTATATATATATATATATATATATATATATATATATATATATATATATGCCTAAATACCCTTTCTTATATATATATATATATATATATATATATATATATATATATATATATATATGACAAAATTGTTAAAAATAACAGAATTCGTCTGTTTGATTATACCTTTTTTTATTTATTCAATTTTTCTAATAGTTTTTTTTGTATTAAAATTTTTAAAAATTATAAATGTTCCATAGGTCTTACGGACGTTTGCTATTCTTTACCGAATCATCCTCAGTTGTCAAAAGCAAATGAAAAAAAAGCTGGGGAAAGGAGAGACGTTTTTAACAGACGGCGGAGAAACGCTCAGATAACTTTTTTCGCATTGTCCCAGTAAGTCGTTTACTATTTAAATTCAGCAACGCTGAAATAGCATCATAGAAAAAACTCGCATTACGTTAAGCATTTTAAAATGTTACCACTGGGTTCATATGTTATATTATTAATTGTATGGGGTTGTGTTCGTTTGTAGATAGCTTCAAGTATTTTTAATTTTTTTTTTAAATTGGTTCGGAATGTATAATTTTAATGTTATTAACTAGAAGTTGTTTGAAATCAGAGGGCGGGCAGTTATGTGTTTGTAAGGGTTGGTAAATTAATCTAAAGTGTTCAAGATGCATGGTGAGGCGGCTTATAAAACCAATGTAGCTATTTGCTTGATTATTATTATGGGGGTTACATATATATATATATATATATATATATATATATATATATATATATATATATCGAGAGAGAGAGAGAGAGGAGTATTAGAAGGCTATCACAATGCAAGAAATGGAAAAAAGTGACTTTGATTATTTTTTTTTTTTTTTAACTTTTTTATAATTTTTTTATATATCAAATCTTACTTGATTAGGCAAGACTTAAACACTGATGTACTCTGTGTGACCGAGTTCCATAATATATTTCGAGGAAGATCTCTTTATCAAATGGTAGGTGTTTAAATCTCGAAAATGTGTGAATGTCAATATTGCTTATAACGCAGTAAATATTAATATCCGCAACTAATGTAAAAAAGGAACTAAAACTATAACTGATTTTTTGTTAATATATTTTTTTAATGATTTTAATTACTTATTAAATTTATTTATGTATATATATATATATATATATATATATATATATATAGAGAGAGAGAGAGAGAGAGAGAGAGAGAGAGAGAGGGGGGGATAGACAGAGCGAGAGAGTGAGAGGGGGGAGAGAGACAGAGAGAGAGAGAGTTAGAGAGAGATAAAGAGAAGGAGGGGAGATATAATATAAATATTAACATTACGATAGGTTAGTGACCTGAATAACTTGGGGGCTTTAACAGGATTACATTTGGTTCGGGATTTACAAATTCAGATGTAGTATTATGAAATGTTGATTTCACATAAAAGAAAATATACCTCTCATATACATTACGATACTATGCTGAAATATATATTAATAATTATGTATCTATCTCCCTCGTTCTTTCTCCCTCTCGCTCTCTCTCTTTCTCTCTCTCCCTCTCTCTCTCTCTCTCTGTATATATATATATATATATATATATATATATATATATATATATATATATATATATATAATTTTGTGTGTGTCCGAGTGTGCGTGTGTGTGTATTCTTTTCATTGGTTTTGGTTGATTATATGTCTTAGACAGACGCTCAATGAAGGGCACTGGTCTATATTATTCCCTCTTCAAAATCAATGACGTACCAAATAACTTGAACAAGATGGCATCGTTCCGAATTCTGAAGAATTGACATTCAATGACAGATTAAAAGGAGGAAAACTAAAAGAGGGAAAAAATCACCTGCAAAAACGTGAAGCATTCTTGAAATGAAAAGGCCAGCTGTGAATTCATTTCTTCGATGTCATCCTTTTCAAATGAATTCAGATTTCGATCTCAAATTTCATGAACTAATTATAAATGGAGAGGAGAATCGGCATCTATTCAATCTCCTCGGTATCTAATATAATGCAAGGCTATCTGATGATCACAAGTCATCAAAATGTATGCGTACATTTTAATGGACTTTTGACAGCTTGTTATTCTAGTAATACTAGCTTCGAGGTAAGAGTGGGCTTGGATATAAAATGTATACGTACTCTTTTTCATGAACCACTGATCGACATTAATGATATCCATTTATTATGTATGTATTATTCATCTTTGAGAATTTCTCGTAATAATTATAGAAACTTATTTCAATCATGAATAAGAATAACTTAATAGCTAAAGGAAAGGTACACTACATGTCTATATATGTATTTAAATGTATTTAAGAGTTCACCTCAGATGTTTTGGTGGAAATGTGCAATAGGAAGTCTGTTATTTGTGTATTGTAAATCTTAAGATTAATTGTGTCTAAAAGATACGGACTGTGTAACTACAAATGATCTGATTGTTTAGTTATGAAGAAACAACTGTTATGTATTCAATTATAACTAATGTTGCTCGATACGAGACCTTGTATATATATATATATATATATATATATATATATATATATATATATATATATATATATATATATATATATATATATATATATATATATATATATATAAAGATGAATGAAGGGTGAGAGATAAATATGTACGGATGACAAATCTATTTCATCTTCGATTATTCAATGCAAGGTGTACTCTATAAAAACATGTTTATTTTTGTTTCCTAAAGCCAGGATTTTCAAAGATTAAAATCCTATCATCAGAGGAATTACATAGGTAGATAAGTTTGCGGTGGAATAAGCAAAACTCAAAATTTGAAAAAAATATAAAGTAATGGAAGGACTCCAGATTTTGATAAACTTTTTACACGCACATTCTCACTCTCCAATACTTTATATTTTTTCAAATGATGAATTTTGGCTATTCCACTGCCAACTTATCCATCTATGTAATTCCTCTGATGATAAAATTGTAATCTTTGAAAAGCCTGGCTTAAGGAAAGAAAAATAAACATGTGTTTTTATCGAGTACACCTTGCATTGAACAATCGAAAATTGAATATATTTGTCATCCGTACATATTTATCTATCTTCCTTCATTTATCTTTATAATTACTCTATCTCGTATATTAAGTTTAAACCATTTCACTATAGGTTCAATTCTCTAAAAGTATAGTTTTAGTTTCATATTATATATGTATATATATATATATATATATATATATATATATATATATATATATATATATATATATCACGAGCGTTGACACACCGGTTCTCGTTAGATCATAAAAATTAAGCAACGTCAAGCCTGATCAGTACTAGATGGGTGCCCATTTCGGAATACCAGCGCTATGTGTGAACACTGAGCTATAGGTAATTAGCTCCGCCAACTTTCAGGCTCTAGTGGGTGTGGGTGTGTGTGTGTGTGTGTGTGTGTGGGTGGGTGTATGTATATGTATATATATATACGTAAGAAATATTCATAGAATCGATAAAAACCTTTTTCTTAAATAAACGAAATCAGTTCTATAATTTTTAAGTTACATTTATGTTATATTCGAAAATATAAGTACGTACGTTTAATCAGTTCTGAAATGTTTAAGCTATTTTGTAAAAATAATACTTACTTCTCGTTTATATAACTTGTTGCTTTAAGTCATCTTATTTATGAAAATTTAATTTGTAGTAGTCATCAAATTTAAATATTTTGATTTCATGAATTTCATCATTACTGGCTTGTTATTTATTTATTATTATTTTTTTTTTTTTACATGGTTCACCCCAAACAAGGCAGGACGCCACTGTAAACGTAAGGGGCTACTGAGAAAAAGGAAAAGGGGGGAAGGATTGGTGGTTCAGCTTAAATTGGGATCTGAGCAGCGAGGTGTCTGTTTACATTAGTTTTAAATTTCTGCATGTCAGTACTGTCGGGGAAACAGGGGGCAGGGAGGGAGTTCCAGAGGCCAGCAGCACGAGGAAAGAAGCTATTTGAGTAGAATGCTCTCCGGCATCTGTAACAAGTTATGAATAAAACAAATATTCGCATGTTTTCTATTCTATAAACTTTAAATAAATGCTACAAATAAATCAAGGGATGCGCGAGAGCGCTCTATCCCTTAATAGACTTCAAAAATGGCCTATGCTAGAAATATCATTTCTTTGATCAACCCTAACTCAAAAACCAATAAACCAAATTAGTTAAAACTTTGCACAGTTTTTATTTGATAGGTTCTATAAGTGTGTAGAATTTCAGCATCATTAGTCAAGGCAACCCAGAGATCCAGAAAGGTCAGGTATGATTTTGTGTTATCCGTGTGTACGTACGTACGTATGTGCCACCCTGTATCTCATCAACTATTTCATGGATTCAGCTGATTTTTGGCAGAGATAGAGGTGCTAGGGTCTAGTTGATGGCATTTTAATTTCAGTTTACCATATACCTTAGTTTTCTAGAAATTTCCAAAACACCTTAAAAATGACCATTGTATTGAGGCATAGTCTTTACAAAAGTAGTGACATTCCATGATAAATGCCAGTATACTGAAATCATATGATCTTAATAGGGTTAAGTAAAAATGCATATACACTAAATGTACAAATGCAAGAAAATTCCCAAATTTTTACACTTTTATTTCATTAAGGGTATGCGAGCACAACAGGGCTATGTATTTTACTGGTAGGAATTTTTCTTCAGCGCACCTCACCCACTTCATCCACTCATGTATAGAGATGTATACTGTAGTGATGTGATAATGAAATGGTTTGGTTGATATGTAGTCATACCCTTAATTAATGACAATAAAAATGTAAAAATTGGGGAATATCCTTGCTTTTGTACATTTAGTGTATATGAATTGTCATCTTAACCCTATTAAGGGCATATGATTTCAGTATACTGGCATTTATCATGGAATAGTCAGACTTCATTAGTTAAGGAAAAGATGTATTTCTTGTATAATATGAACTATGTATTAAACGAATATATGCATGAAATATTCATTTAATTCCGTTGTTTTAAATTAATTAATGTTTGCAGTTGTAGCTTACACATTAGAAGAATTGTTTTCAGTATAGCGAATTGAATTCACGTCAGATAAATAAAACATTTCTTCTAGTAAGTCAAGTTCAAATAATGTTTGCACATTTCGAAGAAAAGGAAAAATTCAATGACAGTGATGTTTCACAGACAACTCGACTGACTGCTAATCAGTATATTTAGAAATTTAAAAATATTAAATCAATTTGAAAAACATCATCTTAGGTCTCCAACACACCACAGGACGATTTACAGAAGTGATTGCATTAATTGAGAGATCTCATTAGAAATATTTTTAATAGAATATTTGCATTTTTCTTGATTTATTTGGCTTCCACTTGATTTGATTTTAATTCTCTCCAAATAATTGCTATTTCTGTAATTACTATATAATTTAATTATCAGCAGGTTTAAAAAAACTTTCTGTTTAGCTGTCTGCAACAAAATTGTCTTAATTTTGTTACATCAATAGCAAAATGGTACAAGCAGATTTTGCTGTCATCACGATGTTTTTTTTATTAGGGGGGGGGGTAAATTATGGAAATGTTTACTTATATACTCTGGCACTTTCAGTACATTGGCAGTTTTATTTACTCGCTAGTAGTTCTCAACCAATTTATTATCATTAATTCATCATTGGTAATAACAAGGTTGTGCCCTGGAGTATGAGTGACCACCATTATTTCCAGATTTCCATAACTCTCCACATCTTTCGATTTCTGTTACAAATCGTTTTTGATTATCTCAACCACCGTCTATCCTTGTGTAATTTGCGTAGAAATAAGCCTCCCGAGCCTTCCAGTATCCTTCTAGTTGTAGTCTGTATAGTGTACTCCCACCTCTGTCTTTCCATCCTCTTTTACCCTTTACGTATAGTTTATGTAGTACTAACACAATCTATGCCACCACATATCTTCAAGTGTGTGTTTATTCTTTTTCTGGGGATATCATTTTATTGGATGCCTGGTATTATCGATTTTTAATAATAATAATAATAATAATAATAATAATAATAATAATAATAATAATAATAATAATAATAATAATAATAATAATAATAATAATAATAATAATAATAATAATAATAATAATAATAATAATAATAATAATAATAATAATAATAATAATAATAATAATAATAATAATAATAATAATAATAATAATAATAATAATAATAATAATAATAATAATAATAATAATAATAATAATAATAATAATAATAATAATAATAATAATAATAATAATAATAATAATAATAATAATAATAATAATAATAATAATAATAATAATAATAATAATAATAATAATAATAATAATAATAATAATAATAATAATAATAATAATAATAATAATAATAATAATAATAATAATAATAATAATAATAATAATAATAATAATAATAATAATAATAATAATAATAATAATAATAATAATAATAATAATAATAATAATAATAATAATAATAATAATAATAATAATAATAATAATAATAATAATAATAATAATAATAATAATAATAATAATAATAATAATAATAATAATAATAATAATAATAATAATAATAATAATAATAATAATAATAATAATAATAATAATAATAATAATAATAATAATAATAATAATAATAATAATA
Organism: Sepiola atlantica; assembly: GCA_963556195.1. Taxonomy (NCBI): domain Eukaryota; kingdom Metazoa; phylum Mollusca; class Cephalopoda; order Sepiida; family Sepiolidae; genus Sepiola; species Sepiola atlantica. The sequence continues at coordinate 24,314,198 of OY744518.1, forward strand.
ATAATAATAATAATAATAATAATAATAATAATAATAATAATAATAATAATAATAATAATAATAATAATAATAATAATAATAATAATAATAATAATAATAATAATAATAATAATAATAATAATAATAATAATAATAATAATAATAATAATAATAATAATAATAATAATAATAATAATAATAATAATAATAATAATAATAATAATAATAATAATAATAATAATAATAATAATAATAATAATAATAATAATAATAATAATAATAATAATAATAATAATAATAATAATAATAATAATAATAATAATAATAATAATAATAATAATAATAATAATAATAATAATAATAATAATAATAATAATAATAATAATAATAATAATAATAATAATAATAATAATAATAATAATAATAATAATAATAATAATAATAATAATAATAATAATAATAATAATAATAATAATAATAATAATAATAATAATAATAATAATAATAATAATAATAATAATAATAATAATAATAATAATAATAATAATAATAATAATAATAATAATAATAATAATAATAATAATAATAATAATAATAATAATAATAATAATAATAATAATAATAATAATAATAATAATAATAATAATAATAATAATAATAATAATAATAATAATAATAATAATAATAATAATAATAATAATAATAATAATAATAATAATAATAATAATAATAATAATAATAATAATAATAATAATAATAATAATAATAATAATAATAATAATAATAATAATAATAATAATAATAATAATAATAATAATAATAATAATAATAATAATAATAATAATAATAATAATAATAATAATAATAATAATAATAATAATAATAATAATAATAATAATAATAATAATAATAATAATAATAATAATAATAATAATAATAATAATAATAATAATAATAATAATAATAATAATAATAATAATAATAATAATAATAATAATAATAATAATAATAATAATAATAATAATAATAATAATAATAATAATAATAATAATAATAATAATAATAATAATAATAATAATAATAATAATAATAATAATAATAATAATAATAATAATAATAATAATAATAATAATAATAATAATAATAATAATAATAATAATAATAATAATAATAATAATAATAATAATAATAATAATAATAATAATAATAATAATAATAATAATAATAATAATAATAATAATAATAATAATAATAATAATAATAATAATAATAATAATAATAATAATAATAATAATAATAATAATAATAATAATAATAATAATAATAATAATAATAATAATAATAATAATAATAATAATAATAATAATAATAATAATAATAATAATAATAATAATAATAATAATAATAATAATAATAATAATAATAATAATAATAATAATAATAATAATAATAATAATAATAATAATAATAATAATAATAATAATAATAATAATAATAATAATAATAATAATAATAATAATAATAATAATAATAATAATAATAATAATAATAATAATAATAATAATAATAATAATAATAATAATAATAATAATAATAATAATAATAATAATAATAATAATAATAATAATAATAATAATAATAATAATAATAATAATAATAATAATAATAATAATAATAATAATAATAATAATAATAATAATAATAATAATAATAATAATAATAATAATAATAATAATAATAATAATAATAATAATAATAATAATAATAATAATAATAATAATAATAATAATAATAATAATAATAATAATAATAATAATAATAATAATAATAATAATAATAATAATAATAATAATAATAATAATAATAATAATAATAATAATAATAATAATAATAATAATAATAATAATAATAATAATAATAATAATAATAATAATAATAATAATAATAATAATAATAATAATAATAATAATAATAATAATAATAATAATAATAATAATAATAATAATAATAATAATAATAATAATAATAATAATAATAATAATAATAATAATAATAATAATAATAATAATAATAATAATAATAATAATAATAATAATAATAATAATAATAATAATAATAATAATAATAATAATAATAATAATAATAATAATAATAATAATAATAATAATAATAATAATAATAATAATAATAATAATAATAATAATAATAATAATAATAATAATAATAATAATAATAATAATAATAATAATAATAATAATAATAATAATAATAATAATAATAATAATAATAATAATAATAATAATAATAATAATAATAATAATAATAATAATAATAATAATAATAATAATAATAATAATAATAATAATAATAATAATAATAATAATAATAATAATAATAATAATAATAATAATAATAATAATAATAATAATAATAATAATAATAATAATAATAATAATAATAATAATAATAATAATAATAATAATAATAATAATAATAATAATAATAATAATAATAATAATAATAATAATAATAATAATAATAATAATAATAATAATAATAATAATAATAATAATAATAATAATAATAATAATAATAATAATAATAATAATAATAATAATAATAATAATAATAATAATAATAATAATAATAATAATAATAATAATAATAATAATAATAATAATAATAATAATAATAATAATAATAATAATAATAATAATAATAATAATAATAATAATAATAATAATAATAATAATAATAATAATAATAATAATAATAATAATAATAATAATAATAATAATAATAATAATAATAATAATAATAATAATAATAATAATAATAATAATAATAATAATAATAATAATAATAATAATAATAATAATAATAATAATAATAATAATAATAATAATAATAATAATAATAATAATAATAATAATAATAATAATAATAATAATAATAATAATAATAATAATAATAATAATAATAATAATAATAATAATAATAATAATAATAATAATAATAATAATAATAATAATAATAATAATAATAATAATAATAATAATAATAATAATAATAATAATAATAATAATAATAATAATAATAATAATAATAATAATAATAATAATAATAATAATAATAATAATAATAATAATAATAATAATAATAATAATAATAATAATAATAATAATAATAATAATAATAATAATAATAATAATAATAATAATAATAATAATAATAATAATAATAATAATAATAATAATAATAATAATAATAATAATAATAATAATAATAATAATAATAATAATAATAATAATAATAATAATAATAATAATAATAATAATAATAATAATAATAATAATAATAATAATAATAATAATAATAATAATAATAATAATAATAATAATAATAATAATAATAATAATAATAATAATAATAATAATAATAATAATAATAATAATAATAATAATAATAATAATAATAATAATAATAATAATAATAATAATAATAATAATAATAATAATAATAATAATAATAATAATAATAATAATAATAATAATAATAATAATAATAATAATAATAATAATAATAATAATAATAATAATAATAATAATAATAATAATAATAATAATAATAATAATAATAATAATAATAATAATAATAATAATAATAATAATAATAATAATAATAATAATAATAATAATAATAATAATAATAATAATAATAATAATAATAATAATAATAATAATAATAATAATAATAATAATAATAATAATAATAATAATAATAATAATAATAATAATAATAATAATAATAATAATAATAATAATAATAATAATAATAATAATAATAATAATAATAATAATAATAATAATAATAATAATAATAATAATAATAATAATAATAATAATAATAATAATAATAATAATAATAATAATAATAATAATAATAATAATAATAATAATAATAATAATAATAATAATAATAATAATAATAATAATAATAATAATAATAATAATAATAATAATAATAATAATAATAATAATAATAATAATAATAATAATAATAATAATAATAATAATAATAATAATAATAATAATAATAATAATAATAATAATAATAATAATAATAATAATAATAATAATAATAATAATAATAATAATAATAATAATAATAATAATAATAATAATAATAATAATAATAATAATAATAATAATAATAATAATAATAATAATAATAATAATAATAATAATAATAATAATAATAATAATAATAATAATAATAATAATAATAATAATAATAATAATAATAATAATAATAATAATAATAATAATAATAATAATAATAATAATAATAATAATAATAATAATAATAATAATAATAATAATAATAATAATAATAATAATAATAATAATAATAATAATAATAATAATAATAATAATAATAATAATAATAATAATAATAATAATAATAATAATAATAATAATAATAATAATAATAATAATAATAATAATAATAATAATAATAATAATAATAATAATAATAATAATAATAATAATAATAATAATAATAATAATAATAATAATAATAATAATAATGCCTCGTTCTTGTTCAGATATCATCCTCTTTATTCAACATGTATATTGGTTATTGCACCGCGCCTTTTGTTATCCTCACAATCTCATGTTAGTATCTTCATATTTACATAATCAGAACAAATAGGATATTTGCAATGGCAGTTGTGTATGAAGATCGTTTTTTTTTAATTTTGTCCAGGGGTAAATACTGTTCTCAGATGTATTTCTAACAAAATAAGAAGCTTGAGCAAATGGTTACAAATAAAACGAGCATTTGAAATATACTTCATTAATCTTACATCTGCGTTTGCAAACAATGTCAACATCTAACTTCGAAAGTCGTTGGAAAAAGAGAAGTCCTTCTAGACTGAAGCAATTTTACTATTTTTGATTCCAATTCAGAGTGCCGTTTTGGTGGGAGCTGGACTTTTCCCACATGAAAAACCGACCTTGTGTATAACTCTGCCCCGTGGGGAGGCAAGTAAATAGGAACTGACTTAGAGAGTTTATAGCTGCTTAGTATCTACAAAATATTCAAATTGATCTCAATATATATTACTATCCAAAGAATTGCAGCTATATTTATTCATCGTACAGTGTGTAATCATATTTCCAACACGTAGAATTGATGTGAGGTAGCGGTTATAGTCGCGGACTGTTAACTCTGCGTACCGGGTTCGAATATTGTCGGGGTTACTGCATCACGTTCACTAATATCATTGGAATGGATACGAATACATAAATCTTTTCTTGACGTTAAATAGTAGGGTCGGCTAGACGCTGAGGCATTGGTTGTGCAACTGACTTTGTAGACATAAAACTTTTATCTGCTTATCCAGGTATTATTTTAGTGGGCCTGGAATTATCCTTGCCACTGAACTTAATTAATGCCAGTTCCGAAGAAGTGCTGTTGGACTATGGAATTCCGGCACAAGAACTATTATAGAAGGATCTCCATGTATTTAAGAATACAAAGGGGTTATCTAAATTACTAAGTATGTGTTTTATCGATGTTACAAAGTGAACACCTGACCTTGATCCGTATCATAAAGATGTATGTAGTGTAAGTGCCACGTTAATAAAGGAATTGTGCAGCGATTTACACAATGGATTCTGTTCAATCTAATGTTTTATAGTTCAAAATGACCCTGCTTAAAATGTTCTCTGCATTGCGAGGAATACGACCCACTCTCTCTGCAAGGTTAATGATAACTATTCCTGCGCACATAATATGCTATGTTGAATTAGATATGTACGAGTACTATATGAGCCATTTTAATGATACAAATTATCGAAAAATTGAAGAATATATTTGTAGACTTACTCAGTATTGTATTTACCTTATATTCAGGAAGTTAGACACAAGGTCATTTTGGGTTTAGATGAAAGTGTTTCTGTGGAACAGAACTGAATCCCAACCAGGCACATCCAGGTGTTCAGTACGCGTCCTTAACCACTTATCCACATGACAGACACACTATTCTATTCTGATTGATTGTGGTGTTGTAGCTTATACATAAATGAAATGCAGATGCAGATGCAGCGTCTACAATGATTCGACGAGAATTTAGAGTGAAACATAGCCAAACGTGTCTCAGTGTGAAATTCTGAATAGTATGTTATTTAACAAGAGGTGTGATTAATAGCCACAGTATCGTCTCTAACGCTGAAATAACAGAAACTAATTCATCAACGTTTGTAATACCGATGAATAGTTTTTGTAGATCTGGTGGTGTCCACAATGGTAACACTACAGATTTAATGCTGTCAAAACTTTGCAAGCCAACATAATTGTATAAATAAAAATGTATAAAATATGAATTGAAAATAAAGCGTGATCGTCTAAGGAAAGTACTATTTCAAAATAAAACCTGACAGACCAATGACAGACAAAACGTTATTTAAAGATGCATCTGAAATGCGCCCATAACATCAGCGTGTTAAGCTATAAAACACCTATATAAAACTTTGAAAAGCATTATAGACCAATGCAAATGATATATGTAACAGAAGACTAACGAATAAAAAAAAATATATTTTAAACTTACGCGTGATTTACCTATTAACAGACTATTTACAACATAAGCGTTACAAGATTAACGGAAATAAGGTTTACGGACAGAAACTTTTCTATTTTCAACTGGAGCGTGACGGACAAAGGAAAATGCTATTTCTGAATAAATCGTGACAGACCCGAGTTATGAGCTGAGTCTAAAAAATACGTCCGTTGAATATGCACGTTAAGTGATGAAAATGCTTTTTAAAAACTTGGGCGTGGCAGACATATTATTTGAAACTTAATCATGATGGCAGAGGAAAAGGCTTGTTTAAACTTAAGCGTGATGACAAATGAAAATGCTATTTAAAATATAGGCGTCACATACTTACAAAATGCTATTTGAAAATGGAGCTGTGACAGGCGGACTCACTGACAGAAACATTTACATAGATTCCTCTCTAATAAAAATAAGTCCATTCAGATTCCGATTCCACGATTAAATGATGTATGAATGTTTAGGATTCAGCGTATTTAGAATAAAACGTGTCCAGTGTATCTGCGTGTTTAGGAATTAAAATGCTATTTTAAACTGTGTACCATATCGATGGGCCGATGGACGGACAAAGCGATTCATGGAGATGCAAGGACGCCTATAAAATCTACTGTCTCGTGTTAGAATTCTATACAATTCTAACACGAAACTTTGTTCTGATAGAAACTATATATTCCTGCAGGTATAGAGATCGCCTACAATCTTTGAATTCCATCTAAATTGACAAGTATAGAAATATTTTGTTTTTATACTGAATAATCATCGAATAACTGAACTGAAAACTCATACGCTAACACGTAGAAGTGTCACATTCTTTCGATTTTGTGGAGAAATAAATGACAATCTTCACCATGACGTAATGGCGTATCTGTCATTTTTTATCAATGAATGACGCACACATGATGTAAAGATGAAAGAGTGTGTTGTTCTTGTTTCTGATGCGTCTCTATAAGATTCCCTCTCCGTCAGTTGGTTGTTACGCTTATGTTTGAAGTGGCATGTTCGGTTTTCTCATATGTGTATGTGTGTATAGAATATTTAGATGCGTCCGTGTTTCACACTAAGACGCTTCGTCTGTCCGTCAGCTGGTATGTTGTTTTGTTTTGTCACGGTTATTTTGAAATAGACTTTTCATACCCTAATCGCAGATTTTATGGAGCCATATAACGGATGTCCGTTCTCGTTAATTATGTCAAAGGTTTTGTTTCACTTGCTTCATCTCAAGGCCGAATTTCAAGATGAGGTAGGTTTTTATGTAGAGAAAATTCAGCTCCCCCAGAAAGGATAAATCTGAACAAAAAAAAACACCTGTGTAATCGCATATCACACCCGCATGAATGAAAGCGTATCACGCGACAGGAAATAAACACACCCTTGCTCTAAACGGAAGAAATAATATCTTAAAGCATGGCTTCATAAAACAGATCGGATACTCCACTTTTATCTACGCCTGGATGTTTATTTGGCCGGACTATGGGATATTTGCAAGATCTTCAACCCTGAATGTCTATTGAACCAAACTATGGGTACTTTTAAGATCACGACAAACATTGTGAATTCGTTTGGAAACATAAAAACAGATATCACCAATCTGCTATTTCAAACTTAAACGTGACAGACCGACGAGGATATTATTACAAACTTAGACGTGACAGACCGATGGACAGCCGAGCCGCCGAAGAGAGCTTTTTACTGTAATACGTACACCAATCTAACAATACTATTTCAAACTTAAGTGTGTCAGAACGACGGGCATTCAATTTTAAATGTAAGTATGAAACACAGACGAAAATTCAAGTTTGACCCTTGAACAAAATAACCGACTGATAGACGGATCATCTTATAGAGATAATTAAACACTTCTAAAAAGGGTAGGGAATTTGCGAGCAAGTTCAAATTGAACTATGTTAAATTCTAGTGATAGATTATCCGCCGCTCAAAAGTGCGAATCACACTGATAGTTTTTAGATATTCTTCAACTCATTTAATGCATAAAGGTAAAAGTTATATTTGAAGCACGCGAAATAGGATTCAGATGTGATATATTCGATATTTCATTCGTGTGATATAATATTGATGTTTATATATTGTAATCATTTGTTCTTATTGCATATACACATGTTGTACTATTGCATTGCAAATAAAGATGTTTATTGAGCAATCCAATCAAATGTATGTACATTTACAATTAATTAGTCTTTTTCTTTGTGAAAATGTGAAGCGTTTATGATTGTCGTCTATTCAGATAGAATGAATGAGAATTGTTCGTGACTGATAATAATTATGAGAAATATCGGATCAATGTTTAAGTCTCAATGAATACAAGCCCCTCCCATACATAGTTTAAAAACACCCCGTTACCAATTTGGTACGGTATGAAGAGTTTCGTCAATTAATTCAATTTTGATTTATGTTATATATATATATATATATATATATATATATATATATATATAGTTTTCTATTATGTGCCAAATTTTATTGTGTTTTGTGGTTGTCAAAAGTCTCGATGAAATAAATGAGATTTGTTCGTGACTCATCACAATTATAAGAAAGTGTAGTTGAATCATCGTGTTTTGCTAAGTTCAATTCAAACAACGAAAAGCAGCTCAAAAACGAATTCTTGCCAATTTTGTTCGTACGTCTAATAAGTCTTACTAATTGTAAACTATATATTTTATTTTATTTTATTTTGAGGGAACGTTATATCTATTTGTTCTCGGTTCAATTTTCATGTTTCTTCTTTTTTTGTAATTGTTATTTTGGGAGCAGCGGCGGCGGTGAACGTTGTAATACCGTTTCGATTCTGGATTGGACAAAGTCGCCAATTAACATTTACTTTCAACCAATCAGGGGAAATCCAGCGCACACTATAAAAAGTCAAACGCAGCTTGTTTTCTCGTGTTCTTCCTGTATGTTTACTTCAACAGACAACGCACATGGGCACATATTTCAAAAAACAATTCCGGCTCCTGGCAAAAAGGCGTCCACAAACGGAACGAAAAACTAGAGCCAGAAATGTTTCGCACTTAATATAGTACACATAATATCTGACTAACAATGCATAGGTATACAATTTAGACACACGTAAACGCACATGGCGCCATCAAAAATGAACACACCTACACACTTTCACGAACAAAATCAATGCACACTAATACACAGTCACCATGTGTATTCCTCTTTACACGCACGTACACGCACAAGTCACCGTCATCACAATTAATCTATGACGCAAAAGGCAACAAATGAAACAAATATGTATATTCAATTCCTCCTTACACACAAAAAATTCGATATTTGACCAAAACGTTCTCAAAACTCCCATTTGTTTACTTAAATTTATATTTTATACTCTTTAACCAGTTATCTATATAAAATAAATATACATTAGTTTATTTAAAATAAAATAAAAGAATAGAGATTTTAAGACGTTAATATACATTACGAATACAAACGAACACACAAAAATGCTCATATTAAGCTGAGACCCCAATTAAAAAACAGGGCCTTCCGCAAGCTTCCAACGTACTATCTTTTCTTACTTAGTTGCCCAGAAGCGTTAAGCTTCTTCACTTGATTTAGCACAACTTAAAAACAACTAAAAAATAATTCCCTTTTGCACATTCAATCCACAGAGTTCGAATTACCTACGACACACCATCCTTGAGTTTATTCAGTCTCTATGTACAAGGGTTTGTCAGGACAACCTGGCATGATTATACTTCCCCCTACAAGTAAGCCCTGACAAATATTTAAAAAACAGCATTCAAAGCCCAATTAACATCCTCTGACACGGCTGTACATTGGCTAATATAAGGAATGGTGAACTTTCTCCTTGTGATATTACCTCAGGTAACAGCATTTAGCTAGATACTCCACCAGACAAGATAAATTCTTGTCCTGGAATCTGGTAAGATCATGAGACCACAAGAAAGATATGCTATAACATAGTTAACTGGTCAATTGGGGAGCGGAACATTAATTTTCCTAACTTCTAAACTAACTCAACGTTTTAGAGGTAAAGCAAACCTTTAATGTAATATTCGAATATCTATGTATCTCATATAGAGATCAAGTGTTAGCCCCAGACACGGGGCCCTTGATTTCTGAGAATATCGGCTGAAGTAAAATGAAAGTGAGCATCCACCTATCCGAACTAGTGAAACTTTCAACACAATTAGACCATAAAGTCACAAATATATTATAAAAAGCAAAATAAAGCTGACTTTAAAACAGCACAACGTTTCAAAACCGTTCAAAAACAAATTATTCACCAGATGCCATTTGATTTATTGCGCGTGCCCTCTTCCCTAAAATGGGTCAATATGACGTCATCGTTTTTAACAGCTGAAAAATAAACAAGAAAAAACTGTCGATACAACACCATTCTCTGTAACACACGTACCGACAACAAAGAAACACACCTTGCTATGGCGACATTTCTAATTAGCGTGAGCGAATAAAAAGCGGAAAATCTCGTTAACGTGACGCTATCACTGAAAGTCGCTGGGTGGAAATTAGATAAAAGGAAAACTCCTATAACATGACGTCACCTTTTTGTGAAAATCTAAGCGAAAAGTCTACAAACAAACAAACACAGCAACAATGCTGAATATGACAGATAAGTAAAGATCTCAACATAACAAAATGCAAACAAACGCTACTGTAGAAAATCTTTCGAACCGCAATCATGTTTTAACAAATAACAATTATTAATAAATCACTGTTAAAAAATATTGCGAAAAAAAACGAACCCCTCGACGCTTCAACAAACAGTTAAACACTGGAATCGAATATCAATCATTCGCCGAAAACAAGCCAAGAAAAAAATCTGCTCTGAAAATGGCACTTGAAAACGCGATAATACGCACAAGAGTCACAGCAACATTTGAAATTACTACATATTGTCAACAACGAAATATGAAGCTCGTTAAATCAAGTAGAGAAAACAACATATTCAGCTATTCAATACGAGCCTCGTCACCTCTACAGTGCACCCATCATAGTAAAAACTTGTCTACCAGACATAACAATGGATATTTTCGACCTTCAAAATTCCATCATACGACGAAGAAATGAAAATAAAAAATTCAAAATATCGCTTACACGACAAGCAACAACACACACATTTTATTTTAAATTCGGTAAACTAAACCCCAGAATAACACGATTTCTTCAAAAAACAAAGCACAATTTTCAATTCAAAAAAATTATCAAACGGGAATTGACAAATCATTCCAGAAGAGAAACACAAAACCTTATTTTGATTTACCTGCGAAAATCGATCCAAGAAAAGGGAATATTGTTTGGTGCAGCAGCGGCAGTGACGGGGTAATTACGTATCGCATCGTGGTTGCACACAATTTCCAAGTAGTATCTTCATTTAGCAAACCAGAGAATTTTAGCGCGCACTCTAAAACTCCAAACACACAGCGTTATTTTTCTTTTTCCCCTATGAAGTTTTTTTTTCAGCAAACGCCTGTGTGCACAACCGAAATGAACATCTGCACAATGTCTTCTTAAAGCAAAAAATAAAATCGAAAAACAACTGTACTCAATTCTCGCTTACGCACAAAACAACTCCTATATTTTACCAGAACGTTATCGGACTCTTTGAACTCTAAGTCTTTACGAAAACTTTATTATGTGTTGTGTTCAATTGTAAATAAATTCTATTTGATATTACCTCGTACGTAATTTATTTATGATTAGTTTACGTAACTACCTTAATAGACACATTTGAACTGATGTCTTAATTATGTAAACAATACAAAATAAATATTTATAAACCTTCACAGAAACCTCTGTTTAATTTATACATATACAATTGCTTTTTTATTTAAACAGAAATTGTAAAAGTACACATTTTAAAGGACAAATATTAATATTTTTTAAACTTAACTGAAATGTTCGGTTTAATTAATACATATAAAATTGCTTTTTTATTTCAACAGAAATTGTAAAAAGCGCACACTTAAAAGTACAAATATTAATATGTGTTAAAACTTCACAGAAAGGTTCAGTAAAATTAATACATATAAAATTGTTTTTTTTCAACAGAAATTGTAAAATGTACACATTTTAAATTACAAATATTAATATTTTTTCAAACTTCAAAGAAAGGTCCGGTTAAAGTAATACATATAAAATTGCTTTGTTTATGTCAACAGAAATTGTAAAAAGTACACATTTTAAATTACAAATAAAATATTTATAAAACTTCACAGAAGCTCCGGTTTAATTTATACACATACAAAGTTGTTTCATTAAGTCTCACTTTAAGTGGCCAGCAGAGTTGGCATACTTTCCTCTTGGAAATTTGATTTTGCACGAGAATATAAGGATGATGCTTTTATGTGTTGATTCAATTTCTCCGGACTTTCATCGTTGTTCTCTGGGATTTTCTTACACCGACATATACTTGTCGATCACGTTTGTTGATTAAAATGTGACTAGCGTTTCATTTGAAATGAATATAACATCTGATAATTGGGAGTTCATTACTTAAATCAAATGAGTTATGTTTGTAACTTCTCTTAAAACACCCGAATTTCAATGGTCGTATACTAAGGCATTCAGTAAGTTACACTGCTTCATACTAGAACCATGAAATGGAAAAGTTGTTTATATAGCTACACTATTTAAATAAATCATTATTAAAAATAAGGTGAGTCGGTGCACTTTTCAAATCGCGAAACGTTTAATTGCTTGCATATTTTCATGACAGGTCCTCCACTGAACTTCAATCTATGGTTTCCCCTTGTAAAACAGTCATAACAAAAACTCTTCTAGCTACAAACACTGTCAATAATTCCCTTTTCTCCTTCTATGTACCTAAAACAAAACGGAAGTTTATTTCCGCGAACCGCTCGTCTGTGGCACACATTACTACGGGTCTGCTTTCCGATTGACTACAACAATGCCGTTTCCAACTCCAATATAAACAACTTTTGGTTGAGCTGTCTTCTTAAATAATGAATTTCTGACTAGTTACAACGATCGTTAAAATCTCTTCGATATTCTACTGCCCACCTGACAAACTCAATAACCCTTACCCTCGAGTGGCCTTTTGGCCTTGATACAAGTACATTTTAGAGTACGAATATCATAGTGCAATTTGGTTAAAAAATATGACCATCCTTATTTTCATCTCACATAACAAACGGAATACGGAATTTATCGAAAACAACTTTTATATACGTAGGACTTAGAGGAAGGATACTTCTCTGCTTCTCTTGTACTGGGTTGTCACTTTCATCTGTCCGAACATTTTGTCGTTTCGCCCTGGAAGTATTTTAGTTCTACGTATCAATGCCGTTAAGCGATTAAAAGAATTGACGACATTTTTATTTCAAATAAATACAGTGTTTATGTTATTTTAGTAGTAAAGGGACCAGCGATACACAGATGTAATTACAACTCCTCTCCAGCTGCGACTAAATCTGTCAATGAATATTACGTCGATGTCGAAGCCTGTTTAAACATTCATTATTAAAACCAGTAAGTACTGGCACCTTGCCAATATATATCTTACACAGAAATATTATTTTTATTTCATTTTTTATATATAAGAAACCATTCAACGACTGTACGCCTCATGATGAAAATTTTGGTGCTGCAATTTTTGAAAAAACATCAGTTAATTTATCCGTTTTACAGCAAAATGATATTAAACAATATATTTTTTCTAAAAGATTGATTGTATAAGTCTAATTAAAGACATGGCCAGTTTTATCAAGAGTTGGGGATAGATGATAGTTTTACATTTCATAACAGTATTAAAACGCAAATGATAATAGACCAAGAAGGATTGGAACTCATAGAAGCAAATTCTCTCAACGTTTCTCCTGACTGCGAATCAGTGGCGATTTGTGATCGGAGTTCGCGCCGCCGACTGTCGGGAACTAGCTTCTTGCACTGAAGATTGCGTAAGCAGTAACCATCGTCGTCTGTAGGTAATACATAATTAATATTTATTTATAAATATTATTATATAGCCCCCTTTACTAAGGCTGGGCACTCTGAGTGAATTAAATAACAAGCAGTACTACTAGCTTCATTGCGAGGCCCAACACGATTTGTTGTTTTTGTTGATCACTCTTCGCCGCTTGCTGTGAATACCCGCAGACTTGGCATTTACAAAGTTAAATTCCTCCTAACTTCCAATCTAATTTGTGGTGGCCAACGTGTAACGCTCTTGACGATTTGTGATCGGAGTTCGCGCCCGCCGACTGTCGGGAATTAGCTTCCTGCACTGAAGATTGCGTAAGCATGACACATCGATGTCTGTCAATTATTAATATATATATATATATATACATATATATTATTAATAGTGATTTGTTATCAGTCTGTCTGAAGCCGGAACTATACTAATGCTAACTTTTAATGTTCATTTCGAGTTTACTATACTATGTAAGACTAATGTATTATTTACCAATACTAAGTTCATGGGGGTAGTGTAGTTTATGTTGTTATCACGATACCACCCTCCAAGGCATTACTCCTTCCTTTTCTTGCGGTAGGGTTGTATTTGTTGTATTGCCATGATAATATCCTCTCAGGAATTACCCCCGACTTTGGTGGCAGTGTACTATATGTTTATACGTCGTGATACTATCCTCCCAGTCATTACCTCCTTTTTTCGTAAGCAGTGTAGTATACCTTCGTTCATACTATATATTGGGTAATATATGCGGACGGAGAGAGCTATCAAGTTGAATACTAATTGTTTTCCTCTTATGTAATGATTTGCGATCAAAACTGATTATTTCGTTTTGGCTTTAATAACGTGAATAAAAATAGAATGTTTCAGAATGTAGTTTTTCTGTAAATCGTCAACATAATATTTAAAGGGAATACATTTACGTCATCAATTTACAAAACCAATTACACTTTAATAGAGTTTTTTACTTCTAAAAAACGGAACAGATTATCAGTTTCTCTGAATATTTAGCCAGTAACATTATAACTATCTTAATTTCTTGCTGTATTACGTCAACTGAATGATAACTTACGTGTTAATCCATGTCTTGAATCGTGACGTAAATCAAATCTCTGACGTCTACGTCAGAGCTATAATTATTTTGTAAATATAATTGTTTGGCTCTATTTTTGAGAAGGTTCAAATAGCTTTGTTGAAACTAACTCAGACTTTAAATGTGAAGTTTTGCTTTCGATTTCCGGTCATAGTGTCCACTTTAATTTGGGGAAATTATTTATTATAAATGCAATATTTTCCGTTTCTGCGATCATTCGTTTATTTCAAGACAAATTTCGCACTGTATTTATTACGTTTACAAAATTGTGACTGACGTACAGACAACATCTATTTTACATAAGATGATCCGTGCGATGAATGGTCGAAACTGGTATACAGTATTTAAATTATTTATGTTTCTTTTCCCCTGTATTTAATTAAGCCATGCATTAATTATTCTAATATGATATGATTTTTGCTCGTGTTCTTCTCTTGATTATTTAGTCTTGATTAATATTTTCTTCTACCAGATTGTTAAATCCGCTGGTAGGGTACATATATATATATATATATATATATATATATATGATAAAGGAAGGATGATAGCAATCCGATGTAATGAGAAATAAAAAAAGAAAAAACCAAGAGATATTTTTTTTTCATAAATATATATATATATATATATATATATATCCTTATAAAATGTTATGTGGATTAATATGTGTGTATGTATGTATTTATATATATATATATATATATATATGGGGGGTGCATATAAGTATATACATCTAGCGACAGCTATTTCGTAGTCTATGACTAATCAGTGTGGATATCCATCGCAATCATATTCACGCTGAAACGCGAAACCCGATGAACATCCAAATTAGTTACCCGTGCTTTTTTAACTGGTGTTTATATATTATCTCAACACGATCTAACATCAATGTTTTTCGCTGAAACCAAGTCGCTACTTTATCTCAAGTTTAGACCGAATTTTACGAGGAAATTAAGGTGTCAGAATACGATACTACAAAATATAAGAATCATTATCGAAATTATTTAAAGTTCTAACCGTTAAATAATATGAATTATGGTACTTCAAAGCGCGGGGAGATAAATAGCATCTTAGGACAATGCATAAAAGGCATCTACCAACAACATACACAACAGTTAGACTGTAACATTTTTGAAATCACTACAAAAATTAAATTAAAGCAAAGTAAAGATTTTAAATAAAAACAAATTAACAGATGGGTGTCAATACTTGTTTATATGCAAGAGCGAAAACGTTGTTAATATCACCAAATGCTTAATGTAGGGATGAAATTATACCGGGAAAATAAAAATGTGTTTTCTGACAACATAGAGCAATATGTGGCAGAAATTGCAAACCAAACAGATTTATGTGTTTTGTTACTAAAGCCATCAGTCACTGATGTAAGAGGAAACGAGAACTAAATACACACACAAACACATATATATATATATATATATATATATATATATATATATATATATATATATATGAAGATATATGGACGAAGAGTGATAAAACTGCACGAATGTCCAAATTTATTTAAACTTCAATTGTTCAATGCAAGATATAAACTGTAATAAAATCGGTCGAGAAGTGAAACTTAGGGTTTTTTCTCAGACCTACTTCAATCCTCCATTGCCAACGTCATTCGCTTATCATTCACTTCTCGGCCGAGGAAGCTTTTTTCTAAATGGCCAGATATCTTCATTTTAATTCCGTTTAAGTACGCTCTATCTACGACTTGAATTCAATTTTCACCATTGGATTTACTTCATTTTGAACGCTTTCCTGTGATGCCTCTACGAAACTGGTTCTTCTCCATCGAAATCTTCTTCCATTGGACACCTTATCGGCGGACAATTACCACCTGGACAAACCCAGCATCTTTTTACTCGAACTTTTTTTCACCCATTCTTTCCTTAATATTTTTTCAAATGTTGAACTTTGGCTTTTCTATTGCTAATTTATCTATCTGTATAACTCCTCTGATGATAAGATTTCGATCTTTGAAAAGCCTTGGCTTAAGGAAAGAACAATAAACATAATTTTATTACAGTTTATACCTTGCATTGAACAATTGAAGTTTGAAATAAATTTGGACATTCGTGCATGTTTATCACTTTTCGTCCATCTATCTTTATAATTGCTCTATCTCGTATATTGAGCTTTTACCATTTCACTATAGGTTCTTTCTACTAAAAGTTTACTTTTAGTTTCTTACTTATTATATATATATAGAGAGAGAGAGAGAGAGAGAGAAAGAGAGAGAGAAACAGTAATTTAAAAGTTCACACTTTGAGCGTTGATGAAATGGCAATAATAAGAATATTTGAAAAACCTGAACAGCGCATTTTTATGGGTTTTTTTTAAAATAAATTATTTATTTATACTAAAAACTTGAGCACTCTCGGTGATATACACCTTTGTCAAAAGTATAAGCATATTTGTTGTCTTCTGTTTTCGTTTAATCCTTCTTGATTGAGACACATTTATCGCAGTCAAGTTGAAATTCGTTTTGATGTTATCGACGATTAATGTTGGTATGCCGGTGTGTGTAGCACGCGGTTACGTGAATATGGTAGAATGAAAAGTCCCCACTTGGAGCGTTGAGGAAATGGCAATAATAAGGAGAATATTTTGAAAAACCTGGACAGCCTATCTTTTATGTTGTTTAAAATAAATTATGTATTTATTCTAAACACTTGAGCACTTTCGGTGATATACACCTTTGTCAAAATTATAAGCATATTTTTTTCCTTCTGTTTTCGTTTATACGGAGAAAAAGGGAGAAATAGATGTTCACCTGATAGAATCACAGAACGCTTTTATAAATTATATAATTTGCAATGTCTATTAAAATGTAGATGCATGAATAACGATACATTATATGTATTGCTTTTCTCACGTCTACATAATGTATTAGACAACGAAATATATGTAATTAAATATATTCTTAATGTGATAAACTGTATTTTATATCGAATGTAAAATGATCTTAAACTAAATAGATTTAAATGAGAAAATGTGCCTTCTAGATGCAGACGCAACATCTATAAATGAATATAAGTATTCATATATAAACTTATGACTGCTTTGGGACAAAGGGAACAAATATTGTCAATAGATTTATATAGCCGCCATATAAAACCGATGCCAAATTGATATGATCATAAACTCATTGTAAGAAGAGGAAGTGAAGCAAAATCAACAGCGGATAACAAATATAGAAAATGTCAGTTAGAGACCCAAATAATACAACAGACGACAATAATAAACAAACTTAAAATCTTAGGAAAATCCTTACATGCGGAAACCAACTTACGTAAACTAGTAACGCGAATTAGCCACATGGAAGTTACAATATAAATAAATAAAAAAAAATTGAACACAAGAGAAGTGAAACTGAACAAATCCCAACAAGCCCCATCTCTACCTAAAACGTTATGGCACAAGTATCGGCTGATACCACACAAAATTAGCATAAAGGCTCAAGGGAGGAAAAAAGCGCACTAACCAAATATCCACTAGAAAAGTGCGGAGAGTATTGATTTACTCCTCTTCAGGGTTAGGCACAAGGCCAGTTTTTATCTTACTCCCACAAGTAAGATGTGACCCATGGTCGGGTCGGGAAAGTGGAGTTTAAAAATTGCCTGGGCAGCCCCGTCGGTATTCCCCGATAGGGGCACCTCAGGCAGTAAGCAACAAACTTACTCCTCCCCAAAGAGGGAGGGGCAAAGCATGGGGAGGGTGACCTCCTAGAACTGCACAGGGCAGACCCATAGACCGGCGTAAATCAAGCCCCAAAGGCCAAGACAATACCAGTATGGGGTGCAGTATCCATCGGAACATATACTACACTTTGATGTTAGCCAAACGGCCAAGTTGCGGAGAGTAGCTGGATCTTTGAGAGGCGTATTGCAACGTAAACCCCGGAGAAGACTAAATGTTGTTGCCAGCGGAGAATTAGTGGTAAGCAGCTGTTGAGATAACGCAAAATTCTTTTAAATGCTTATTGGAAAACGTGGAGAGTACTGAAACTATGTGGAGATGTGTTGTCAGTCAGCCCAGGGAACACCATCACTGAGCACTAACTTATAATGAGTTGTTTGAAAATGTTGCGATACACAGTCGCTCGTGAAATGTGAGACCAGAAAACAGATTACAAAAGACGTGGTCACAACAAGATGACGAAATTATTATCCTTTTGTTCTTTTTAATGTTTACACATGTGAATAAGACTGAACATGTATTTTTTGTGTATTTAATAAAAGTCTTTGTTTGTTTGTACAAAAAAATATATCTTTATATCGTCTTCAATTCGATGTAATTTCTCGAAAAAGTCCCTTAGATTGGACGCGTAAACTTGCAAAACGGTTGAGTCTTAGTTTATGTTGATTTTTGCAAAAGTCTTTTGTTTGGCGAAAATGTATCTATTTATCTGACGAGTAGAGTAACCTCTCCTGGACTATCTATCGGGAAAATATCGTTAGCTTCTTTTCAGAAAAGTTTGTGTAATAATTCTACACAAAATGTCGTAGCGTAAAAAAAACCGAGGATCAACGATGTAATAGTTCACAATTCGATTCTAAAAAAACCTTCCGCGTTGCAATGAGAGTATTCTCTACGGGATAACTCGCTCGCCGAGATTCGAAGTCGAACAGCCTCTATCGCCCGTACTATATCACATTTTTCAAATCCTACCCCAGTATGTCTCCCGGTCGTCTTCGTGTCAGCTAGTGTCGCACCCTTTTCTCTCTCACTTGTGAATGCACGTCAACTACCCCTATACATTCTTCTATTGTTTACACCTGAAATTTAATTATCACTGTTTAATTCAGGTTTTCTTTGATTTTTAACTACGCAGTTTAATATCTCTTTTGAACTCAAGTTTATTTTATTGACTTGAAGTGCGCTCTTGCAATATCTGGTCTGACCTTTAACACTCGTTGTCCGCGAAAGGTTAATATTTTGATTAAATCTGACTAACTTATCAACCCGCGTTTATAGACATTTGTCGCACTCTGTCAAAGAATCTATATGTTACTGTTTTTTTTTAGTTCCATTGATGATTTTTTTCTGTACCCAGCTTGTCAATTGTTGATGGATCATGACCTCACCTTCCCTGACCACTTAAAGGCATTTTGCGCCGTATTAAGACGCGGGAATTATTATTTTACAAAAACACTTAGTGAGTAATTAATAATAATAATAATAATAATAATAATAATAATAATAATAATAATAATAATAATAATGATAATAATAATGATAATGATAATATTAAGAAGAAGAAGTAGAGAAAGAACAATAACAAGAAAAAAAAACAAGAAAAAAATAAGACGCAAAATACAAAATGGAGAATTATCCATACTGAAAAATGTAATAAGGTGACTAATTCAAAGAACAGTGAAACAGAAAAAAACATTGGGAACACAACGTTGGGATCTTCTTCTTCTTTCTGTGAATCAGATGATTCTGGTGGTGGCATTAGTTTCCGCGATGTTTTTCTAGTTAGAAATCTTTCTTACGGGAAGGACCACAGGAAGGTTACCATCATCCCTAAGTGACAGTGGTAATGTGGAACCGATTGGAATCGAACTTGGAACACCCAGATCTTCAGTCCGTGTCGATATCCATTTAACCACCGTCACCTCCTTACGTTAGGACAATAAGCAAATACACGAAATATTAAGGAAACTAACCTTAGGAATTACGAGTCGAATTTATACTAAAATAGAAAAGAACATCGCTACTGGTAGCTGCGAAAACATTTTCACTAGATTGATAATGGTTCCAAAATTGAATGGATTTATATCATGAATATTTAATTCATCTATTTTTCCTACGCCAGCTTCCTATTACAATGGCAAGATAGACCCGGACAACACGCAAAAACTTTAAGTTAAATCACTGAGACGATAATTAGAAAATATCAGCGATATAAATGCTATTTCTAACTGAAATGCGCAAACAGACAGACATCACCTCTTATAGAGATGCGTGGACGAATAAATAATGCCATCGTATGCTTTCGTGTAACAGTGCAAAAATTCTATTTTAATCTTAAATTTCATCGATCTGCGACTTACCAAACGACGGAGAAATGCTTTCATGATGTTACAACACATCTTTATCTATGCCGGCGGATTTATTTTTAATTTTGATTACAAATTAATTTGTTAAATTCTGATTATTATCGATTAAATAACAAACTTCACAATCATCGACTTGCAACTTCGAAAGACGGGCATCACCCCAAGTAGTTTATGTTTTAATTAGCTGGCATCGGAAGAATGGTGTCTCTAACATTTCCGACTTGCAAAACCATCAATTCGAATTAATAATGCGGCAATTACGACAAATTAAACACGGCGACCCGCCAGAAGCCTATAGAAATTATTAATCGTCATGACGTTGTCTGTCATCACGACGGTACCAGAACGCACATTAATTTGCAGTTGTGACGAAGGTTCTTGCGGCTTGACAGGCATTTTACCACCATCTTCATCTCCGCGTGCCTTACATATTCATAGTTTTATTCGTGGTTTTTCTAGAATCGATTTAATGTACATAGCTTCAAGACTTATCCGGGTGTGAACATTCACCTGAAAGAGTGTTCGCTCTCATAATTATAGAAATACGGGAATAAATTAGTAAATATATCATTGATTACTTTTTATTAAGAGGTGTTTACTTTCGCCTAAAAGAAAAGACGTGTTCGCCAAACCAATACATACGCATGTACTGTGTATCTTTTTGAATTGTATGACCTTAACATCCAGAGGAAGTAAAATACAAGTTATCGCTACTATATATGTGTATGTCGATACGTGTTTAAAAGATAGAGAGATGGATGGATCGGCGGCAAGTGGTATTACTAATAACGGTACACTACTATTTGGAAAACTATCTCTATGACGTTTTCAAACCTCCCTCTGGTTTGTCGTTTCGTCTCGTTGACAATGCACACGGCTTACATTTACATCACTTCGCTCAACGTTATTTTATTTGATCACGGAAAACAGCAAGTCGTTAAACGCAGGATCAAAACGAAAACATATTAACACAATTGTAACGTAAAAGTTGATCCAATTCGTATAAACGAAAAACATTTCCGGTAGGTTGTGTATGTACTGAGTATGCTACTAAAACATTTCTCGGAGTTTACAATACACTCTACTAAATTCTTTGAGGAAGCTGTCGATGTCTAGCATTACGAGTAGAGGCCATTGCACCAGCGCATTATAAACGCATGTAAATACTCGCATATCTTACTTCTATAAACATATCACATAATGTAGTAACACACAATAGAATTTTCGAGTCAATATTCTTAGCACTGTAAGTGATATACTCCACTTGTAAATTGCCAATGCTATCCTTTTTCCCCGAGACATAAACCTTTGTTTAATAAAATACTTGAACTTATTCCACATTTATTATATAACCTACATCGTGTATACTGGCTTCCATTTTACACACCACAATAATCACCGCCGCTTAATTTGTTAATGATATGTTTATAACTCTATTCTATTCTAGTGTATCGATTTATTCAAGTTGTTCTAATTTTCTTTCTAATTTAAAATGACACGCAACACGCGAATTGTCTTTGCTTTACGAGCGCCTTCAAGTCGCCATTATTTGTGCAAACGCCTTGACTCTGCTCTCGGCCTGTTAA
This sequence comes from Sepiola atlantica, assembly GCA_963556195.1. Lineage (NCBI taxonomy): Eukaryota > Metazoa > Mollusca > Cephalopoda > Sepiida > Sepiolidae > Sepiola > Sepiola atlantica. The sequence goes on from OY744518.1 coordinate 24,337,500, forward strand.
GCCACTCGGACATTCGAAGAAAACTATGGACTGTGATACAATTATATATAAGGAATCAGGATTTCTTGATATTGTGTAAAAACTATTAACCGAGATTAATTGTTTAGAGCTTACAAATGGTACTCATTTACTGAACAACAAACTTGCAGCTGGATTTAAAATATATCTGAATATTTCCTGAATACTTTACAATATCATAACTAATAAATTAATTCCTAAATTTATTATATACATTATTTATCATAAGAGATACGTTATTTTAAACCTTTCAAATCTTTTACCTTCCAAATCTTATTAATTTGAAATAAAAACTGTTTCTGCTTATATTTTGTATTACTTATATTTGACATTAATTACATTGATTTCACCAACTTTTTATTTATAAGGTCTTTTTTTGTTAAAGAGTGTTATACATTTGTTTAAATTTCTAATATTTTCAATATTTTAAATTATTTGTAAATTTAAAACTGTTTCTTTTATCCTTTTGCCATTTAACGTTTAATTCATTTTTTTTTCTTGTTTTATTTTTCGTTTTTTTTCCTTTAGCTTTTTCCCTATTATTTTTCTCCGTTCCTTATAAATAACTTAACGCTGAATTTACCATATCACATTTTAAATAACTTTGAAAAAGACATCGCGAGGCATAATATATATATATATATATATATATATATATATATATATATATATAGATTAATCTTAAAATATATTTGATTTCATTTTATTGGAGCATAATATATACACCACTCAAATACACCACTCAAATAGATTTTTGAAACTCATGATGCATTAGGGAATTCCTCATATCAAATACATTTTGTTTTTAAATACGTGATTTTGTTTTAGCTTTTTACAAAACTAGTAATTGTTTTGTAAAGTTTCGAATTAATATTTACCGAAATTAGTAATTAATTGGCTTTTCTCCTTTCTTCTGAAAATTAATGGGGTAAAAGAACTTTTCCAAAATTACTTTTTGTATCAATAGTTTATTATATTAAACTTGTAAAGTATGTAACTTTACTTTTGTTTTACTATTACATAATTTCCTATAATAATACTCTACCCCAAATATTGAGCATATTTCTATCAGGCTACGATCTATTATAAAATAATTAATTAATAACACTATAAAAAATATGTATATATATTATAAAATATCTAACCGCACTCTTCTGTTAAACTTCCTCTTCTCATAGTTCTTTGGCCACTCTCTCTCTCTCTCTCTCTATCTATTTATATATACATATATATATATATATATATATATATATATTAATTCTAAAATGGATGACGTCATAAATGATAAATAATTTGTGCATGACGTTATTTATATCCCTTTGTGAGGTTATCAAGTGAACATGTTTACAAATACAAACTATCGACATCAACAGCTTTCTCCGTCTATTATACCACTTCTGACCATGATGACTTCTCTATTTGGTGATGTCATCCACTGTCGACAATTATCGAGCATATTTGTTTTAATTGAGTGCGTCATTAAACAACGATGACATCAAATGTGCACGGAAACAAACAACCGATCGCCATGGCAAATAACACCCTACCTGAGAGTTCATCATTCAAACTCTTCGGCCTAACCTTCACAGGTAACATGAATTGGAACAAATACATTGAGGACATTGCCAAGGCTGCCTCAAAGAAGGTTGGCTCCCTCTACCGTGCTAGCAAACTCCTCACACCTGACATTATCCTGTATCTGTACAAAGCCACCATCCGCCCATGCATGGAGTATTGTTGCCAGATCTGGGCTGGTGCATCATCTACTAGTCTCTCCCTTCTTGACAAGGTCCAAAAAAGAGTCGCCAACCTAATAGGTCCCTTGCTATCAACCAAGCTCCAGTCCCTGTCCCATCGCCGCATGTAGCATCCTTATGTTTGTTTTACAAATGCTTCAATGGATTATGCTCCGATGAATTGGCTACTCTGGTGCCCCCTCGACGTAAATTTACTAGACCAACTCGACAATCAACTAAATCTCATTCATTCACTGTGGAGGTCCCCAGATGCCGGAGAGCCTTCTACTCAAATAGCTTCTTTCCTCGTGCTGCTGGCCTCTGGAACTCCCTCCCTTTCCTCGTGCTGCTGGCCTCTGGAACTCCCTCCCTTCCTCCTGTTTCCCCGACAGTACTGACATGCAGAAATTTAAAACTAATGTGAACACATATCTTGCTGCGCAGATCCCAATTTAGGCTGACCCCAAACTTTCTCCCTTTTTCTTTTTTCTCAGTAGCCCTTTACGTCTACAGTGGTGAACCATATTAATTTTTTTTTTAAAACCATGTAACATCAACATAATTGTATGAAAAAAGAATTATTGAAAAACGGTGTTGAAAACTTAAATTCATATTATGCACGTATTGCCTTGTCGCAGTTTCTTATGCAGAAGCTTCTCATATAATTAATGCAATGTCATGTGAAGGAAAGTGTTCTGAAAATGCTTATTTTATTTTAAGACATAATTATCGATTCAGTCGTATATTTATCAACTTTACTTTCTATACAGCTATTGTTATGGTAGATACGAATATTCCCGCCACGTTTCTCTTACGTCGGTGGCGAGTGACAGGAACCATTGAAGAGAAAGGATTGCTAAAATATCCATTCATTTCCCACGTTTCGTTATGTATCAGATTTTTGATGTTTGTCGATTGCCTCCAGCGAAATGTAACTTCCAGCTGTGAGATAAATACACCATAAAAAACCGCATATATGTTTTATCTTTGATTGGTTGTTATCGGCGTGAACTTTGTATAAAATAGCAATTTTATTGTTCAATGATCGTGCTTTCAAACTTTATATTTTAGTCCGAGACATATATATATATATATATATATATATATATATATATATATATATATATATATATATATATATATATATATATATATATGTATATAAATATATATAATTTATTTAAATATTGTATATTACATATTTCAGAAATGTACCGCGGTTTCATCCAAAAGTGCAGATTTAGACATCTTTAGTAAATCTCTGTGCCCAGTGGAATCGTCGGCATGCTGAAACGATTGTAGTCACGGCCCGATGGTAAATGGCGTCAATTTCACAAACCCAAACGGCAAACTTCAAAGCCGCCCCTTTCGGACTAGGCGAAACAATAATATTACAAAACCACAAACGAACAGATGAATAAATAAATGAATAAAACTTTCGAGGGAATAACATGAAGGCCTTTCAAACACGAACTAACATCGAACACATTTAGATCTTAGTTAATTATTACCCCACACGGGTTTTTTCTCGGGAACCCCTCAGAGATACACCGTTTTCTGTCATTGTTGACGCCATTCCACATCGAGCCATTGCTACAATCGTTTCAGCATGCCGACTATTCAACTGGGTACAGAGTTTTACTAAAGATGTCTAAATCTGCCCTTTTGGATAAAATTGCGGTGCATTTCTGAATGTGTAATCCACAGTATTTAAATAAATTTTTTTAGCTCTCTTATATAATCGAGCACTTTATTTGATTTCTTTTAATATACAACCTGATATACTATAAATAAATATATATATATATATACATATTGATCTATATATCTATATATTTATGTATCCCCTCTCTCTCTCTCTCTCTCTATATATATATATATATATATATATATATATATATATATATATATATATATATATGTATTTGATGTATCAACATAACAATTTATAAGGAAATATAATGTTATGTATCATTATTTAGTATTTACTTAAACAGTGTTCAATACGTGAATAGAGCTATGTAATAAGTTATGAAAAAATATATATATCACTTAAGCTACACAGCGGCTTCTGTGTTTAATTCCCATAGAGAAATTTCAGGCTAAAATGTAAGTTTAAAATAGCATTTTAGCCTGACAGTTATATACGTGTATGAAACGCGGAAGCCTCTGTGCAGCTTAATTACTATAAATATATGCTCATAACTTACGATATATATATATATATATATATATATATATATATATAGAGAGAGAGAGAGAGAGAGAGAGAGAGAGACAAAAATTGGACAAAATAATGAAACCACAGTTTAATTGTTAATCAATTGTAAAACACCTATAAATACTGAAAAAAATGGTAATGTTATATTTTTATTTTTGGTTATTGTTGTCCTGAATTTATTGGTTCAATTTACTTTTTATTTTAGACAGTGCATGTTAGTAAGAAAATATTGAATGTCAGTTATATCAGATCTCCAAATGAGGCAGAATGTTGGTGCCCGTACGGCAGTTTCTACTGTTACAAAAGTGGCTGAGATTGTGGCCGTATCGAGAGGAACTGTCTAGAAAGAAATTAAAACCTAGGAAAAAGAAGAACAAACATCCCCCCTCTGAACAAAATTCTAGAAGAAAGCCGAAGCTGTCTGAAAGAGATCGTAGAGCCCGTGTAATGTGTTGAGAAGTGAGGGAACAAAACCACGGCACCCAAAAGTACAGCAGAGCTTAACAATCATCTGGATAAGCCTGTTTAAACAAAAACTCTTCATCGAGAGCTTCACAATGCTGAATTTATTTAAAAGGTCATGGTGTTTCCATTATTTTTGTCCAAACTCTCTCTATCTATCTATCTATCTATTAATCTATCTCTATCTCTATCTCTCTCTCTCTCTCTCTATATATATATATATATATATATATATATATATATATATATATATATATATATATACATATACATATATATATATATATATATATATATATATTTATATATATATATATATTAATGCATGTTTTATTAAACAACAGGGACATTTTGGGGGGGGTTTGTTTTTATCCATCTTTTCATGTTGACGGACTAATGATCTAATATTCTGTTTTAGTGTGAACAGGAACTCGCCAAAACTGCTAACATTTTCGACTTCCATGAGTCTTCTTCGGGCACGTGAGGAGTTATGCAAACTAAAACTGGTGAACTTATTGAGAAACTCGATTAAAACATTTTAATCTTTTTAATACATTAAAAGCATTTCAGTATGCTTTCTCAAAGAAACAAACAGGAATTATCCATGTTGTGTAATCAAACATGCATCAATGAAGAAATGCTGCCTAAGTATACAAGTATATATAACGTTTTGGGATGATGGGGTAATATGAAAAAGAGTTGGTGGAATTATGTACTTGGTGAAAAGTTCCAAATGGGAACATGAGCATTATCTAAATCAATTGAGATCAAGGTTTGCGGAAGATGTCAGGGAAGATCAGTAAATCGCGATGGACATATTGTATGAGACGTTTGACATCCCAGCACCAGCAATTGCTGAAACAGTTATTCCATGACGGTTAAGAAAAAGAAGCGTTAAGTCCGGACCTGAAACGTAAAATATATTAATTTCTGTTGTGCAGAAATTATCTCAGAGGGGATGTAGTGGAGTAAGCTAGTACCCCTTCCTGAGGTTAGACAATGAGATGCTCCAAGGGCATACACGAGAGAAGATGTCATCCAAGTCACAGTTTGGACTGTGTACGACTCTTGATATATTTCTATTATATGTTACTCGACCTTTTCCCAAAAGAGGTCTAATCAACATCGTAATAGTGGATTACATCAATCAAGGAGTATGTCCTGCATAAAACCAGAGAAGAAGAGATATATGACAATTGTTTCTATAACCCGTGACGCGTTCACCTGTTTCTTAATTTCATATTAAATAACTATTATTCCGGTTTTCTACGCTTATTCTAAAAATGAGAGTTCATCGGAGAATAGATAAATTTAATGCATACATCATATGCTTCCAAAGCTCGTCTAAAAGAGTTTATATTCGTGGTCTACCAGTCAATATTTGAAACAATATGTTGGTCTGTCTGTTCCGGTAAGTTTAAAATAGCATTTATTTTAGCTGTCATTCTTAAGTTTCGAATAGCATTTTCTTCTGCTTTTAAAGCTTACGTTTAAAATAGCATTATCTTTGTTAAGAAGTTGAAAGTAGCATTTTACATATATCCATACATATGTATAAGATTTGCGATCCGTCCCTAAGTCGGCCCAATGATCAGTCTCACAAAATAGCATTCAAAATAGCTAACCGAGAAAAGTGAATGGACCTATTAGAAATATATCTGGTTTTGATTTTGTTGTTTTCCCTTTCAGTGCGATGAATTCTGTTATTTGTTGAATTCTCCGTCGATCCAAACATAGAAACTATCGATGTATACACCGAGACTTTATTTATAGAAAAAAAAACTATCAGAAACTCCTAAGACTTTATAATCGATTTTGTGTTAGACGTCAGGCAAATCGCCAAGCGTAAATGTTAGAAAAAAGTTGTATAAATTGATAATATTTAAATATATAAAGAACATTTATTTCTTTTCAAAATAAAATAAAAAGAAGTGAACGGTTGGCATCGTTATTTTGATGTAAGCTGTTTCTCTACGTTTAAACAGATGAATTCGGTAATATACTCAATCACGTATCAGCGGAAATAACATCACTATGGTTATATCTATCGGTCGCTCCAATTTAACCCTAGTCTTAAGTTTGATTTTATATGTAACTTTGAAGACCAAGCAGATCAGTTAAGTTACAACTGCTGTTTTCTTTTGGTTTTTGAAGTTACGAACAAGTACGATTGACAAGTTGTTATTATATTGCTTTCGGAAAGATATTTTATTTTCATTGACCTAATATATCATTCATAATAAAAAATAGTACACGTTTTATCTAATTCAAAAATTAAAAACAATTACGTGATGAAAATGAATGTCTTTCCTTTTTTAATTTTCGAAGACTTTTACAGCAAGCCTTGTTGTCTAAAAAATAATTAGGATAAACGCTAACTATCCTCTTTAGCGTTTTAACGAATTACATTAAGTTTTTTCAATCAATATTAGTATCACAATTCTTATTTTACTTACCTTTCCGATTACATACAAGGGCATGTGTTAAGCTGAAAAGTCAGTGGATCAGGAGTATTGCACTATGGGCCTGAAAAATGTCCCAGTTGCCCTGTCGAGATTATTTGTTAGGTTCGCCTCGGGTGATAAGCGATAAACTAACCCCTTCTCAAAGAGAAAGTAAAACCTGGGACAGTTGGACCTCCTGGGATTGAACAGGACCACACCTCGGGCTTAACAACTCACGATAAGATAGTGTTCAATGTTAATTTTATATTTATATTTTACATCCAGATCTACATGTTGTAGTTAAACCAGAGTCCGCATGCGCAATAGATCAATAAAAACAATAAAAAGAATAAAGTTACTGCATGACCATACAGTGAAAAGTAAGTTAAAATACGAGATAGCTTTGAAAAATAACGGGACTAGTTGTGGTGCGTGTGATATCGGCGATATAGTTATAGGTGGATTTTGTTATTAGCAATCATGTTACGAGTATATAATCTCAGTGGTGTCTAGGTATTGCATTTTTCATGTGCATTTGTTTATAGTACATTTTATTTACGACCACAATTCACTTGATCACAACGTTTTGCGCATTCGTCAGGTTTTGTCGGAGAAAAACATTTCCATGCTCAATGTGATTCCTTATTATTTTGACCCGAATGTAAGAGTTAATCTAGGCGACGTAATGACAGCAATCGTAGAGAAGGATGGGACATGAATTTGACGTGGTGATTATTTTGATGGAAGAATCACGTAGTTTTGCTTTGAAATTTGAATACATTGTTTGTGAATCCAGTCGATGGACACTTCCTATATGTTACAAAGTCTTTCATTTTATACTTTTATTTGCGTTAATACGGCAAATTGCCACTTTAGTGTAATGAGGCTACATTGATATGGGCCAGATGTATAAGGGAAAGAATGAGGGAGGTGTTTGACAGCAAGATATGTTTCGCCGTACATTTAAATTTTTGCTGGTTACTATGGATTGGAAAACAGGGAGCAGGAAAGGAATTTCAAATGCAAGCGGTCTTAAGAAAAAAGCTTTCAGAGAAAAACATTTCCATGGACGTCTACAATTAAGGAGAGAACTAAGGATGTTAGTCAGGTGTCTCTGGGATATTTGCGTATAAGGCGTACAAGTGTAGGAAATTCATTAGAGTACATTTCGTGGAAGTACTTGTTTAACAACCATAGGGATGCAACAGTGCAGCAATGGAACAAGTAAATAACAAACAATGCGGGGTCTATTAGATTAGACTATTTTTGTATCTTAGCTAATCCTTATTTAAATGAAAAACAAAATGTCCTAAACAAACAGAACGCAACTTTAATACTCCAGGTAAAACTATAATCAAACAAGTTATGAATTGCGGCGAAGCAAAATGTTGCTTTTCTTACGCCAATCATAGCAGTCAGGGATAGGTCCTTGAGAATAAGTCGCCTTTTTTGCGGTCGAGCTATGGTATTTGTTATGCTCAGCTCTAAGAGATTTACCCTTACAGGCCTTGCAAAATAGTTGTTTTCCTTAGGCACCCTCACCAGGCAATTTTTAAGGTACTAGAGGGCATCAATTTCTGTGAGCTGGCGTAGTCTACCCACTTCCCGGCTTGTGCCACGCCCTCCAGCGGAAGGAGCAGAGTTAATAGCAGGTAATGGACACTCTCAATCAGTAACAAGGTGTTTCTATTTATAATAAAAAACGTTCGTCTATTTTATTATTTAGAGATTCAAGTCCGAACCTCGATGTCAGCAGTGATTTCATTTATTCATAGATGACAGTAAAGTAGAATGCATGTACGGATTCTGATATATTGCGCCTGATTCATGGTAAAAATTGAAATTCTTCAAAACTGCTATTAACATTAGGAGAATCGTCGCAACAATTTTGGAAAAGATTGTTTCGTTTCGTTTCCTATTGTTTTATCGAATATAAAACCATAATATACGTATTGTTAGCCGTGTTTCTTTTCTTTACCTTATGTCTCAATGTGTGTTATGCTCCGTTAGTGGGCGGTTCATGACATACGCATCGAGTGCTTCATAATTCTAGACATTGTTACGAGGCTTATTTTTCAGGCAATGCCCTTTTCCAGTGCACTAAAAGATGGAAAGTTGCGTCAATTAACTTGTGGGATCCAAAACGAGAAGCAGAGAATTGTTTTCCGGGAACGTCCATGTTAAATCCTTTAGGAAGACAACCTTAAATTAAGCCTTATCCCATAATTGTCGTTGTTTAGGGTGCTAAATTTATAGATCTTGACATTCAGCATTTCTTTGTAATTTACTCCACCAGAGTGTTGCTATTTTCCTTTCTGTTTCTTAATACAGTTTGATACATTTTATGTGCGCCTGTGTGTGAGTATGTGTGTGGCATGGATAGATAGAAAGACAAGTAAATATATAACTAAAAAGCTGAAGTAGATAGACAGAATTACAATCCAAAGAAAAGTCAAAGCTTTCATTCCCTTTTTTTATTTTTATCCTCACACATTCCAATATATATATATATATATATATATATATATATATATATATATATATATATATATATATATATATATATATATATATACATATATATATATGCATATATATATATATATATACATATATATATATATATACATATATATATATATATACATATATATATATATATACATATATATACATATATATATACATATATATATATATACGTATATATATATACATATATATATACATATATATATATATATATATATATATATATTGACATCCACGCAATACTGTTATATACAGACAATTCGTCTAGATCAGCCCGCATTTTATATCTCCTTTAACCAGTCGGGTTCATTATTGGTGTAACTTGCTTCCCCTTTCCTCGGATACAGACCTTGGTCTATCTTTCACAAATGAAGAACGGGGACCTTTTCTCTTTTATTGAAAAGAAAAAACAGAAAGAGACATAGATATAAATTCTCAGAATTATATTAATTTCTGTCTCATTTATATATTCCTCGAACTGAACAGTGTTATCACTACTACTATGGGACTTATAAAGATTAATTCAGGATATAATAATATTAACCCTTCTGTCGAGAAAATTAGATGATTTTATTTCAGAAAATATCTCAAATTGAAGGCTAAAGCTCAAGGGTTCGTACAAAATTGAAATTCAGGAAATGTAGCTTCATTGGTGTCCAATGACTATGGATCAAATTCAAGTAAATCTTAAACATTTGAATTTTAAAATTTGAAGTTAGCGTCTATATTTTGCTACTGAAAATCCTGTAGAAAAAATTGAGATTTAGAGAATATTTAGCAACTTATTTGTCCTGTTAAAACTTTACAAAGCGGATGTATGTTTAGTTTTACAAAGTGCTTCCATACCCTTGATATCCTCTTTGAATATAGTCCACCTTTCGATCCCTTACACCTAGTAGCAGTGAATTTAAATTCATGATGATCGTTTAATTACTAAAAGAGCGAATCATGTACAGACAAATGAATAAAAATATACACACATCTTTCTTTATAAATATATATATATTAAGTGACCTCAACTATTGCAACGCCACATTATGTATTGTCGGCAGTTGAAACCAGTATTCCAGACATTTAATTTCCCTGATGATCTGCCAAGCAAGTAACTGCTTGGTAGTGAAACACGTGTAGGAAAAAACATTTAATTTGAATAAATAATATTTGTAAGAAAAAATATCTTTAATGGTGATCATTGGTGTCCTGAAAGGATTGCTTTGGTAAGCCTTCATAAAATCACATATAAATGCTCTGTACTATGTAATCGAGTCTCATCGAGCTTGTTTTTATTGGAACAACCCCGGTCTTCACTTAATGATCTATTTTATAAGTGAAAAATCAATATATATATATATATATATATATATATATATATATATATATGAGAAAAGAAGGATGAAGGTAATCCGACGTAATGGGAAATACTAAAGGAAAAAACAAAAAGGATGTTTTTTTTTATATACTCATCAACGTTTCGTCTTTATTTGTAAGACTTCCTCAGGATGATAATTTTATTTTAAGAAAAATGTCATGCAAGTACGTGAAAATATTGGGTTGACATGATGAGTTGATAAGAAAAAGTAGTAGCCACTACTGGGTGCGCAGGACCGAGGTCCGGTCTTAGTGAAGTCAGTAGCATGGAATGAGATTAATGAAGATGGTTCTGAGTGATAAGGTGGATGGGTTGGGTGAACGGAAATACTGTGGATGGCTGTTAGTGAAAAAGTGGAGGGTTGGGAAAGAGGAGGGGAGTGGGGAGGTTATGTGATGTTGGTGTGTGGGTAAAGATTTGAAAAAATGAAGTTGTTTTAAAAGTGGGAGGGGTGGGTGGATAAGAGTGTGAGATAAGTAGTCTTACAAATAAAGACGAAACGTTGATGAATATATAAAAAAAACATCCTTTTTGGTTTTTCCTTTTTCATTTCCCATATATATATATATATATATATATATATATATATATATATATATATATATATATATTATTTTACATACATATAGTATCCCCTAGTATATTGTGCGTATATGTGTTGCAGTATTTACTACAATAGTTCTCAATAGATGAATATACCGTAGAAATTATACGACTCCAGATTCAATCCGTAATCTATATAACAGTCAGATATGTTCTAAATTTAAGTACTGTCGTCACATTAGCGGAGGTGCCGCTCAGGGCACGTTTTCCTTCCTCGACAGAGTACAAGATCGACTTCAAAATATAGAGGGAATCATCTCTGATCTTCACTACAGAAGAGATGTTGCTAGCTTCTCTCTACTCTATCGTTTTCTCAGTTTAATTAAGCGCAGATTTTTGTTTCCTTTTTTATGACATCCACAGCATGAACTTGTCCGGCTACCACAATGTAAAATGACCTCTTTCCAACTCCATGTGTATCACGTATGGCGAAATATGGATGAATAGGAGTTCTTTGCAGGGCTTCTTCTCTGTAAATCACATTGCAACGGAACAACTTCCCTACTGTATAACACAGCCATCTTTAAATCGAATATAAACAGATTCTTGTCATAAACCTCTCCATAAATAATTAAACTGATATCATTTATAATATTAGTTCTCCAATAGCGTTGGCAATTTTTCGACTGATTATCACTTCCGTCTCATAAACCTTTATCCACAAGTGGATTTTTGTCTTGATAAGTGTGACGCAATAGTAAGATGATATGATGTAAAGTTTAAAATAGGTTTAAGTTATTTCAGGACATAGTGGTTGTGGTCATATTTTTAAAAAGTATGTCTTTGTCAGGGACGCGTGGGGTACATAATATTTTATTTAGAAGCAAAAATGGATTATGCCTTTGACGATTGAAGAAAAATGAAAATGGTCATTGTTTATTAAACGTCGAAAATATATAAACAATTAAAATCGTTTTAATAAAAGAGTTCGTTGAACTATTATTGCCTATTTGAAAAGCAATTCATTAATGTGTTTTCTGGCTTGTTTTGGTAATGAAAAATATAACTAGCAAGAATGCCGCTTTCTCTAATGTTTAGTAAGAAAATAGAATCAATCTTGTTTTTATTGATATTAAAATAGAAATGTTTCTGTGACAATAAACATAAATACATACCGTCTGTGAAGAGAATGCGATACTTCGCATGTCGATACTGCCATCTTCCAGAGCACGGGTATTCTCTTCGCAGATGTGGATCTTTGTAGTTGAAACTAATTAGCATATGGGGGAGTAGCTGAGGTAAATGGAATGACTTAAATGGAAGGCGGGCAGTTGAATGTTTGCCAGCCAAGAAAGACCATTTGTGTTCAGATTTGTCAGGATTACAATAACCGATTTCGGGATTAAGTAGACAGCCATTTCGATTTAAAGCTCATTTTTGAGTTTGATGGGACTGGAACAGTCGTTGAATGGATTGCTTGAGAAAGTGAAATGTCTGTGTGACTTATCTGGAGTGAAGCAGCTTGATCATCTGACTCCATTCCGACTTACAAGAAGGGGGCGTTTGCAATTTACAAATAACTGACTAAAACAGAGAAATCTGATGCAGCGCGAATCAAAGAAGCACTATTTACTGCCTTTGTTGATGATAGATTGACGTGATATGAGAAGTTTGAGGCAAGTGTGGTTTGTCCAGGCAAGACCGTAGATGTCTATTTGTCAGATTTTCAGAAGCTGGTAATCCTATTTGGAAAAATACCAGATCATGTGATAGTGTGCGTATTTGTACTAAAGCTTCCTGGCCCTGTAAAAAGGTTTATTCACGTTCAAAATGTCACCTAAAGAAAAGAAAAGAGAGAATAAACAAATTTGTCTTTTCACTGGGAATTGACAAAAAATCGAGTCGGTCGTTTTTTTCTTGAGAGCGACCGATGTGCGAAACACATGAATGATGTTAGAAAACGTTTGAATACAAATGCTAAATATTTGTCAAAAAAAAACCAATATTGCGAAGACTATTTGTTATATTAAAGTTTAAAAAATCATTTACTTAAAATCAATACCAAATAATAGTTTATTAATAAAATTAATATTTACGACACCAATATGCAAATTAGTTAACCTTACGAATCTGATATCACATCTATATAAAATGTATATAAAAAGCTCCTGCGTCTATTAAATCAGTTAGATTAATTGGATATAGACCGTTTTGACTTTACTGTTCGTGCAAGAAATTAGCCCAACTTTCGCATTTATCTATTTAGATGACGTGTTTCTTGGGGCAGTGCGTTAGATACCCTGCATGATCCTTACTTATGAAGGACAATTTACTCGAGATGGAATGATATATTTTCATAATGAGCATGTATAGGCAGATAACCATCCACATGTAGCTTCTGGTGATACCAGATCAGGCTGTCGTGTGGCTCACTGAGACGAAATTCACCTACATTGACGTTTTTTTTTTTTTTTTTTTTTTTTGTAAAACTTAATTATGTTCTACAAAACCAAAAACAAAAACAACAGCCCCTCTCCCTTTCTCCCTCCCCTTTTTTTATTTTATTTTTAGAACTTGAAGCATAAATCTTTTACTATAATGACCAGATTCGGCATTAAATAACCCAAAAAGGGTTGATATGCCGTAAAACAAAACTACCAAACCAAACCTACCACACGTAGCTGTTCCATAAACAAATAAATGAGTAAGGCATACCAAAAGTATTATACCTTATGTCAAGGACGTTATTTCACTTGCTGTACGTTAGGGACTGCATTTAATACTGGAGTGTCAACCCTTAGTTCAGTCACATGGCTTACAGGTAAGTTAACATATATTTGCTGGTTAGTGAATGAGACGAAAGTGACTAGTTACATGTCTGCCACGCTAACCAGATCTTTATCCTTCTGATGTCTTCATTTTTATTCATTTAGAATCAATTGTTTATTAAACTTTAGTAGATGGTGAGGAGATCTCTACAATCAAATTGTAGCAGAATGCAAGACTATACGAAACACGCCAAGAATTTGGAAGCTGATTTGTGATTTCATTTACAGCCATTACTGCGCTACCGTAGATAGTGAACATTCTGAACAGTTTGCGTATTTCATGCGAACACATTGTACGATTAGAATAAAGAATGTTGTTAATCTCGTAACAAAATAAAGTTGTTTTTGATAAAGAAAATGTATTTATTGATGAACGCATTTTTGAAGAACTTCATAACTGTACTTACTTGTTGTTACAACTTTTCACTCGCTATTTTATGTTTGTTGTACACAGTACAGTAATTAGTCGCCCAAATCGTGTCAAATATGATACATAGTAAATTCTTTGTGCCCTAACCTATCCTGACGATATTGGGTATCGAACTTATTATCGACTGCAACATTAATAAATTATTAATCATTCGATTAAAGAACCAGAGAGCATCTTTCCGACACCCGTGACAGCCATGCATACTCTAACTATTACGTATTGGTAGAACTTTACACTTTTTAAATGTTTTTGACATCAAATATTACTTATGATTTTTGCAAGGAGGGGGCACGATGTATAAATGTCAGAATTACATTCCAAATCGGTATTCTGCTGACATATCCGAGTTGTATGGACTCCCCGGAGTGTTGTGAATGGAGAAACGGATACACAAGTGTGATTCCAGATTTTCACCATTTCACCATAATTGTCAAATCGGTTTCAAATCAGGTTTCTATTTAGGTGACGTCCATCTCCAACTGTTATCTTATCATCGGCAGAGAAAACTGAGAGCAACCCGTAAACAGCTATCTCGTTTTTAGTTTTCTAGCTTCCGACAAGGCATGTATGATTGCTTTTTGTGTGCGGACATCTTATTAACACATGACATGTGTTATACTGGACGATAATATGTTGAACACCGGGTATTTAACTATTGTAGTCGGAATATTCATGAAATACGTACATCATTCTATAATTCGTGAAGAATGTAATGCTACTTGATAAGCTGTCAAGAGAATACTTAAAATAAATTTAAGAGAAAAACATGAAATCTATTCGCACCAAAAAAATATTCCATTGCACTATATTAGTAAGTTAGCTAATATGCATTACAACATGCCAACCGTTGTTGGCTCATTATATAACTAAACCATTTGGTTTGTATACGGGTGAGTTGTGGATGTTTGTGTTTGCGCATATTTTATGAACACACTGTCAAGGAAAACATCTATTTAACAAATAAGTTGAGAAGAGTACAACATTGGCGTAGTATATATATATATATATATATATATATATATATATATATATATGTGTGTGTGTGTGTGTGTATGTGTATGTGTATGTGTGTGTGTGTGCGTGCGTGTGTGTGTAACTTACTAGGCCTGTATGAAAAGTATTCGACATTTGTCCGGAAAAGCTATTTCAAATACCTGACGAGGTACGGACGCTAATCCCCTTCAAAGTAGCCCCCCCCCTGCGCTACCACACACTTAGTCCACCGATCCATTCACTGCCGAAAACATAGCTAGAAGTCTTTTTGGAATGGTGTTCATCTCCGCTGTCGCGTTCCGCATTATATTATTTCTAGCCCCAAAACGGGAACCTTTCAGTGGCGTCTTCAGTTTTTGAAACAACCAGAAGTCGCATGGAGCCATGTCTGGAGTCTAAGAAAGTTGGCAAACGACCGGAATTTCATGTTTGCCGAAGAAATGTGTGGATCAATTGGGATTAATGTGCGGGGGCGTTATCGTGACGCAGTTGCCAGTTTTTTGCCGTCCACATGTCTGGTCTTTTGGGCCGAACTGCGTCACGGAAACATGGCAGAACACTTTGATAATACTCCTTTGTCACTGTTTGTCCTTCCTGTGCGTATTCTTCATGCACAACTCCACGGATATCGAAAATACAGTCAGCATCACCTTGATTTTGCTTCGCACCTGTCGCGCTTTTTCTATTTGTCCTTGGAGATTCGAGATACTTCCATTGCAACGACTGTCTTTTTGTTTTGGGGTCATACTCGTACACGCATGACTGATCTCCAGTTATCACGGTGTTTAGACACCCAGGATCAGTGTTGGCAGTTTCCAGAATGTCCTGTGCAACTTCAAAACAAAGGTCCTTTTGTTCCTGTGAAAATAACTTGGGAACAAATTTCGCAGCCATTCTGTGCATGTTTAAATCATCACGCAAAATGTCATGTACGGAATATTTTCTCAATCCGACCTTTTAAGCAATTTCCCGCACGGGTGAACGACGATCGTCCATTACCAAATTTGGGGGGAATTTGGTAATGGACGATCGTCGTTCATCCGAGCGGAAGATTTCAACAACAACTGAACTCCGAGCAGTCTGGGGCCTGCCAGAACGCTGATCATTCTCCGCTGATGTGCGAACGTTTTGAATCGGTGGAACCACTCCTGTATTTGTGTTACACCCAACGCATCTTCTCCAAACACGTGCTGAATCTTACGAATTGTTTTGCTTTGAGAATTACCAAGCTTTTGACAAAATTCGATGCAGTGCATTTTCGCAACACATTTTGAGAGAATCGGTAATTTGGCGAACACGTTGTGTACGTCCTCACTCAGCGACCGACAGGCAGCGTCTAACGCGCAGGATGGCGGTGATAAAATTCGCATATGCGCATGAATGTGTAGAGTGGTGCCGCCCTATCGTCTCTATTTCGCACGGAAAAAAGTTCGGATACTTTTTAGACAGGACTTGTATATATCATATTTTTTATTATTTTCAAATCATATTTCAAATAAACAATACGAAAAATTGTATCCAAATTTACAACTGTTTACAGACTATGTTTATTTTTTCTAATACTAGTTTGTATTAGAAAAAATAAACATAGTCTGTAAACAGTTGTAAATTTGGATACAATTTTTCGTATTGTTTATTTGGAATATGATTTGAAAATAATAAAAAATATGATATATACAAGTCCTGTCTACAAAGTATCGGAACTTTTTTTGCAACAGCTGTTAAATTACGTCCCCTTTCAAGTCACAACCAAATAAAATAGGTAGACGTTCAAACACATACCTCGCGTCTCCCTTGTTTCACTACCTGGGCAGTTAACGTACCCAGACGTTCGATCATATTATTATTATTATTTTTATTTTGAACTCCACAGGAAACATCACCGTAAGAAATAACAGAAGAAAACAATTCATATTCTGTATTAACTAGTTTTTTTTATTTCATTTAATTCATTAACTTACACGTATTGATGCATACGGTAACCTGTCTTTTTCTGCTATCTTTTTAAAAATTCTTTATTTATTTTTGTTTCTAAAATACCTCCCCACTAGTTTTCACGTAATCTCTCCTCATACGCAGGAAAAAACGACAAGGAATAGACAGCAACAGACAGAACTTGATCGCTCACCAACATATAAATCGCAGAATACAATCATTTTCTACCTGACTAAAAGTTCAACACAAAACAAACGTATGCGTCAGAGCGTCAAACAAAACAAAAGGAAAAACAAATGGAAATAAAGCAGAAAACAATCGACTCCTCTTTTTTTATACATTTCTGTATCAATTTTTAAAGCGTACACTCTCTTTTTCTGTCTTTCCTTGGCGTTTACTATTGTTATCTTTTCTGTTTTTTTCTTCGCTCCTTTGTTCAGGTAAACAACGGCGTGTTTAAATGCTGTGTGCGGTACCAAACCAAATGTTTGAATTCGAAACTACCGTAGTTGCTTTAAAACATTCATTTCATTTATGGGTTAAATAGAAACTATCGTTTAGACGCAATTTGTTTACAAAATATGCGCCTACAAAACAAAAATTATTCTACAAAGCAAAAATTCACCTAGAAAACAAAAATTCACCTAGAAAGCAAAAATTCACCTGCAAAGCAAAAATTCACCTAGAAAACAAAAATTCGCCTGCAAAACAAAAATTCACATAGAAAACAAAAATTCACCTAGAAAACAAAAATTCACCTAGAAAACAAATTCTACCTACAAACGAATCATATATAAAAAACATATGTACGGTTTCGGTATAAAATGACCCACCAACGACTGACATGCTGTAAACCCCAACAACCAACCAATCAACTCGGTGGATTTAATTATAAAAGCTGTAGGTAAGTGTGAAAGGATTGGCGACACTAGTACAGACATAAATGCATTTTCCCCTAAAAAAATGAGCTAACGTGTCTAAAAACGTAACGTAAAGCAAGAAGTATAAATCTGACCCAGAGTGTTAGTACCTGCCACGTTTACAGACTATTCGCTTACAAAACAAATGAATCTACAACCAATCGCATACAAAACTTGTGTACGATTTCCGCATAAAATGACCCATCGACTGTTGACATATTTTAATGTGTGTGCGGTACCAAACCAAATGTATGTCTGTTCTTAAATATCCGTTGTTCACATTTATCTCTTTAGTGTAGGGGAATAGTCCGCATTCATCATCTGTGTGTGTGCAAAAATATGTGTTTTCTTAGACATTGTGTGTATTTACTGTTCTTTTTTCTTTCTTATTTCATTTTTGTTAACCAGGGTGTGCTAATGTTCTAAATTCGTCATATGTGTGGAACAATATATTTCTCTCAACAATTGTGTGTTTTCGTATGCATTTTCTTTTCTACCCTCTGTTATGCTGTTCTATTTGTTTATACGTACGTATTTCTTTTAATCTATTTTCAAACATAAGCAAACTAAAAATTTCAAGTGTAAATCCAATGTTCAATACATCTGTAAAATATTAAATTATATATACATCATGATGCATATGGTGTCATGTAATCCGAGAAATCGATGAAGTTCCTAAACAGTCTGTATTTAGGGTGGGCCAAAATAAGGGTCCTATCTTTAAATTTGAATAACTTGAATTTGAATAACTTCCACAAAATAAAAGTTAAACTCACCAAACTTTATGTGTGTGTAGACTGACCCTTCCGAGATTTTTTGAAATAAACAAAAAAAATTTTAGCCGAAAAACACTTCTTAAAACTTACAAAAGCTAAAGTATTGTTTTTTACACTGTTTTGAGTTTTTTAAGCAAAAATAATGTTTTCTAAATGAGGGTACGTTCCTTAGGGCTAATACGGCTCATGCTTGCTTCGGAAGTGGTCCTTTACTTATTCTAAAAAAAAAAAAAAAAATCAATAAATAAAAAAGTTATGAATTTTTTAAAATAGGACCCTTATTTTTGCCCACCCTATTTCACACATCACGGTATAAATCAAGGAGAGTAATCTTATATTACTAATATTCTTTCAAATGAAATAATTTCGTTTTTTCAAATATTGTTGTCATGTACCTTATTTCTTTCCCATCTTAATGTTATTCTTAATGAAATTGCTAAATAAAGGTGCGTATTATAGCAGTGAAGGAATGTCAATACAAATAAACTCTTAATAGTCTCTCTTTATATATATAGTATAAAACAAAGAAAAACAGTTTTAAACTAAGTTTTAATGTCATTCTTATAAAGTTTATTACGAATAACGAAAATTAATTTACATAGTTAAGATCAATTGTCATCAATATTAAGATCAATTTCATATTTTAAGGTATGAAGTTAATTTTTATGTCAAATTAAATTTAAAAATATGAATTGTGTTAGTTTTTTATTTAAAAAATGAACATATCCTGGGAAAGGTTGTAAACTATCTGGATAACATTGTATGTCATCTTTATTTTGAATATTATTTAAAAACAATTTAAGTCTTACTAAACGTATATATGAGGCCTGTTTAAAACGTATCCGACCTTAGGCCATAAACATTATTTAAAATACGGGTGGGGTTCGGACTCATATCCCTTTCAAAGTGAGCCCCTTGTGCTTGCACACATTTAGCCCACCGATCCATCCACTTCTGGAAACACCTCTGGAAGTATAATTTAGAATGGGGTTCATCTCTACCGTCGCGTTCCGCATCATCTTTTTGTTCGCACCCTCTTAATAACAGTTGCACTCCGAGCAGTTTGAGCCCTGCCAGAACGCTGGTCACTCTCCGCTGATGTGCGACCATTTTTGAATCGATTGGACAACTCCTTTAATTTGTGTTATTCATCGCATCTTCTCCAAACATCTGTTGAATCTAACGCGACTGCGGAGATCACCACCATTCAAAAAAAAGGGTCAAGACGTGTTTCTGGCAGTGGATGGCTCGGTGGACTAAGTGTTTGCAATCACAAAGGGCCTACTTTAAAAGGGGAGTACGGTTCCAACCCCGTCACGTATTTGAAATATTTTTTCTGGCCTAAGGTCGGATACTTTTCAGACAGGCATTGGATGTGCTTAGCTCTATCTTTCTATACTAGGAAATATCCATAATGGAGTTTACATGTTGATTATTGATGTTTGTATTAAACTAAAAAAGTGGTGTAATTAATAATAAAAATTGAATTAATATATATGTATATGTGTATTAGTAACTGACATTCTCTAATATATATATATATAGGTATATATACATATATATATATATATATATATATATATGTGTGTGTGTGTGTGTGTGTGTGTGTGTTTATGCGCATGTGTATTCGTGTGTGTTACTGTTACTTGTTTTGTGCGTACTGGTTTGAATGTATACCAGAAAGGTCATCGTTGACGAGGTTAGATAGTGTCAAGGTCCGACCTTTTATTTAATTCAATCTTCAATTTCTATGCATCAACTTTCTATTCACCAACTTCCAATTCTTAACTCTTTTCACATTGAATACAGTGAAAGCTATTGATGTATCAAGTTAGTACAAAGAAAGAAATGACATTTGATGGGTATGCTGAGATTCAGCAAATACGTGATTTGAGAATGAAATGTTTGTTCCCCCTTACATTTGTATTGTTCATTGCATCCATAGGGTCATTACTTTTCAACCACCTTTGACTCTTTACAGTCTTCCTCTTAGTAAAGTGGCGATTTATACTTTAATTCAGTATGTACATGATAGTTTACATCAATATGTCTATCTAAATTCCATGAAAATTGCCAGTATACTGAAATCATATGCCCTTAATAGGGTTAAGATGAAAATCCATATACACTAAATGTACAAAAGCAAGGAAATTCCCAAATCTTTACACTTTTATTGTCATTAGGGTATACAGTATAAATCCCTATGCATGAGTGGATGAAGTGTGTGAGGTGCGCTGAAGAAAGATTCCTACCAGTAAAATACATAGCCCTGTTGTGCTCGCGTATCCTTAATAACAATAAAAGTGTAACATTTTGGGGATTTCCTTGCTTTTGTACATTTAGTGTATATGAATTTTCATAACCCTATTAAGGGCATATGATTTCAGTATACTGGCATTTCTCATGGAATGTCACTACTTTTGTAAAGTTTTTTTTGTCTTTTCTGGAAAACTAAGGTATATGGTAAACTGAAATTAAAATGCCATCAACTAGACCCTAGAACCTCTATCTCTGCTAAAAACCAGCTTAATCCATCAAACAGTTGATGAGATACAGGGTGGCACATACGTACGTACGTACGTACACACGGATAACACAAAATCATGCCTGACTTTTCTATATCTCTAGGTTACCTTGACTAATGATGCTGAAATTCTACACACTTATAGAACCTATCAAATAAAAATGTTGTGCAAAGTTTTAACTAATTTGGTTTATTGGTTTTGGAGTTATGATTTATCAAAGAAATAAGATTTCCAGTATAGGCCATTAAGTCTATTAATGGATAGAGCGCTATCGCGCCTCCCGTGATTTGTTTATATATATATATATATATATATATATATATATATATATATATATATTTATTAAAATGGTCTATTTATATCACATGTATTCTATCATTTTACATCCACTCATATTCGTTCTTTTTATATCCAGTTATATATGAAACTATTTTGATCGATTTATAACAGTATATGCAAAGTATGTTCGTATATATTCGTGTCACACACACACACACACACATACACACATACACACAAACACACACACATATATATATATATATATATATATATATACATATATATATATATATATATATATATATATATATAAGTAAACTTCTATATCTCGAACTTGATGGGACTGATAATAAAGTTCGATATATCCGAGAGTTCGAGAAATCGGTGTTTGAAATTGACACCAATATTGTGTAGTAGATGTAGATATTGTAGATGTTAAACACGTTCCAGAGGATAGCCAGGTGTAAAGTAGGAGGTAATAACACTTTGCTGCTTTCAAAGTAACATTCTGTAATCCTCGCGGTCCACTCGTCTCTCGAACTGCTGCAGTCCTGGGATTAGGTCGCTGGTGTTTTCCGTCGTTTCTATCCACGCACGCATTACTTCAATCGCCTGCTAGATTTCTGTTGTTGATGGTCTACGAGCAGCTGGCTAGTCTTGAACATATTCGTCTTCCCCGTCACTTTCTTCGTTGTCTTTTTTCCTTGCCTCAAGGATGGAGTTGACTATGGCATTGTCACTAACAGCTTCTGACGTTGTAAGTTCCTGGTCCACGCTGGCATATTCTTCGAAGGGCACTTGAAGTCTAAGGGCTGCAAGGGGAATGTCGTACTCACGATCATCTTCATCATCGTCTACTTCACTGGCTGCTCTCTGATGTAGTTGGCATGTCGAAAGCAGTTTGCTATGTTTTTTTTTTCCGGTGACATTGGCCCAGGCTTTACTCAACAGATGTAAGGCATCCAGCACACAAATTACGGCAGGTTATGTCGTGTTGTCGTGTCTTGCTGGTGGTATTTGGGGCCAAAAAGATCAGCTTAAAATGACCTTCAATCCTGGCACTTTGAGATGGGCAGGGCAATTGTCCACTATCATAGCTTTGCCTATGACATATAGAGGTATCTTTTCACTTCCACTCATGTTGGCGCAGACAAGAACAGAAAGGCTGTCCTTACTGCACGTTCCCCCATGACAATCCGCACCCTTAAAATCTAAAGTTTTGTCGTGTAGCAGATGGAAAAATAAACCTGTCTCATCAGAATTACATATATCATTTGGATTGTACTCGCTAAGAAGCGTATTTAGGTAAGCGGCCCAGATTTAGATTCGCCGCATACTTTTTAAAAAGTTATGCCATGGTGGTCTTTAAATCTGTCTAACCAACCAGTTGACCATTTGAATGATGTTTCGCTTAGCTGTGATGCAAACTCCTTGGCTTTAGCTTGCAACAGAGGGCCAGATACGGGCAAGTTTCTGTCTCGTGCTGCCTGGAATCACTGAGAGTTGCATTTTCTGTGTCCTGGTGGTTGGCAGTGCGCATTTTTTTCGTTGGGGGCCCACAGACCGCTGTTCATAGGAAAATTTTCTCCGCATTTCTAATCCACGTTGACAAGTTGTTGAGAGGAACTTCGAATTTCTTTGCTATCGCTGTCTTTGATTCTGTGCCTTTTTCCACTTCTGCTAAGGCCTAGAACTTTGTTTCAATTGTGTGGACTTTAAGTTTGTGTTCAACACCATTGCCAGATAATCCAACTATCCCCCGGATTGGCTACCGGGTTCTTCGTTAGATTGCTTATCAGACATGATGCGTACTGAAGATTTTGAATTTCAGTGCTGATATTTATACTGAAAATGAGGTTTTTAATTGTCTAAAATAAAAGTTAAAAAGAGAAATAAAAATAAAAAGTAAGGTTGTAGAAAATACGATCGATCTATATTAAATTCCGATTTCAGTAAAATTTGCATAACGGGATATTTCTGTACTACAGGTGTGAATTCAGCAGAGCGAATAGTTGTGTAGACTTCGAGATAGCGCGTAGGTTTTTGACACTAGGGACCATTAAATTTACTTCGAGATACCCCAGGTATTCGAGATTTCCGTGTTTGAGATACCGGTTTTTTTTCATTGATATATATAGCAAACACGGTCGGGACCGCCAACTGACTTCGAGATTTGCGTGATTTTCGAGACATCGGTGTTCGAGTACTGATGTTTACCTGTATATATATATATATATATATATATATATATATATATATATATATATATATATTATAATATATATATATATATATGTGTGTGTGTATATATATATATATATTTATATATATATATATATATAAATATACATATATATGTGCGTATATATATATATATATATATATATGTATTAATATATTTATATGTATATATATATATATATTAATTTTTTTTATTATTAAATATACCCTACGAGGATGAAACCCTGTGTGTTTATTACCTACGGACGATATCGTTTCGGGCTTTTTGTCCTCATCAACGCAGAAGTGGTAGTTGCAGGCAGTCTCATAGACCACGGGATATTGTCACGTGATAACAGAGAAACTAAGTAAAATTAAACATATAAACCGTCGAATGTAAATATAAAGACATTCGATAGAACTCGACGACAGAGCCGGAGTCTTGCACTGGGGCTTCATATGAATGTCTATTTTGAATGTCTCATTACTTTAATTTAACTTAAAGTTAGCTTACTTCCAATAGATATGATTTCATACTATATATATATATATATATATATATATATATATATATATATAGTGTGAAATCATATCTTTGGCAAGTAAGCTATCCTAAAACACTTATGTTTCATTTCAGCATGAAGTCATCAGAAATTTAGCTAGATGAGTTCCGACAAAAATGACACAAAAACTTTAATGTTTAGCTTATTTTCCATAGGTATATTTGATAGTACTACTAATCTTTTCTCAGTATGTATCACTGTTTAAATGAATACTGAAAATATATATACACAATATAATGTATATATATATATATATATATATATATATATATATATATATACAAGATTACGTAATAAGATATTTGTATATACATGACATATATATATATATATATATATATATATATATATATATATATGAATATACACTTAAATATAGCTCTATGAGTCTATTTCCATAAAATCTATGTATCCATATATCTATTTTTTCTATGAAAATATATTTACTATATTTGTTTGTATTTCCATACCCTTTTTTAACATATATCTCGATATATATATATATATATATATATATATATATATATATATATATATATATATATATATATATTATTATTATTATTATTATTATTATTATTAATATTATTATTATTAGTTGCTCACATACTCCCCGGTGAGAATTTGCAACGGAACAAATCTTTTTTCAACAAATCAATCACAATTTTACTTGCTTGAATAAATCCATTGACATCGATATTGACATTTTCTATTTTCGGTCTTCTTTTTTCGTCTGTATTTTGTTATTTTCCTGTCTTTATATAATTCCTAAAGCAGAATATTTTTCTAAAATTTCTCCTTAGACAATTTCTTTAGCAAGAAACCCGCATTACAACGATACGGTAACGACCTTTCATTAGATGACACAAAGAAAACATATGGTTGTTAACATACTCTATCAAACATATTCCATAATAAATCGATAGAAATGTAAGTTAAACATAATATATATACAGGGTGGGCCAAAATAAGGGTCCTATCTTTAAATTTGAATAACTTGAATTTGAATAACTTCCACAAAATAAAAGTTAAACTCACCAAACTTTATGTGTGTGTAGACTGACCCTTCCGAGATTTTTTGAAATAAACAAAACAAATTTTAGCCGAAAAACACTTCTTAAAACTTACAAAAACTAAAGTATTGTTTTTTACACTGTTTTGAGTTTTTTAAGCAAAAATAATGTTTTCTAAATGAGGGTACGTTCCTTAGGGCTAATACGGCTCATGCTTGCTTCGGAAGGGGTCCTTTACTTATTCTAAAAAAAAAAAAATCAATAAATAAAAAAGTTATGAATTTTTAAAAATAGGACCCTTATTTTTGCCCACCCTGAACAAATATGAAACTAAAACTATACTTTTAGAGGATAGAACATATAGTTAAATAGTTTAAGCTCAATATGCGAGATAGTGCAATTATAAATATAAAAGAAAGAAGAGAGATAAATATGTACGAATGACAAATCTATTTCAACATCGATTGTTCAATGCAAGGTGTACTCGGTAAACACATGGTTATTTTTCTTTCCTTAACCCATGGTTGTTTGGCTTTTCCACTGCCAACTTATCCATCTGTGTAATTCCTCTGATGATAAGATTTTAATCTTTGAAAAGCCTTGGCTTAAGGAAAGAAACATAAACGTGTTTTTACCGAGTACACCTGGCATTCAACAATCGAATTTAAAACAGATCTGTCATTCGTACAAATGTATCTCTATTCTTTCTTTATATATGTATATATATATATATTCCTATACGGCGGCCGCTTGCAGATTCTAGGCTGACTCTGTGACCGTCTGAAATGTTTACTTTCCTGCACTAATGAGAGCAATGAGCTTGTAAGTAATAATAATTTAATATGTATTCCCAACGTCCCAGAATGTATGGGTTACCTAAGGTCCACAAGGACAATGTTCCTTTGAGACCTATACTTTCTATGATAGGTTCAGCCCAGCATGAATTAGGGAGATGGTTAGCCGAGATCCTCACACCGGTTCTGGAGATATACTATAGATTCTGCATTCCTGATTCGTTTCGATTTGCAGAATTTATGCGTGAACTTAGGTGTTCTTCGGATACCGAGTACCTTTGTTCCTATGATATATCTAGTTTGTTCACCAATGTGCCTCTCGATGAAACTATCGGGATTTGTTCCGATAGTCTCTATCGTAGTTCCATCGCTAAGCCCCCTTTTCCTGAACATATATTTCTAGAACTCATGGGTTTAGCCACTAAATCTGTTGAATTCAGCTTTGATGGGAACATGTGTCGACAAACCTATGGGGTAGCAATGGGTAGCCATTTGGGCCCAGTTCTGGCAAACATTTCTGTTGGATTTCAAGAGCAACTGATATATATATATATATATATATATATATATATATATATATACATATACATTCCGATACGGCGGCCGCTTGCATATTCTAGGCTGACTCTGTGACCGTCTGAAATGTTTACTTTCCTGCACTAATGAGAGCAATAAGCTTGTAAGTAATAATAATTTAATATTTATTCATAAATATTATATATATATATACATATATATATATATATATATATATATATATGTATATATATATCAAATATGAAACTAAAAGTGTACATTTAGAAGATAGAACCTATAGTTAAATAGTTTAAGCTTAATATACGACATAGAGCAATTATAAAAATAAATGAAGGAAGAGAGATAAAGATGTTCGAATGACACATCTATTTCAACTTCGGACATTCACCAACTGGACAGACACCATATTTTTTACACGCATACTCTTACTCTCCATTTCTTTACATCTTTTCAAATTTTGAATTTTGGCTTTTCCACTGCCAACTTATCCATTAATGTAATTCCTCTGAAAAAGCCTTGGCTTTAGGAAAGAAAAATAAACATGTGCTTATCGAGTACACCTTGCATTGAACCATCGAAGTTGAAATAGATTTGTCATTCCTACATCATTGTCTCCCTTCCTTCATTTATCTTGATATATATATATATATATATATATATATATATATATAGAGAGAGAGAGAGAGAGAGAGAGAGAGAACGAGAGAGGAGAGAGAGAGAGAGAGGAGAGAGATGAGATTGTTAGATTGAGCAAGAGGGAAATAACTCGATTTTTGTAACTTAAAAAACAAATTTCTCTGTTTTCTTAATTTTTCCCAACCTTGAAAATATCTACTTTGGTTTTTATTAGAATATAGAAAATCTTTTTTTCACATTTAAAATTTCTATTTTCTTTACTCCACACATGTGTCTCTGTATTTTACAGTCAAAACTGGAAGTATGGACTTTGAAAACTAGAGTTGAAATCCTCATGTTCCCAGAATCCTCTTTCACAAAACTACGCTAAATACTGCCCAAAACATTTGGAGCGCTAAGCATCATGATGTCGGGACTTCAACAGTTAAAACAGTTCTCCTTGAGTAGAATTTCTTCATAAAAAGTGTCTTTACTATTTTTATTGGAATCTAATTCAGGTTAAGAAAACCTAATTACTGGGTGTTGTGTGTCTTGTTATTGTCTACATTACTGAGCGATAAGAAAACAAGACGATTTTCTTTATAGATTGTATGCGTAGACAATGTCTTCAGTTTCTTTCCTGTCATGAAAAACAAGTTGGCTTCAAGGTGATACTTAAAATCTGCCGACTGTAACCTGTCATATATACTTCCAACATCCTCTTAGATGTGCTGTATATTGTTGCTGAAATCAGGCTCCGAGAAAAACGCCAAATATCCGTCTAGACATTTGTTAAGAAAAAACGACTATTATCGAAAGAAAACATCTCACCTTCGCCTTGAAACAAATTTCATCCTGAAACTCCCACGCTGATAAATCTATCCCTTACTCTCTCTCTCCCTCTCTCTCTCTCCATATATATATATATATATATATATATATATATACAATATTAATTTTAAGTAAATAACATTTATCCACATGAAATCCAGATAAAATCCTATGAGATATTATATTGTATGTATTGATTTCCAGTGTTTAATTCAACAGTGCGAAATACGTGAGTAGAGCAAGGTTGTTAGTTATGAAAATATAGTTATGGCAATTAAGCTACACACAGGCTTCAGCGTTTCATCCTCGTAGGCAATCGTCCGGCTAAAAACATGAATATATATATATATATATATACATACATACATACATACATACATACATTAATAAATTAAACAAGTCCAAATATAATTTATTGTATTAATATAATGAATTAAAACTAATAGTTTTCTAATGTCCTCAATTCAAAGTAGAGCGTTTACATAAATATTTAAACCGACTTACTCGAATGTGATTACGTTGTACAAACCTAATCCATTGTCGTAGCCGAGTAATGATAATGAGAATAAATACGTTATACAAAGTAAAACACTAATAGAAATCAGATATTAAAATAAAAACTCTTCAGGAAACAAAAGAAAATCATGTCTTTTCAAATGAAATTGGTCAGACAGTCCAGCAGCCTCCATTAGCAGACTTAATCCTAGAAGTCGATGTAAGGTAAACGTGTAAACAAAGCTATATCGTAACTACTTCTTTTTCTTATTTCTTGTTTCTCGAATTTTATTTAATTATTATTTTTTTAGTAATATTCCACAAGTGTCATTTTTATTCTTACGACTCGATCAAATTTCAAAGATTACCTATTATTAATTCATGCCAATATGCATTTTTATACAGAAGTATATATATATGTATATATATATATATATATATATATATGTATATATATATATATATATATATATATATATATATATATATATATATATATATATATATATATATAATGAAGAAGAATGGAAAGGAATTAGAGAAGCAAAAGTCAAATCATAATTCAATTCAATTGCTCAGAGCAAGGTATATTCCGCAAAAAAGGCAATTTATTCAAGTTAAATTTTCCTTAAGCCAGGCTTTTCAAAGATCAAAATCTTATCATCAGAGGAAGTCGCTGGGATAGATAAGTTGGCAAGATAAGTTGTCCGATTGACTGTTTAGCAATCGGACATTTGCTTGCATTCGGGCAGAATTTTGCCCTGTGTTTCTTCCCCCTACAACTTTTATTTTATTTTTTAAAATTTTAAATCTTGGCCTTTGCCAACTTATCTATCCCAGCGACTTCCTCTGATGATAAGATTTTGATCTTTGAAAAGCCTGGCTTAAGGAAAATTTAACTTGAATAAATTGCCTTTTTTGCGGAATATACCTTGCTCTGAGCAATTGAATGGAATTATGATTTGACTTTTGCTTCTCTAATTCCTTTCCATTCTCCTTCATTCTACCTGCTCTATCCTGGATATTGAGCTATATACTCTTCACAATAGGATTCACTTTTCCTAAAAGTTTGCTTTTAGTACACTACTTTATATATATATATATATATATATATATATATATATATATATATATATATATATACTACTCTGTTAGATAAGTTCTGAGAGTCGTAATATAAAAAGTATATTATAAAAATTAACATGAAAAAAATGTATTAATCAGTAATATAACCACATGTTCATTAATTACACGCTCACAATGACGTAATAATTTTTCTACTTGCTCATGATATTCATCTTCTGGAATGTCTCTTAGCACTCGCAGAGCCTCAATCTTCACCTCCTCGGAATTATGAAATGTAGTTTTCCATAGTTCTGTCTTCAGTTTATGGAACAACTAGCGGTCGCATATGTTGAGATCAGGTGAATACGGACTCTGCTTCAATGTAACAATTCCTCGACTTTCGAAAAATGAACTGGTCTAACGTGAAACATGACAGCGTGCATTTCATGTTGCCATGCAACAGCACGGAGATTAATTGGATTTTACTCAAATTCGCCACTTCCTACCACAATCACGTACAAACTCTATGTAACCAGCACTATTGAGATAAGTTGTACATGTGTACAAATGTTCATAAGCAACCAATGAACATTAAAAAGTTATTAATACACTCTCATTACTTACCTAACTGAGTATTATATATATATATATATATATATATATATATATATATATATATATATATGTGTCATTTTTTGAAGGCTTACCAAAGCATTCCGTTCAGGTGATCATTCATCACCACAAAATACTTTTTCTTTCAAAGATTATTTATTTATCCTATATATCCAAATTAAAGAGTTTTTTCCTACACGTGTTTCACTACCAAGCAATTTAATTTGGATATATATGATAAATAAATAATCTTTGAAAGAAAAAGTATTTTGTGGTGATGAATGCTCTCCTGAACAGAATGCTTTAGTAAGCCTTCAAAAAATCACATATAAATGCTCTGTACCGTGTAATCGAGTATCATCGAGATTATTTTTATTGGTCTAATCCCGATCTTCACTGAATAAACTATCTTCTAAGTGAAAAATCTCTCTCTCTCTCTCTCTCTCTCTATATATATATATATATATATATATATATATATATATATATATATATATATATATATATATACATATATATATAATATATATATATATACAACTACTTACATATAAATACACATATGCATACTCATAAAACATAAATATAAATAAACATATTAACAAATGATAAGACTTCGTTATAAAATATTAAAATGTTAGCACAGATTTAAAGACCAGATACTGTAATTATAAAGCATCATTTGATAGCCTAGATAAGAGCGACGACATTCACTATCGCAGTTCATGTAGTTTTATGTGTGGAGCATTTTAAAGATAGTATAAACACCCATAGTACACACCTCTACGTGTTATCTCTGGGTTAATAGAAATATTAGCGAGTATTATCTTCCCAGAGATAGATTAACTATTTAATCAAAGAGGTGAAATAGAAACTATGTGTAGAGATTTCAAACAAATTAATTTGTATGTGTAGAAGTTTTAAGAGATACTATTATTAAATCCTATAAAAGAATTACAATTATAAATATCAAAATATCTTTTAAAATACCACCAGATCATGTAGATATTTTACACAAATTAATAAAAAACAGTAATAATTTTACTAGATAAATAATAGATATTAATAGAATTGTTTTTAGCTGCATGTAGTATCAATTAAGGTCACTTAGATTTACATATTTACCCACTAAGACATAGAAATAATTCGCGGGTTATAGCAATTAATAGTAATAAATAAATAGTATATAGTAGTAATATACATAAAGTCTCCATACTTATATGATAGTAAGAAGATTACCCTTTTCTAGCAAATGAAAGTAGATACGAAGATAGATAATAAAGTGAAAACAAGGGTTAAAACGAATTTTGTTGAGTTTTACTTGCTTTAAATAATTTAATATTTTATAACGAGGTATTTTCATGATGTTAAAATGTGTATGTGTGCAGTAGTATATGTATCGGGATGTATGTGTGTGTATGTGTGTGCATATATTTGCATATTGGCACTAATTTAATAATCGGTAAACTTTTTAATTTGTTCGAATGGTAAGAAAGAATATTACACTTTCATTCATTTTCATTGGCGGAGAATTATTAATATATTTTAGAAATAGGGAAATAAATATAAAGGGGGAACAAGATATAAGAATAAGAATTTGTAACGATTTAACCAAATTGACAAGCTTAACTTTCCCTTCTTCTATGATTAACCATTCTAAGGAAAGATTGGTAACTCTCTGACCGATTTCATTTGAGAACGTGGGATTGTAAACCTGCCGTGCTGTGGGTGTTGTTGTTTTGTTGTGTTGTTGTTTTCTGGAGATTTTTTTCTTTTTGGTTTCCCGTTGTGTTTTTTTTAAATCCGTTGTTCGAATTTAATTGTATTATCATTTCTAGGCTCCGACGAATCATTAGGTTGCTGAAACCTAAGTGCATTTCCGTAAGCCGGTTTAAATGTTTTATGATATATATATATATATATATATATATATATATATATATTGTACATGTATTGTATTAGTTTCTGTTGATGTAAATCCGTTGAAACTCAAGTGTTTATAAAAAGTGCTCAATAACAAGTAGAGCTGTGTATTAGTATACATTTTTATTTATACAAACATTGTTGGTTACATATGTGCATACATGTTACGGTTGCACTCTTCGTAGAAAGTCAACCTCATCAGAGCAAGGATTCAAGAGAAAACATTGGAATCCTTGGTCTGATGAGGTTGACTTTCTACGAAGAGTGCAACCGAAACATGTATGCACATATGTAACCAATAATGTTTGTATAAATAAAAATGTATACTTATATATATATATATATATATATATATATATATATATATATATAAATGAAGATATGTATTTTCTAAATTCGAAATTTGCAGGCGATTATTTCAACTACATTATTGACGATTGCATCTTTTTTTGATTTAAGAAATATTCATTTATAAATCGACCGGTTCCAATCACTTTCGAAAAAACAATTATCTTTTAAATATATTTCATTCACAATGCATTTAAAACATTGTTGATGTTTACAGTGATTTGTTCTGTTTGAGGTTCCTGAAAGAACCGACCACATACACAAGTGTCCGACTAAGTTGTATTAACACCAAATTCATGCGGTTTTATTTAAACACAACCATTGGCATAACAACCAGTCGAAAGCATGTAATACTTGTAGAATTGAACTAAACTCTGCATACGACACTCAATTACTCTAACAGTACTTGGGCCAAACTTTCCTCTAGAATGCAATAATCATATATGCATACAGATGCAATAGAAGTGCCATTCAATTTCCTGAATGTCGAGTATTTATTTACCTCCTCTCAAGAAGGTTAGGCACAAAGCCAGTTTTATCTTACTCCCACAAGTAAGATGTGCCCCAAGGTCGGGTCGGGAAAGTGGGGTTTGAAAAGCCAGTTCCCGAGAAAATGATCACTCTGGCCATTAAAAATTGCCTGGGCAGCCCCGTCGGAATTCCTCAGTAGGGGCGCCTCAGGCAGTAAGCAATAAACTTACTCCTCCCCAAAGAGGCGAGGCCAAGCCTGGATGGGTGGACATCCTAGAACTGCACAGAACCGACCCATAGACCGGCGTAAATCAAGCCCCGAAGGCCAAGACAATACCAGTTTATGGGGTGTAATATCTATCGGAACAGATACTACACTTTGATCATAGCCAAAAGGCCAAATGTCGAGTAAACAAAACGGTAGGTTATACTATGGTTGTATATTAAATTCAACTCTATGAGTTAATCTTTTTCATTAACAAGTTTGTTTTACATTCACATTATATCGGTATACTTTTTGCTCCGGCGTCTACTTTCGGTGTAAGTCAATCTACGACCATCTTAACGCTCTTGCCAACTTTTAAACATGATGGATGAAGCAATAATTACCAGATGAGTTTTCCAGCAGAGATGTTGCCATTCGTCATGCTGGGTGTGGTAAATTTATCAGGCTGTCTATTTCATGTTTACATCGTATTCACACAGGTGGAGAAATGCTATACTGAATTTCAACATGAAACGAAAATGGCATTGTTTGCTGTAAAATGAGAGATCAGATATAACATTCAAAAACAGATCTCAATAAACATTATATGTAACATTGGGCATGGATATGAACTCTGCGACTAAAACATAGAAAAGCCATTGCAACAAAGGTTTTCTAGCAATAATGTGATTATGTAAAAAAACGCATTGCATCCAAAAGTGTTTTACCTCAGCGTTGCGCTACAAGAGTACAATCTGCAACAAACATACGAAAAGGTGAGAAAAATTAAGAATGTAGGATATCGACAGCATCCATATTCACCGAATTACACTCGGATATTTGCAAATAAAATGTAGAATATTGTCGAATGACATTCTGAATAAAATTTACAATCGCCATTGATATTATTTTGAAATAAACGCCATTTATAATCTAGCAAGAAATAAAAATTCCGTCTTGATTTTTAAAAGCTATATTTAAAAAAATCATATAAAATTTTTGTTTGATATTTCATGTGTATTTAAGTCTATTCAGAAAAAATATAAATAATAAATAACAATATTATAAAACTGTTAATTGCATGTCTACACAAATGTAATTATTTTGAAATCGAAGTTCTCATCAGAATCTGTTTAAATGTGAGATCAAAACATTATTGGAATTAACAATTATATTAACATGTTATTAATATTATTGTATTATTATATTCACCGTATACATCGAGTACTGTTATATTAACTAATAATAAAGGCTGATTTTAAATTGAATACCACACATACATTTATGTGTGTTATGTGTATGTATGTCTGTGTTATTGAAGAATCGGTAAGTAGGTTATGTGTATTCTTATCCGTATCAACAATTAACGTAGTTAAACTTGCATTAAGTGTAAATAAGTGGAATTATATGTAAAGAAGTGACATTATATGTAAAGAAGTGACATTATATGTAAAGAAGTGACATTATATGTAAAGAAGTGACATTATATGTAAAGAAGTGATATTATATGTAAAGAATTGACATTATATGTAAGGAAGTGGCATTATATGTAAAGAAGTGACATTATATGTAAAGAAGTGACATTATATGTAAAGAAGTGGAATTATATGTAAAGAAGTGACATTATATGGAAGGAAGTGGCATTATATGTAAAGAAGTGACATTATATGTAAAGAAGTGACATTATATGTAAGGAAGTGGCATTATATGTAAGGAAGTGGCATTATATGTAAAGAAGTGACATTATATGTAATGAAGTGACATTATATGTAAAGAAGTGGCATTATATGTAAAGAAGTGACATTATATGTAAGGAAGTGACATTATATGTAAAGAAGTGACATTATATGTAAAGAAGTAGTATTATATGTCACTTTTGGTATAACCCTAACCATAACCCTTTGCCACCACCATCATATGATTAAACCTTTTCACAAATGACTCGGTTTATTAACAACTATGTTGACGGCAGATGTGAAGGAAGATTTGATTGAAAAATGGCAGATACAATGATCATCGTATTTACTTGACTGCCCACGTTGTCAAAGTTTTATACAGGCTCAGTTTTTAATATGGGAAAAATTCAGCTTCAAAACAAGTGGCACTCTTTCACTTCCTTGTGCAACATACTTCCCCTTCTTTTTGTCATGTTCGCCAATTAGCAAATGGCACATGTTTACTTTGAGCTGGCACAAATATATAAATTAGACAGTTGTGTTTCTTCCTCTCTTACTCATCCTTTTCTTTCTGAAAAAGAAGGTTTTTTTTTCGAGAATTAATAGTTTTATTTTCGACATTTTTCTTCTGTTCTATTTCATTTTTCTTTCTGAAAATTAAGATTATTTGATTTTTTAATGATTAATTCTCATTTCAATTCCGAGGGACTTTCTCTTTTTTTCTTCTCATCTGTCCCACTGCACTCATGCTAGAATACATTGAGTCGCTTCAGGGAGTATCTTCAGTATTAATTCAACGCGAGGAGATCTTAATAATATAAACATATACATATGGCAAGATAACGTTTGTCTAAGGGGGAATTCAGATAAATTGATACTTAAATGATATATATATATATATATATAAATATATATATATATATATATATATATATACAGAGAGACAGAGAGAGAGAGAGAGAGAGAGAGAGAGAGAGAATAAAATATGAAACTAAAAATAAACCTTTAGTAGATAGAACCCATGGTGAAGTGGTTTAAGCTCAATATACGAGATACACTTTTGTTTCACTCTCCATTTCTTAATATTTTTTCAAATGTTGAATTTTGGCTTTTCCATTGCCAACTTATCTATCTATGTAATTCCTCTGATGATAAGATTTTTTATTTTTGAAATGCCTTGGTTTAAGGAGAGAATAATAAACATAATTTTATTACCGAGTATACCTTGCATTGAACAATCGAAGTGGAAATAAATCTGGGCATTCGTGCATGTTTATCACTCTTCTTTCATCTATCTTTATATATATATATGGGAAAATGAAAAAGGAAAACCAAAAAATGGATGTTTTTTATGTGTACATCAACGTTTCGTCTTTATTTATAAGACTTCATCAGCATGATAAAATAGAGAAAAAATGTCATGCAAGCACAGATACATGTAGGGTAGACATATTGGGAAAATAGAATGAAATAGTGGCCAACTACTGGGTGGACGTCCGTATTTGTTGGAGAAATAGAAATGAATGTAGAAAAGAATGAGTGGGGAAAAAATGGAAGGATCGGGTGAGCTGGTGGTAAGAGAAAGAGGTGGGGGATGAGCAGGGGTAAAGTGGATGGCAGAGAGGGAGGTGAGGAAGAGGGGGGAGGGGGTGTTTGACCTCTTTCTCTTACCACCAGCTACAGTAGTCCTGGCTCACCCCATCCTTCCATTTTTTCCCCACTCATTCTTTTCTACATTCATTTCTATTTCTCCAACAAATACGGACGTCCACCCAGTAGTTGGCCACTATTTCATTCTATTTTTCCCAATATGTCTACCCTACATGTATCTGTGCTTGCATGACATTTTTTCTCTATTTTATCATCCTGATGAAGTCTTATGAATAAAGACGAAACGTTGATGTACACATAAAAAACATCCATTTTTTGGTTTTCCTTTTTCATTTTCCCATCACGTCGGATTACTTTCATCCTTCTCTTCCCATATATATATATATATATATATATATATATATATATATATATATATATATATATATATATATATATGTATATATACATACATATATATATTAACTACCTACCAAGTAACATTAGTTTTTTATTGCTTATAAAATCGCCTACGGCAATCTGTGTATAATACCATGTCAATAAAGGTAAACTAATTTCCTACTGGTAATTTGACTTCTTATTCTCGAGTAGATTAAGCGTACACTGTTTACTACAGCAACGATAATTATTTTAGGTTTATTTTTGTTCAATTTTGTATAGTTTTTTATTTAGTATCTATCCGAAAGTAAATTTCTTAACAATTTTCTTTCAATTTAATCAATCCTTTTCTCTAGCTCGCTCTAATTGTAACTAATTCATTCATAATGGTGCCTGTGAATTAATAATATGTTTTAGATTAAGCTTTAAATACCCGAATAAGATACACTAAAACAATGCATGAATTAAATAAAGTTGATTTTCCAGTAATTCTATAGATCACATACATTATGCGTTTTTCTCGTTAGACAGCTGTTTTATCGTATCCCATATTTTTGATTTGGCTAGACACGGCAAGTGTTTCATCGTGCGATTCTACACCCGACGGTTAGGTCAACAGTCGGGACATTTATGGTTACGGTTTTAGTAGTGTGGTTCAGCATTTAATATTCGAAAAGAGGTTAAAATACCATAAAACATACGAAGAAAACTTAAACGCCTAGAACGTGCATTAAAAAACCGAAACGTGGTCGATATACTAATTAAAAATGGCAAAATGTACGATTAAATCGCGCTGAAAGAGTTGACACACAATATGACAGAAAACATCAAATCAAATGTGCTGAAACTGGCAAAAGGGTTGAAATGCCTCAGAATCTACAGAGAAAACGAAACTGGCGGAATTCTACATCAAATACCACACAGACTTGGTGCACAGTCCAACAGACAAACGAAACGAAACGAAAATTAATTAATTAATTAATATATACGTTTTTCTTTATAGATATTTAGTACATCTTTGATAAAATGATTAATTATCGACATTTTCCTTCTTTTTTTTTTCTTTTTTTACTTTCTCCGGATGATCGATGCGTTTGTCAATGATACAATTAGAACAATAAATCAATATTCATTCAAGCAATTATAAATACGTATCGATATAAAAATCATATAAAGTCATCTATCTTTTATAAAAGGTTGTGATACGAATCACAAATCATAACATATTCAAAACTTTCGATGGACACGGAGATAAACTACGTCAGCGATAGTTTTTAAGTATACAACAACATATTATCAATAGAGATGATGAAGTGAGTCAAAGTACTGTAAAAGCTGGTTACACTTTATTACGCTCTCGTTGGTACATATATACGTCCTAATCTCTATACCACCTATTGTTATATAAGAGTAATTAATTATTACGTAGTAAAAATATATGTTTGAAGTTTAGATATGATTGTCAGGTGCAATGGAGTATACAGTATCGTTTACGTGTTCTCGACTAAGGGTTGGCTAAACTAATAAAAACAGCATCTGCATGGTTGGCTAGCTTGATCATGTAACATAGCAAATACTTGATGCTAATGTTTAGCGAAGCAACATCTACTGTAACATGTTCATGAATGCAGCCGATACCACCTAGTCGCTAATCAATTAAGGGTTGGTTCAAACAGAACAAATTCCTCGTTAAGGAAATCGATATTCATTAATTACGTGGATGAAATATAGTTAATTTTTAAATCGTGGTCGGCTGATGCTTCGTTGATATATCTACATTCAGAAAAAGGCATCAAGAACCCAACATGTAGTCGACATATAACGCATTAATTACAACACAACTGTGGTGATTACTTTTATAATGTCTTTAAGGTGCTTTTATTTTTCCCAAACAACATTTACTTTCACGAAATGTCACTTTATTTCCTGTTTGTGAACTGATCTCGAAAAGCGAAGCTCATTTCAGATAAGTTCACCTTCAGCAAAAATGGAGTCGAAACATAAAAGGTGTTTATAGCTTTCATTTTATTTTGGTGGAATGCGGACATTCTCTTAGCAAAGCCAGCTTTACAATTCCGCAGCCTCCATTAATGGTAGCAGAAGGTGAAACGTCTATTAACACTAATCGCCAGGATATCTCTGTAGTTTTTCTCCGATTTTTTTTCAATCGGTGACAACAATTATGAAAATCATTTTTCTTTACGCGTTCCTTAATCAAACATAATTATAACGTCAAAAACAAATCGCTTTTATTATTAACATATTTTCATCTTTACAATGAACTTAAAGGGACCGGAATGAAAATACGAACTTGGGGTTTAGATAAAACAAATATATATGAGAAAATATAATACAACAAAAGTGGTGGTAGGTCAGTCTTGACTGCCTGTATAGACTGTTTTTTTTTCTCGGTATTTAATTCCATCCCTCTGCAGGAATATGTGACACAAAGTCGGAAAGTGGGGGAAAAGTAAGGCCATCGCCCCTAAAGAAGGAGACCTCTGGCCTAGTAAACATATCCTGGGGAACCACGTCGGCATTCCCCGGTAAAAGCGTCTCAGGCAGCAAGCAATACACTTACTCCTCCCCAAAAATGGGAGGCAAGGCCTGGGAAGGTGCACCTCCTAGGAAAATCTAGGACAGTATACCTCAGCCCGGCATATAAAAGGCCACCGGACTGATTGTCGAGAACTAATCCTCCACTGGTATTATCTTACCCCATCCCGACGTCCACACTCAACCGAAGTTAAGGAGAGACTGATTGGGCTGGGATATGGCTCAACACTTAAAAGCAGATGCTTCCAGTATGTATTGTGAATGGAAGAGTCCAAAGTCTGTTATAGGTAGAGTACATAACAACCCCTCCTAAGCCTTATTTCTCAAGAAGTCATAGTATCGTTTCCTTTTTGGAGTGACGTTATTCTGAGGTTGCTTGAGGTAGCTGTGTGTCAAATGGGTTGTATCTGGTAAGCATACCTTCTTCCTTGGGCGTGCAATCGGTGTCTTCCGATAGTCGTTCCCTGATTTGATTTAGATGTCTCTTATGGGAGCACTTAGGGCCTCTATCGAATTCACATTTGATATTCCCTAGATGTTTAATTCAAAACGTCTTGTTCTGAAACACATCTTTAAACTTGGGAAAATGTATCCTTTGCTTCGACATTCATCTTTTATAGTGTGTAGATCTTCTAAAACATCTTAAAGTTGCAACTTCAGAAATTCCAGTTCTGGAGACATGATATCACTGTTTTTATCATTCAATCAGTTATCAAAAAATGTGATTTAAACTTATTTCAGCATAGTATTAGATATTTGCAGCGTAGATTAGGTGGCCTTTTGTGGTTTGATTTCTGTCGACAATTTAGTTAGTGTCCATTTCATACGTTTTTTAATGCTTAAAA
The DNA here is from genome assembly GCA_963556195.1 of Sepiola atlantica. Taxonomy (NCBI): domain Eukaryota; kingdom Metazoa; phylum Mollusca; class Cephalopoda; order Sepiida; family Sepiolidae; genus Sepiola; species Sepiola atlantica. The sequence continues at coordinate 24,378,272 of OY744518.1, forward strand.
CACATTTTTCTCGTTTTTCTGACTTGATATTCCGATTATTTGTTTTCTGGCTTAACATCTTCATTGGTAAATCCCAGAAATTTGATAGCTACATAGGTATACGTCAAACAAATTATTGGTTTTTTTTTTAATACGAATATTTTTACTTTTTGTCATAGTTTTGTTTCAAGTAATGTCGACAATTATAAAACCCTCGAACTTTATAATTTCACCAGTCATCGTTCTGGCTATTTGGTCGGTTTTCCCAACTTCTCCATGTATGCATATTGATAGTTGACACGTGTGAACAAGAATTTAATTATAATTTTACAGTTTTATTTAGGATTTCTTACCTGAACATATATTCATATAATTAAGTCGCCATGTTTTTTACAAGTTAGACAGATTTAAAAACAAAATGGGCAATCTGTTACGCAATCAAGGCTTTCACAGCAATAACATGGGCTCGGCGGTAATTACTCCTTTTTTATAGGGCATCCCTTTTTGTGTAGGAGCGTGAAAATTTATTTTTTTGTTTTGAATTGTTTTGATGGAGAGTTGAATATCGATGTTTTATGTACTTTTCTAATGTGTGCAATGCCCGCCTCTTCGGTGTCTATCGTTATACATCTCTGCCAATCTTCAGCTTAGTTCTATAGTGTTAACTTTAGTTCACTTTCTCATTCATTTAGAACCATACATCAGATGTTAGCGTTTTTTCCTGATACCAATCCTTGTACAGAAATTAAGCATTTAAAATTATCAGCACTAAGTTGAGCTAATTTGAAATCGTCACAATGTATATTGACGATTGATGCAAACGTTATTATTAAATATATTATATTGGTCGTATTTTTACCAGGTTCTAAAACCTCCAACATTTGTGAAACAAAGAAGTATTGGGCTAAATAATATGGTTAAAAGATCAACAGCTTCAGCAGAAGTCAAGTCGCTCGTTTTGCGGGGCAAAATGAAATTCACAAAGTTAGTATGTTCGGTTGTGCCTAATTTCCCAGCCAATAAGTGAACCGTTTTAGAATCTGCTCAAGTTTCACAATCTATTTTGTATAGATCCTCCAATAATCTAAAATACGAATATACGGTTTTATCCTCATCTGGGGAATAAGTGAAATAGTTAATTGCACACTGAACGGAATTCTGCGAGAAAGAATTATCGATTTCTGAACTTTTACCTATAACCGATATTGTTTGCATTAATACTTCAATCTTTCCGTCGGTTTTTCTTTTCTGTTCGAAGAGCTTTCCGCCGACATCTTTCTTGTGTTCTAGAAGCTTTTCATGATGTTTTGGAAGCTTATTGTTAGATTCTTTTTGTTCAAGAAGAAGTTATTGAAACTTTTCCTATCATCGGTCTCTTTTTTATGTTCTAGTTGTTGTTGCATTTAGGACTTCACCAGTTCTTGTGTATTATCTTTAAAATATTCTATGTTTAAAATGGTGGCCTTTTAGAATACGGCTTTTTCGAAATTATTTCTTCAAAAAACGTGCTGCTAAACGTAGTCTACACATATCAACGGATCTGTAAGCAATGTACAGTTGCCACACCTGAAAACAATAATATATAATATTTTATGATATTTGTTCTCTCTTTTTCTTCTCACTTCTCTCAATTTTTTTAATATATATATATATATATATATATATATATATATATATATATATATATATATATTGTTAATTGTAGTGTTATTGTTTATTAACTTTATTTATTATTAGTTCATTCCTTAGGTTTTATACACATATACATACACACACGCGTATATATATATATATATATATATATATATATATATATATATATATATATATATATATATATATATATATATACGTTTTAATTACATTGCGTTTCGGCGCACAGCACGAGAACCAAGTGCGAAAATAATTAGGTATTTTTGCGGATCTAATGCAGGAAGCCGTCGAAAACTTCTGACTTCCGGTCAAAATACATCTCATCCGAGTTTGCACATATTTTCTGTTTCTTCTCTTTCTGAAGATGAGGTATACCTCGAAAATTCAGAGAACTCAACAACACGGATACCATTCTAATTCGATACAATACAGTAGTAAATACAATTATTATCGGAAATTATTGAAACCTTTTAATATGCTCGTTTGTTACATTTACCTCGTTTCATATCCACGGGTTTTCTATGAAACTGTATTGCCATTGTCCTCAAACATAACCTCTTACATACGCACAATTCGTCAGGCAAACTACAACATCCTTCACACCCACACAAACACACACACATATATATATATATATATATATATATATATATATATATATACAGAGTGAGCCAATAGAAGGTGGACAGTAAAACACATTTTTTGTCGAAGCGTAAGAGGCAGACTTCAAAGCTGTGTAAATCAAGAAGGAAAACAGTGTGAACACTTGCGTTGATGAATAACATTTAATTTTCATTAATATAATTGTTTTATTACATGTAATTGTACGTATAAGTGATATCTAAATAAATGTGTTTGACTGTCCACCTACTTTTGGCTCACCCTGTATATATATATATATATATAAATATAGTATCTATGTATTTTATGTAATTGTTTTTATTGGTGATTGCAGCGATCGTTGTTTTTGCTTACTACTACTATATCCATTGTTTAACTCCCGGAGGGATTAAGATGCAGAAAATGTTATTATTAGTCGCCTTTTACTTTATAGGGCGTATTTTTCGTTAATATATATATGTGTGTTTATAAATTTTATACGTATGTAAAACTAATCCATGGGCGCGTGTTGCTGGATCAGAGCCGTCCTCAGCTAAAGCTGCACTAAAACAATGCAATATATTACACCACTGCGCCCCTGACTAAGTAATATATATATATATACATACATATTGGAAAATGTGTTTTGTATGTATGTATGTGTATGGATATATACACACCTATGTGTGTATATGTTTTCATATACACATGTGCGTGTGTATGTGTGTATATATTTTTATATATTTTTGTGATAATAGGAAGCTCTCATTGATAATCTGACCATTTTAATACATCTCTCTCTAACTTAACCTTTATTTTTCTATTTTTAAATCCCATTTATATTTTTGTTTTTCTCTTACCCTTTAACCTGTCTTTCCCATTTGTTTTCTTTTTTCACACATTTTGTCCACCTCGGCTTTTCATTTTTATGAATTGTTCTTTAAAAACCTATTGTTGACAAATTAGCTAACCCATCCCTGTTACTCTCTTATTAATCTTTAGGTGCTAACTTCCAGTCTACCAATTTCATGCCCACACCTTTTGTTCACCGTAGTTAGGTTCTCTGCCACCTTTTCCCTCTCCCTCACCGCCTTAGAAGAATGTGTCACCTACTTATCATGTCCCAACATCACTTAATGTCTTCTCATATGATCCAATCAGATCATTTTTCTCTTCATCTCATGTGTGTGCCCTCAAAATAAAATTATTTCTGTATCTTCATATATATATATATATATATATATATATATATATATATATATATACTTTAATAATATTGGCGAAGTAGCCATAATTGGTGAAAAAGAGGGAATATTTTATTACCAAATAAAGAAAAACATGAGAGGATCAGCAATTCTTTTTTCTTACTTTTGTAAAATGGTTAAAATAAATGGATGACAAAAATATGTTATTGTTACCTAGAAGTCTATCAATCGACCTTTTGTCAAGATATTGTCGACGACATAATGGGGTGAAATTCCGAATTAAAGCGACGTCAAAAAAACCATTAAAAGAATTGGCGAATGAGGTTTAAAAAAGTATATATAAGGTAGGTATTTAAACGTACACCCATCAGTTCTAAATTGTGGTTGTACACGTTCTGATTGTACAAGGACAGTTGACTCAAATTAATGACAACCACTTTGAGAATCGTGGGATTATTTCTTTAACGAGCCCTGCGCAAAACAGAAAATAATAAACAACAAGATGGTATTAAATGGTGGGGATTATATCCTTACGAAAACAAGTGAAAGCACTTCAAGTCTTAAACAGTGTTCGCACGTTGGTCGCAAAATAATAGCGATATACGTTGAAAACATTTTATGTGATGGTTCTTGACTTGAGGCATCAATCAATGGCAATTTGACATGAATGGAGATTTGGTGGTGGGGGCAAAATATGTTTCCTTTTTAAATGCGGCGATTTTGTTTCCCACAAAATCAGAAAAGTCAATCTGATTAAAACATTAGTTTAATTGGATCTTCTCTGGTACTAATATCATACACATTCATATATAAGCGATATAAATATAGTTCATTCGTCAGCAGGTAAGTTAGCTCAGAAAGTAGAGCCTCGGGCTATACTCATAGGTAGTGACAAATATCCGGGTTCGAATCTCGGTGCGTTGACGAGTCTCGGAAATATGAAACACGTGTATGTGGCTAACTACATTTTAAATATATATATATATATATATATATATATATATATATACATATATATATATAGAGAGAGAGAGATAGAAAGAGAAAGGGAGAAAGATGAAGAGAGGAAGTAGAGACACAGAGAGGAAACATTCAGAAAAGAGGAGAAAAAGAAAGCTAGGCAGATATTAACGAACCTCTAGATATAATTAATATACTGTCATAAATATATATATATATATATATATATATATATATATATATATACATAACTTTGTTTTTTTTTTAGAATCAGTTAACATGACGCGGATTTTGTTACACAAATGAAATATTTATTAAATCATTTTTTAATTTTTTTTTATAAATCCCAAATTTTCGGTTTTCAAAAACCTCAATCATGGTAGACAATGCTTTTTTTCCTCTTCTGGTGTTATGAAGATATTGGTTTTTTTTTATATGTCCGATCCGTAGTTTTCGCGTACTGAAACGCATGTGTACGATAATGAAATTCAAATTAAACTACGGTTTTAGAAGCGCCGATTTAAACGATAACTTTGAATTTTTTTAGAATCAGTTAACATGACGCGAGATTTTGTTACACAAATGAAATATTTATTAAATCATTTAAAAAAAAATTTTTTATAAATCCCAAATTTTCGGTTTTCAAAAACCTTAATCATGGTAGACAATGCTTTTTTTCCTCTTCTTCTATATATACATACATATATATATATATATATATATATATATATATATATATATATATATATATATATATATATGAGTAGTGACATAGATATATTCAATAACCTGTATAGTTGTAAATAGTTGGTTTCAATGAGTGTTTACCTTCTCTTAGAACTGAATATGGAAACACAGTGTATAAGTCGTCAGAAATTTGACCGCAAAGACACTCAAACGTCATATCTCCCGAGCTGAATATATTGGCGAGTTTCTATATTTTGCATGCCCCGGTTGAATCGAAAATAATAATGGCCAATAAGTAATAGAATTTATGATCCACCGTGTTGGATCAGAAAATAAATTATATGGCCGGTTTCCAAGTATGTGATGACCGAAGCCAACGAAACAATCTCGTTGATATTTCCGCCATAGAAATGATTCTTCTTAGATTGGATATGTCCTTTCCTTCGTTTTTTATTTTCCTATCAAGTGAACCTATTATAGGTTATACGAAATAACTTTACTGGTGCAACGTTGATGATGTACACCCCATCTCTTTCCACTGTTGACAACTATTATTATGTTGTCTTTCCGAAGAATACCATATATTTCTACGAACACTTATAACCGTTAAAAGATTACAACTACACGGTTACCTTGGCCTTTTGGCTAAGATCAAAGTGTAGTATCTGTTCCGATGGATACTGCACCCATTACTGGTGTTGTCTTGGCCTTCGGGTCTTGATTTATGCCGGTCAATGGGTCTGTCTTGTGCAGTTCTAAGAAGTCCATTTTCCCAGGCTTTGCCTCCCCTCTTTGGGGAGGAGTAAGTTTATTGCTTACTGTCTGAGGCGCCTCTACCGGGGAATGCCGACGGGGCGACCCAGGCAATGTTTAAACCCCACTTTCCCGACCCGACCTTTGGTCACATCTTACTTGTGGGAGTAAGATAAAAACTGGCCTTTTGCCTAACTCATTGAGAGGAGTAAATCAATACTCGGTTCAGAGTTTGTGTTTTTGCAGATGACAAAATATCTCTGATGTAATCATCTCAAGTAAAATTGTTAATCCTTACCAGGTGCTACACTGATCTCTATTAAGATAAACCTAAGTATGTGCATACATTTATCTATTTGTATGTATAGGAGTCATTCCTAAACTAATTATCCGATGATTATGAATTTCGGAATATGTCTGCAAGGCGAAAGGGTTTAAAATGTGAACTATATTTGGTTTAATATAGTTTTATACAAATGGACAAAGAATAGGAAGTAGACATCAATCAATAGATTTTTCCAAAATGTTAGTTTCTTTGGAAAATTTTAAAAGGTTTTAGAGAGTATATTATAGGAGCAATTTCGCATTTTTTAATCCAGATATTTCAATGTTCGATTAAGTGTAATGCATACTCTAATGACTATAGATTAAACTTAATTTAAATTAAGAAAGATTCCTTGAATTCCCATTGCTTCTTAAGACTCCATAAGCTTGAGTATTATACTTTTTTATATTTTATAGAAGATCATACATAATATGATGAATGTTGATCAAAATTGTAATAAGAATTAAGGACATAAGTGTTACTAGCATCATAGTTTGATTTTAATCTTGATAAGGGGACATAAAATTGGAGCAGAACTGTTGTTCAAGGGAATTTTTTTACTCGTCATGCTTTATTTATACACATCAAACATTTTATCCATCTAGATATCCGGAATAAACTATAAATTGTTCCGATGCCTACGGAAAATAAAGTCTACTAAAAATAAACCTGTACCGATAATGATGATATAGGCGTAGAATACGAAATATAAATTTCAGAAACCAATCACTGGAAAGTATATAAGTTTCAACAGCTTTTCTGTTTACTTGTTCAATTTCATAAATGGGAATGTCCAATCAGTGCCCAATTTTAGTATTTCCGACTCTTTCCATTTCACACTGTTTTTCTCCTCGGTCTCTCTTTTATTCTTTTCGCCACTCACTGTTTATGGCATGTCTATGTTTCTATATAACGCATCTACAATCGCTAATCCGAATATTCACATTCTATACTCGATATCATACGCTGAGCTTTCCATTTGTGTAATATTTTAAGACAGAACTTGTGTTACAGAGAGACAGGGAAATAACATAGGTTAGATGGGTCGTCTTTAAACATAACAGTCTGGTGTTCATAAATAAATTCCTGTCCATCAAGAATGCGCTAATACATAGGTAAATTTCATCGACAGCCTGAGGTTAAATTCGTAAGTTAAAATATACTGAGGCGCCATTCTTAACAGACACTATAGATTTGGTCATGTAAATCTTACATTTAATGTCGACCGTTTTTGTGTGACGAAAATGACTTCACTAACTCGTCAAACAACTGCACCAAAAGCGGTTGTTATGTTTTATTTACTCCTCCCCAGGAGTTAGGCAAAAGGCCAGTTTTATCTTACTCCCACAAGTAAGATGTGACCCAATGTCGGGTCGAGAAAGTGGGGGTTGAAAAGCCAGCGCTCGAGAGGTGAGCACTCTGGCCATTTAAAAATTGCCTGCGCAGCCCCGTCGGCATTCCCCGGCAGGGGCGCCTCAGACAGTAAGCAATAAACTTACTCCTCCCCAAAGAGGGGAGGCAAAGCCTGGGAGGGCGGACCTCCTAGAACTGCACAGGACAGGCGTGCAGTATCCATCGGAACAGATACTACACTTTGATCTAAGCCAAAAGGCCAAGAAGCCCAAAAGCGGTTGTTATGCGTTCGGTCAAGTTTGTTTCCATTTTTGCTTCTTTGTGTAAAGCGTAGCGTTCACCGAGCTTGAACAAACGTTACTAAACGTTATCAAAATATAAAAAAGCCGCGCATGCGTGGTCCCCCTCTCTATGTGACTCGATGTGGCGAGTGTAAAATGCAATAGATTTGGGCAATTTGGGGCATTTTTGACCCCCCTATGACCCCGTAGGGTCGCGAACCAGAAGTCTTTTTAGGTCAAGGGTGCTCATTTCATATCCAGAACAATTGCCTCTACATTTTGGCCAAGTTTTAAAATAATTGAATGGATGGATCAAACGTTATGGGAGAAAAGGGTCATTTTTTGCAATTTTGGGGGCTTTTGTCCCGATGGGGGCGCAAACCAGATTTTTCCAAGGTCAGCGATACTTATTTTCTATTAGGAACAATTGCCTCCACATTTTGGCCAAGTTTCAGAGAAATTGAATAGATGGAGGTAACGTTATGGGGCAAAACATGACATTTTTGTCTTTTCGGGGCCTTTTGACCCCGGGGGGGGGGGGCTAACCAGATTGTTTTTTAAAAATCGGAGAATGTCACTTTCTAACCTGATTAAAGTTACAACTTCATGCAAAATTTCAGAGAAATTCAATGGATGGTTGCGGAGAAAATTCCGGACGGACGGACGGAAATGCCTCAAAACATAGGTCCCCCGATTTTATAAATTGGGGGACCAATAATGGTCTTAGAACTGTTCATAATTTAGGATATCTAAGTGAATAGCATACAATTGTTTCAGCCTGCCGCTAAGATATTTATAAAATGTTCCTGTATCCAATGCATTTATTTGTCGGTGTGGCTCTCTTCAGTGCTCGTATAAAAGAAGAAATTAGGAAATTTTCCGGGCAAGTAAAACCTGGATTACTATCCGTACTCATATTTTTAATATACAAATTGAGCAGTTCTCTCCCGTAGCCCCGAGTCGCAACATCCACGCATCATGTGCGTTTATCAGTCTTAGTTTTTTAAATCGTTTGTCAGACTTTGATAGTCATCCCAAATCACAAAACATATAAATAAATGTTTTAACTAACCGTTTTTTTTCTGGGTCTGATTTCTTTTTTTAACATCAAATTTTTCTTATTTCTACATACCTTTCCTTCAATGTTTATAATTATCATATATATATATATATATATATATATATATATATATATATATATATATATATATATATAATGATAATTTATTTCATTTTGATTACAAAGACACGGAAAATAGCACACGTTCGTCGATAACTTCGGTTGTGTTCATTATGAAGACACGCAATTTGGCCCAGACTTTTGCTAGTTTGGTTCGGAATCTTATATTACATTGACCTTTAAAAGTTCAATTTTAACGGAAATGGTAAAATAAAATGCTGAAAGATTACAAGATATATGTACATTGTTTATATCAGATTCTTCGTTATATTACTGGGATTACGATTATCCGTTTTCGATAATATCTAACGAAGATGTTTCACATGTAGGAACAAAAATAAATTAACATAAAATATATTGATAAAAGAATATATTTTTAGATAAAAACAGATAAAAAATGTATGTATTGAACATTTAAATATATGAAAGCAATAACAGCTTAGAAAATTAATTGATGAAATAAAAGAAGACTATTTGATATCGTCTTAGGATATGGCACATTACCCAATGATTCAACGTTAGTACATTGAAAAGTAATCGGTACTACTCCAGATGAAGCGCCTAATTTCCGTGACTGCTCAGCGGCAACGATCAGGCAGGACGCGGAAGCGCCCGAGAGCTGCTGAGACGAAAACGAGGCTGAAGCGAAACTGAAAGTCGTAAAATTGAAGAGTGGCAGACGACAATATAAGACGAAGAATACAAAAGAAAAAAATACATATATGGGAAAAAAATGAGAAAAAAAATGAACAAACCATAGCTGAAGAACTATAAATAAACATTTTTTTATATTTTTTTCGTGGGGCAAATGAACACTTTAATTTTTTTTGTCTTATTTAACATAAATCAAAGAAGTAAATTCTATTTCTTTTACGATATTTAGGCAATTTTTTTTTATTTTTTTACATAAAACAAAGAAGTATTTTATTTTTTTAAGGATATTTAGGCAAGTTTTTTTGTATATTATTTTTTTGGGGGGGGGGGGGGATTTCATATATTTTCTCGTCGAGGGTCAGAGTTTACGGATACGTTTGCGGCCGGCTCGAAAGGTCTTCCTACCGCTTGTTTTGTTGTGCTGATCGGTCAGCCTCGTTTTCGTATCGGCAGCTCTCGGGCACTTTCGCGACATGCCCGATCGTTGCCGCCGAGGAGTCACGGAAATTAGGCGTTTCATCTGGAGTAGTACCAAGTAATCTATTTCTAACATATTATGATAATAAATAGATAGATTAAAAATGCACTTATTTAGTTGATAGTACCTGTATTAAATTTGAATAAATAGTATAACTATTTATAATGAATTCGTATTTATTTTGCCTTACACCTTTCCCATTATAAAGAAAATCGTTGCCATTTTGCTTCCTTTGTAATCTACTTAATCTATACTAAAACACTAACGTTTATTGGTGCTATTTTACTTATAGGCCGATCAAGTTAATTGTGTTCATGTAAAAGCATTATTTTGTACTTACTCAGTCATATTTTATCTCTCACGCCCCGAAAAAGAATTTTAAAATATCAAGCAGAACTTTAATTAGAACGATTTTTCCATTTCCATAAGGGTTATATGAAATGGCGAGTCTGCGATTTTCGGAGTGGCCGGTTAGTGGCCGGTTAGCTAACTAAGGGCAGATAAGTGTCGCGAAAAGTTACCAGGTAAATATGAAAAAAGAAAAAAACCCAAGAAAATTATATCGTGGAAAGTATCCCGGTGAACAAAGTAAAAATAATTATTTAATTTTCTATTTTTTAATTTAATAAATATATATTTTATTATTATTGCTTATGTGTTTCTTTTTTTCTTAATCCTAACAATAAAAACGGAGTTAATGCCCTTGTCTATTCTACCGACCGCTCACAGCCCAAAATGTCGGCTCGGGCACAAATACAGGTTTAACATCGAAATGGAAAAATCGTTCTAATTAAAGTTCTGCTTGATATTTTAAAATTCTTTTTCGAGGCGTGAGAGATAAAATGTGACTGAGTAAGTACAAAATAATGCTTTTACATGAACACAATTAACTTGATCGCCCTATAAGTAAAATAGCACCCGTTTATTTGTTGTTGTAATTGAACATACAATGAATATGTAATACCTTTATAGTGGTTGAACTCACTGCTATCAGATTAAAAGACTTGTATTAAATATACACCGCCATCAACTATGTCTTGTCTCATTCGCCGGTGCTTCATTCAGTTTTCGGAGAGAAATCAGTCAAGCAATAATATCAGAGTCATAGTATTCAGTATATATTCTTATGGATCAATGATATCGATAGAGATACAATTATTAGTGCGGTCATTGAACGCGAAGCAATAACGCACTTGTTAGACTTTCCGACATCAGTGAGATCATATTTTATAGATTATAAAATTAACAATCTTTGAGAATTCTGGAATTTGGTAATTTTACCGTTTATTTTTTTTTAATATTACATAACTTTACTGTGGAAAATATGTTATCACGTTATCCTATATTAAAAGGGTGTGGAGACTTCGAATTTTCGTTATTCATCGAATATGCTTAATAAATAAGGGAAGAAAAATAGTTTTATATGAGATATTATCGTTATAGAGCAGTTACTATTTTCATCTCATGCATGCATTTACACCCATTATAACACACGTCCCAAAAGCCAGATATAGTGCAGCCGACATATCGATACAGCTAATAACTGTTCGTTCAAGAATGTTCCCACGCTGCTCATCTTCATAACTCTTTCGATCGATACACTTCACAGTTTCTCCCAGGCAATACAATACTACTGTGTTTACGTCTGTAACCTAACAATGTCACGTGATGCCCCAGTCAATATCGCGCTTTGCCCGAAAGCAAGGCTTCAACATTCGTTGGTAAATCGTCTTCTGATTAGAATACTCGACAAAAACTTTAGTTTCTCTACGCCATTGGACGTGTTTCATGGAAATCGATAACACTTTTTGACTCACAAAAAGAAACGAAAGATAACAAAAGAAAGTAACGATGTTCTTGTTATAAACTGAAACATTCGTTATGAATTCTATTCAAGTCATTGGGTGCATGAATTTAATCTAACAGAGAAATACTTCATGTGAAACCCTATTTAGCAAATATCAATTAGAAAATTATCTATATAAAAGAAAAGAGTATATGATATATATATATATATATATATATGTATATATATATATGTATATATATATGTATATATATATATATATATATATATATATATATATATATATATATATATATATAGTAACACTTCTACGCTGAAGAGTATTGATTGAAAAAAGACGAAACGTATACGTCCGTAGATAATAAACAACAAGAAATATTTTTCATATTTGTCGCTCCTTAATAATTAGTAGAGCACTTTAGTAGTAGTGCAAATACAGCGTGACGTCATTTGCTTTATAATGCATTATTCCTTAATATAAGTAGAATGCCTGTGCCGCCATCGCCGCTTATAAATGTATTTAATCTACCACAGTTTAACAGCTGTTCAAATATTGGCCGCGAGGTTTAAGACGTTGGCTTGGAGTTGAAAAATACTTATAATCCAGGGTTTCGAATCGTGTGACCAGCAGTGAATAGTAACACTTCTACGCTGAAGAGTCTTGATTGAAAAAAGACGAAACGTATACGTCCGTAGATAATAAACAACAACAAATATTTTTCATATATATATGTATATATATATATGGGTGTGTGTGTGTGTGGTGTGTGTATGTGTTCCTATTTATATTTAAGATGTTTATATTAAAATATAAATTTTATAGCATACAGCAATTGCAATAGCTAAATAGTCTAAGGCTAGAGGTATGTTGTATACGATATGTTTTATTTAATTTTATACCATATCTAATGTTATGAACAAATAAAAGTACATGAGTATTTTACAAATATCTTGGTGTAAGCCGAAACAATTGTATGCTGAATAAAAAAACAAGTTTTATGAAATGATGTGAAGCTGTTTTTCATAACATTGGATATGATATAAAATTAAATAATAAAATATTGCATATATATATATATATATATATATATATATATATATATATATACACTTGCAAGAATATCTGACTGAGAAACACAGCATTCTTAGCGCTAAGTTAGTAACACTGTATTACCTTTTCTATTCTGTATTTTCATATTTCAACTGTTCAATAATTTGGGTCGAGTCTATCAATGTATACAATATTAATTGAATGGGAAGGAATGTACAGGATGTTACATTAATTTAAACAGATTTCGATAAACGTATAGACTTTACCCTCATAAGAAATATTTTAAGCCTTTTATAAGATTCACTACAAAGCACTGTGATCTTGATCAAAGCACTGAATCTATTTGTAATATTCAAGAGTTAATGACAGTGAACACTGATGGACTGTACTATGTGACCAAACACAACGAGGTTGTCATCACGTGATAGATATTCGATAATAAAAATGCAGACATTGATTCACAACAAAGGGAGAACCCGTAAAAGCTGGACTACAAATCTAATATATATATATATATATATATATATATATATATATATATAATATATATATTATAATATTATATTATTATATATATATTATAATATATATATATATATAACTATGTATGTATGTGTATGTGTGTGCATATGTAAGAATTTCAGTATGAGAGAAGTTATATATGAGTCGATTTAAGGGTGTACATTTGTTGCACATATGCGTGTCTATGTATTCAACGTTGTGTATGTGTTTATGTACATGAACATATATGTATTTATACATATGTATGTGTCGTTACGGACGGCTGTAGCGGGTCGTACAAAGAGATGCATCATCGACAGTCACGAACAGATGAGTTTCCAGACTCAGGTAGATCAATAAAAAAGGTATTATCAGTTCCTGAAATGTGCGAAAAACAATAAACGCAGAAGAAACAGCAATGATTACTGTCTTTCTCTTCCATCTTGAGGCACGTCGTGCAATAGATGGACAATGTTTATGACATCTCTAAATCGAAGTATCTTTTTAACCAATAATGCTCAGACTCTCATTTATCGCCAGTTTGAATGAATGTCTCTTTTCCTTGAGTAAGCTACTTTCTTTGATAAGCCTCTCAGACTGACTTTAACTCCAGGCCTGGAATTGAAGGCTTCTACAGATGCATTTCTATGGTCGTTGGAAATAAAAATAAGATCATTCTAGCACCCCAATGACGCACTGCTCTACATGTATAAGAGACAGATACGTCCTAAGATGAAGAACTGCTGTCTTATATGGTAAGGTGGTGTTCGGATAACTTTTTTCATCTTTAGAGAGCACATCTGACTTTACAATCTAGTGGGGGATTATCTCTTCTGTTCTTTACAGACTCTTTTACACAGAAGCGATGTTCCACCCCCTCTCTAATGTATCGTTATGTTCATGGTAGGTTCTCAACTTATCTTCAATCCCTGGTACCTGACTCTAAAGCATTCAATGTAAGAACTCGTCTATCTACAACAACAGCGAACACTGTGCTTTCTTTTTTCTGTACCAAAAAACAAACGGAACTTCAATGAATAAAGTGTATTTCCTATAACATCTCATCTGTGAAACAAAATACAACGGGACTTGATGACTAAAACATGGTAATCTGTAAGTCTAATTTCAACAAATACTTGTTTAGCCGTCCTCTTGGATACTCAATTCATATTAAATAATCGTTTGCAAATTGTACCCATTCTTTCAAATCCTATTGTGATCGTGGTGGCGATCATCAACCAACTGACAATATCCTTAACCCTTGCTATTGAGTGGCTCCAGGGTCTTGATAAGTGGTGGCCCATGAGTGAAAAAATATATTTATAAAACAATAACGACAAGAACAGGGTAAAATAAAACAATATGGCGACATGGAAAATCTATACTAACCTGATTTGGAGTAAATAAAACGTTTCAGAATAAAGCAAATTATAAATTGTCAAGAAGTTAGCATAAAAAGTAATAATGTTTTGGTTTGGAATGAAAAAAGTATCTGTTAATGACAAATGATTCAAACCTTTTAGGCGAATGGGCGGATGGGCGGATGGGCGGATGGGCGCCGGTCGGTGAGAAATTGATATTTCTACAACCAGGAGAAACATGAAATGCTCAATTATATTATTGAATCTGAAGAGTAATATCTTCGTTTATATATGTATGTTTTTAGGTTTTCTAAAATGAAATAATGTTTTGAACGAGAAAGCTGACTCATTCGTTCGGATAGTAGTGCTAAGTAATAATAGTTTCTTAGTGACAGTCTTATTGACCCCGAAGAAGAGTTATAGGCTCACTAATCCCCATATCGCCCACCAGAACACAAAATCACAGCGATCACCCCGATAGTATGTATCGGGGTGATCGTTGGGAGTTTTATCCAAAATAGTTAATACTCTATCTGTTCAATAGTTAAATAACTCTTAAGAGATCGCAAATACCCAAACCTCGATGTTTCTATATAGCCAAATATCACATCAATATTAATTTGGAGTATATGCGTGCAGCTCTCCGCCAAAGCAGGCAGCATACAGGGTACTATTGATACGCTGTTATTCGTAACAGAAACCTCATCCGCAGTACAAGTGTAGAAGAGACGCCTTGACAAAAAGACAATGGTATCTTAATATAAACGCGAACAACACCGGATTAAATGTTGGCATATTTTGTGCAAATGTGTTACAAACTGGACGAATTTTCCATGTAAAATTGAGGCATGTAACCTTGAATATATATGTTGTTGTAGGTGCCGGCTGTTACACGTTCCCGCATGTTCGAATCAAAGGATCGCATGGCTGGCGATAGTAGACACTGTTTGTTCTAACTACAACTTGTGGTGTGGGTCGTCTGCCCTCCTTCATGATCATCTGGATAAGAAAATGATATTATAATATGATGACGTTCAAGTCCTGATAACTTACGAAACATCAAAATAAATATTATTCGTTCTTCATGGTTAACAATTAATCCCTAGGCAAATTTCAGTTAATAAATAAGACTACTTTAATATGACAGTCAGCTAATTGGTTAACGCGGGGATTCCCAATATACCCATTATGACTATTAATTAATTTCCAGATAATCCGCGTCAGCATAAATCTCTTGATATGTAATGCCGACCACTCAAACAATTGACATTATGTGTATATACATATTTCTGATTTTGTATTACATGTTGTATTACATTTTGTATTACATTTTGTATTACATTTTGTATTACATTTTGTATTACATGTATTACATGTTGTATTACATGTAGTATTACATGTATTACATGTTGTATTACATGTATTACATGCTGTATTACATGTTGTATTACATGTTGTATTAAATTTTGTATTGCATTTTGTATTTCATATTTCTTATTTTTAAAATTTGCTGAGACATTCTAGATCGCAGGATCGAACCATGAAAATCGCTATGCGTGATACAATTTCAGCATTTAAAATTGAATACTCGCTCTTCGGAATATATCGAAAACATACTTATTTCTTTTAAATGTTGTTTTAAAGTTTATTATCGTATGTGAATGGTTCAACGGGTGAATCAGAGGAGTAAGAAAGAAGAATGTCATTTGCCTCATGATCAGAGAAAAAGAGACTATTCTGCCGTCGTTATCCCCGTCTTGCTCACGTGTACTTCCCTGTTGTCACCTAAACCTTATTTCTATTTCTTCATATTTACGCTGACAGTTTAAATGATAAACACAGTGTTTAATGTATTTCCGCTTGCTCTAGTCTACTGTCTCTGAGACGTCACTCAGTGAATGTATAATATAATATTTATTAACTATGTATCGTTATATAAACAGGCATAGTTAATTAGGTAAATAGTAACACACACAACGTATTGGTATTCACATTTAATACAACCGTGTTGTTTTGCTTTACGCGATGAAAGTTATGTGTTTATTTTTTTAGGTTTGCTAATCTACGTTATCCTTGTGTTCGCTGCAGACTTAAAATACTTAGACAAAGATAACTAGATCCGATTTGAATGCAGTATTAAGTAGATTACGTCATTCTTTATTAGGGACTTCTCACACTATGTAATACACTAGTTAAACGTCTCACAAATATATATATATATAATTATTAATGACAATACATATATGTATTAGCATATACTATCAGTGCCCTTTTACTTTGCAGTCTCTTTAAAAGATTCAACCCAATGATCGGCAATTAGTGACAACAGAGCGAATATAAGTCAGGTCTATATTATTTGCCAATAACCATGTTTTTATTATTATTATTTCTATTTTTATTTTTTCACATTTCCAAAAAACATAACATTTCTGCGAGATATAGTTTTACGGTCCTTTTCATTTGTCTTGTGTCCAACAACATTGTTATGCAAATATGGGATTTGCAACATTGCCAAATCATCAGACATATTCACAAAGAGTAAAACGTTATTGAATTAAAGTGTCTTAAAAAAACCTACACTATACAGTGATTATATATATATATATATATATATATATATATATAATATTTAGAAATAAATATTTAGTATTTATAGACATCGATGTTTCATGCTTACGCAATCTTCAGTGCAGGAAGCTAATTCCCGACGGTCGACGAGCGCGAACTCCGACTACAAATCGCCACTGATTCGCAGTCAGGAAAATTACCAGTTGGCCACCAGAAATTAGCTTAGACATTGGGAGGAATTTAATATTGTAAATACCAAGTCGGCAAGTATTCACAGCAAGCGGCGAACAGTGATCTAACAACAACAAAAAATCGTGTTGGACCTCGCAATTAATCTAGTAGTACTGCTTGTTATTAAATTCACTCAGAGTGCCCAGCCTTAGTAAAGGGGGCTATACAGTAATATTTATAAATAAATATTAAGTATTTATTGCCTACAAACATCGATGTTTCATGTTTACGCAGTCTTCAGTGCAGGAAGCTAATTCCCGACGGTCTACGGGCGCGAACACCGACTACAAATCGCCATTGATTCGCAGTAGGCGGTTGGTGTCATGCCTATATACAAATACGACACTGCCCCCGAAATTAGGATGAAATATCCGAGCGGATAGTATGATGAATACAAAACAGATAATGCAGTATTCTTCCAAAAGAAATCAGTAGGTAATAACTGGGGGATTGTATCATGACGAATAAACATCTACAACCATCCCCCCAAAGGAGGTAGTGATGCCTGGAAGTATGATATCATTATCACTGAATAGATATTACACTACCCTCCTAATCGAGCGTTTAAGCATAGTACATTTGTTTCAAATAGTATAGTAAGATTAATTGAGTCTTAAAAATAGTACAATAATACATTAAAAAGTAATAGTATAATAGAAATAGATACCAAAATTTCATTAGTAATGAATTCATTAGTACTTTAGTTGACACATGTTGAGGCATAGTTACTTAATTGATGTATGTAGGTAAAAAGTAACAAAGGAATGTTTATGTAAATCATATGTATTTAAGCTTACTTTTCCGTGTTTGTGCGATAAACAGTTATTTTGAGACAACACGGGGATGGTATCATCTTAAAAGTATTTTGCGTTGCTGACTCGAGATTTGATTTTTGTGTCTTGTGATTCCAACTCGTGCAGCTGCATCTATCTTCACGGTTATTGGCTTTCATTTTGGGTTCAAAAGCTTCCAACGGAATATGAACTCCGCAAGCGATTCGTAAGTCCACGGTGATTTATCAGTTTCATCGAAGAACAGGGTCAGCTGATCGACAGGCCCCGATAACGCACGACAATAATAAAAAGCTAAAAATATATATTCACGCCCCTCTATGGCCATCTTCTCCGACTGTCTGAAAGTTTACGCCCATGTCCATTTTAGTCTATTTATGGCAAGGGCATTCGAAATATATTCCGTTATCTTCATTTCGTTCAAATTCTTTACTAATGGCATCATTAGATAGATTTTGGGGGATTTTATTGATCTTAAAATACAACTTATCAGATAACAAGATTTGAACTATATATTTTCAATCTAATATCAAACTCGATTGTAAGATCTGTTGACCTTAGAATGAATATTATGAAAATATTTTTATTCATTTGTTGGGTTATTGTTTATGTTATACACAATGTAAAGCTTGATGGGTTAAATATTGTCAAATGCAGTCTTATCGGATTTAACTATTCATTCACGCTATAAAATAATGTGCAAACCATCAGACACATGTCCATGACATAGCCAGAAATGATTCTATGTAACCGATATATGGGACCCCTGGCATTCACCGTCACCCCGGATCAGAATTGATCTGGGAGTAATTGAAACTAAATGGTAACACAACACAACCAAGTGACCCCACTTTGAGGTGCTAGCACCGGATGCAGTTTAATGTCATATCGAGGGCAGATTTCTGTTTAACTAATCGATTAGATGGTGATCATACTACTACTCTGAATTAGAGTTGATCTGGGAGTAATAGTTTTCCCCCCGCCTTCTCCGTTCCCGTCTACTGGCACGGATCGAGCCTGTTCACAACCGCCTCGGTCGAGAGTCAGAGACAAGAGACAGAAACAACATTTAACCGACGTGACGTAACTTCCGATTTCCTGGCTACTCCTAACACCTTTCAGGGCGTCCTCTAACCTTTTGGGGCTTTTCTCTCTCTCTCTCTCTCTCTGGCACCCAACCTTATCTAACAGTATGATACCATTGAAACTACTAATATGAAACTGCATTTCTGTTTTACTTGATAACATTTTAGTATCCGTGTGTAAGTGTAGAAATATTGAAGACTTCATACTGATATCATTAACCATCCATGATATAAAGACATATTATAATATGAGAAAGTTGCTGCTTTATTAAAATCAAAATGTTGCATAATGAATTATTTAATTAACATTTCAGAGAGAGAGAGAAAAAACAGATGTTACATCAATATCCATTGAATACTTAGAAAATTGTTTCAAAATCAAATGTATAAATTATTAGAATGTCATATATGACATGTGATTAATATAGTTACCCAAATGCCATACATTCTGTATCTAGAATCATGAATTTGTCGCTTTTCTTCTGTTCTAGGCAGAAGCGGTGCGCAAAGATGACGAACCAATGGTAGCTGTGGAGGAAGAGATGATTGGCCGCGTCAAATGGAAAAGTAAAGTGGAGTTTCTGATGGCATGTATCCGATATGCTTTCGGTCTTGGAAATGTGTGGAGATTTCCATATGTATGTTACAGAAATGGAGGCGGTAGGTAATAATACACATTATATTTTGTCGTGTCAAGTCCTAACTGAGATCAATGCAAACATCAAGCGATCATTAGATATTACAAATCTGGTATTTTATTATGAGCTGATTTTCCGAAGCTGAAATATACAGATTATGTTTCAATATATCCGAGTACTATGAGAATTTTCTATATAAAAAACAGATTGTACAAATAAATTTCTAAACGACCTCAACTATACATAATATATCATGTGTACCCATTCTTCGCCGGGGAGGGGATGAAACTAACTTTTATGCAAGTAATTTGAATAGTTAATTTGGCATGTGTATGTATAATTTAAATAGAGTAATTCAATATATTAAAATTTCTGCTAAATAAATGTATGTTTATTTAGACTTACAAAGCTAAAGATATATATGCTACTAAATTTTATGTCTATAATTCTCTTTCCAGAGTGCATCAAATGATGCTGATTCTAGGAGAATGTCTGAATGTTTAGCCTAATGTTTACAGGATCTTAAGAAAAAATTAAAATTTGACTAAACCGGCGTGATTGCTGTCTAATAACAATGGATTGAATTTCATGCAAATGTGGAAAATTTTAATTTTGACTCACTACATCTAAACTCACCATCTGGTTGGAATGAATGGGAGCATTGTTGTTTTTCTCACGAAATGAGCTGAATTCTGACATACGATGTAGATTTGCTTGTGATTGGGCTGATTATTCCAACCAGGAATCGGCTCAATGCAATGCATGCTGAACCTCGTGCGTTGACAATGGTTAATCCTCGATGCGGGCGATACGAATAATTGCGAATTACTGAAGACTTCTCCCATTTATGGCTGACGGAACAAGAGCATGCTACCACCGTGGATTAACTAAAGGGTTCCGTTTGAAATTCCGTCCAGATTTCGGAGTTCGACAGAAATATTCCCGAGTTTGAAGGAGATACACCTGAAAAAGGGCGATGATTACATCGGCCGATACGTTGTGATGATAATACTCAAGACGAGAAATGTAGTCCGAATAACAAAAATTATACAAATTATCAATCCTCATCTAAAAAATTCAGAAATATATAAAATATTGATATCCACAGGAAGCTGTTTCGTCGTGGTGTGGCTAAACGTAGCAAGTTTACTCACAATGATGTAATGAACTGAATAGCCATTTACATCGAAATGTCATCATCCGGAAAATTCTACATTTCTAACATACTGCTCCAAGAACCAGTGACAGAACGTAAATGGTGCAGAATAATATGTTTATTACACCGCCTGTATATTCTTGTAGGTTAAAAGGAGACACGACTATATGTAGGACTTTTTATCTCAAATAATGATTTTGTATACTTCATTTTGGACTTTCATATATGTATACGTTTTTAACATTGCTCTTTCATATATTGTCACCAATTAAATTTACTACTTCTTTCTGTTCTGCTTTACTATATCCGCCTTGCTATACAGTTCGTTTATATGTTCCTTTTTATTAATTTTAAATGTTTTCTAATTCATGAATAATTACTGAGATAATTTCTTCATTTCGTTTTTATCTCATCTTTTATATTTTCATTTATTCACGTTACGTTGTCGAACGTTCAATGTTTATTTTATCTTGACAGAAAATTCTTAACAAAATGGTAATCCTTATACTTTTATCTGGATTTTCAATGTTATTCTCTTTGAATCTCAAACATCCTCGATGCAAATACCGTGTCCAACAATTAAGATTATTACTAGATATTGTGGTTACATTAGCCAAGACGGAGGTCTTGTTTTCGGTCGAGTTTATTTTCACTATGTTCTGTACAGTTTAAAAATTGCTCTATCAAGAAAACGACCAGCGTTACTCAATAAAAAGGGTTTAGTTCTTCAGCATGATAACGCGAAACCTCACACAGCAAAACTCACTCAGCAACATGTCATGAGTTTCAATTGGGAAGTTTTGCCTCATCCGCCTTATTCACCTGACATTGCTTTATCCGACTACTATATTTTCCGGTCGTTGCAGCATCCCTATAAACAATACAATTTATGAAAATGACCACCAACTAAAAAAATGACCTAAATTTGTTTTTCTCTTAAAAATCTGAGAAGTTTGTAAAGAAGGCATCAAAAAGCTAGTTGATCGTTGGGCAGATTTCATAGAAAATGAGGGAAATAATTTTAAAGATTAAAAATGCCCTAATGTGAATGTTTCAGATGAACTAAATGTGTTGGACAAAAACGACTTTACTTTCTTTCCAACCTGATAAATAAGTAAATGAATAAATATAATATGGAGAAGCAAATTGAGGTATGCAGATTAAAAATGTTCTTTTTCTAATTATTATCGATAGCTCGCAATAAGTCTTAAAATCGGATCCCGGAAAAATCACCGGAATAAAATTATAAAAACTGTAAGTAATAAGTAACTGAATATAATTATATTTCTTAATTCTGTGTTTATATCGATCGCCACTTTTTCATATTTTCGTATCGTTAGAGTACCGCACATATGCGATCTAATGAAATAGATCACAAGTGATTCATATTTTGGGTACTGACCAGAGATTGCTAATAATTAAATACATATATCTATCAGATCTTTATGGCATGTTCCAAGATCTGACACAAACAATTTGATATAAAAATATTCTATCCGTATTGAGTAAAATATATTTTGCGCATTCGTCGCAACAATTATTGATTTTTAATGTTTTGCCTTCTCTATTTGACGTTGTCCCAAAATCGAATCATGATGAGATTTCCAAACGTTATTTCGGCAATTTTTCTCATTCTTTGTGTTTTCAATGTAATAAAACGACATACTCCTGTTTCTTTTAGAGCTAAAGTAGTTTGAAACGTGTTAATTTGTGGATTTAGAATTAAAAGACAGATATCAATGTTAGACGAAAAAGGTTTGTGTTCAAATACATCCAAAGAGAATACGACAAAATAAGAATAGCAGGTAAAATGAGAATGCCATTTTGGGTTTATAATAAGGATTAACAATTAATATTTCTAAACATCGACCCTATTAGTAAACCAAAGAAATGAAAAAGATACTATTGAAACAGCTTACACGACTGACATTATGGGTTTATAAGTTGTCATTCTCTGACAGCTTTTTTAATGTATCTCTACATCTTTAATTAAGAACGCATTAAAATAAATTATTATATCTGACATATGATCAAATGTTAGAAATATGTATAATTGTTTGTCTTATCCTTGTTTTAAATCTAATTAAAATCAGAAATAAAAGAAACAGATTCAGTGGTAAGAAGGATTCAGGTCCGTCAGTGACATTTTTATATTATAAATACACATATATATATATGTATATATATATATATATATATATATATATATATATATAAATGAATAAATGCGAAAGTTGTATCGATCTATCCTAACTATATTAACGTGAAAACTGGTTAGGCTTGTTTAATCTTAGTGATATAAGAGTATATTTAAATACCCTATATAGCCATCTCCACCTCACTCAACCAAATCTTGATATCGCTTATTTGCATATTTATTTATTTTAAAGTTTCTAATAAATGAATATTCTGTAAATAGACCTTTCTAATTTGTATTGTCAAATTTTCTTCTACATATACAATCTTTTTTATCGATAGTGCTGTTTTATAATTATAAATAAAATTAAATAAATACATTTTTTTTTTAAATATAACGATTAAAAATGTTTTTAGAACTTAATTTTCAAGGGAGATAATTTATTTTCGGCATTATTAAACCGTCAAATATCGCTTAGATGTCAAAAACAGATATTTCACTTAGATCCTCGCCGAAAAGCCACGAACCATAATATTTTTTTCGTGACTAGGCATCTTTAAATTTGAAGAAATTGATTTAATTGAAATTTGTTTTAATTAGACGTGTAGTGTAGTATCGATTTTGCTGTCATAAGTCTGTCCTCCCAGGAATTACTCCCTCCGTTTTTAAAAGAGGTTTAGGAAGACTCCTCCCAGAATGAAACAAAAAACAAAACTCGATTTACTCGGAATATATTTTAAGGGAGAGGAGAAGAGTGTAGTATCGGTTCTTTTTTCATAAGACCGTCATTACAGGAATTATCTCTACCTTTTTCTATGGGAGGAAGTAGTGTTCGTTCGTCATCATATCATCCTCAGAGGGTCAGTATAGTATATGTTCGTTCACTGTGATACTAGCTGAGAAAGAATATTATTCATGTTTAACATACACATGTATTTTTTAAAAAGAAAATTATAAAAGAAGTTATCGTTCTTCCAAAGATAGCATGTTTATCTTTGTTTATAAAAATGGCAACAATATTTTCCCGGACAAATTTTATTTAGGCGTTTCACGTAGACAATTACACATGCAATTGTTTAAATGTTATCTAAATGAATATATGTGAAAGTTTTTGTTCCACCTATCATAAAAATATTGACATTAAAACAGTTCATGCTTATTTAATTATATGTAAACTATTTTCATGGGTACTGTTATATTCCTCCCAAGCATTACCTGCTTTTCGGGGGTAGAGACAGTATAGGTTACGCTCGTTTTTCATGAGACCATTCTTCCAGGATTTTCTGTGTGTATGGATGAGTAGTGTACTATATTTTCCTTTGTCATGATATTATCCTCTCAAGTATTAACTCAGACTTTTTTTGGTGAAGGGAAGTGTTCGTTCGTCATGTTATCATCCTTCCAGTCATGAGTCTTTTACTATAGAGTCAGGGTATATATATATATATATATATATATATATATATATATATATATATATATAGAGAGAGAGAGAGAGAGAGAGAGAGAGAGATAGATAGATAGATAGATAGATAGATAGATAGATATAAGGCAAATATGTTGTAATATGAGTTTGAACTATACTGACGAGCGTAAAATAAAAACGCGAAACATATATATATATATATATATATATATATATATATATATATATATATATATATATATATATATATATATATATATATATATATATATATGGGGGGTCGGGTTTTTATTTTACGCTCTTCAGTATGGAATTACGTTACCGCATCAACCGTCGCACAGTTTGCCCAGGGGTGGAAAAAAACTGTTTTTAGACCTAAAAGAGGAGTTATAGTGGTAGTGATATTTCAAAAATTTGGAATAAAAGTGATCATTTGCAAAAAAAAGTAGCTCAAAAGCTTCATCCAAAAAGAAATGGTGGCTTCTCAAAGTCGACTACCTCACAAAAGTTTGTGCATAATGTGCACGGTCAACTGAGAAGTATGAGATTTCCTCTAAAAATAGACCTAGTTACTGTATAAGTGGAAATTACCTGTTATGACCCTGGGGGTTGAGCTTGGGATTTTATCATATGGTACCCTGTACAAAACCACTTTAGATAGGTTTAAAGCTCCAACCTTGCACCCAAAGTGGTAAGAAAGAGAAGACATATCGATGTTGGAATATGCCATTAAATGCGTGTTATCAATATCGTATTCTGATTTTCAATATTAAAAATCAAAAAAGCCCATCAATGCCCATCAAAACGGTTTTGAGGGTGATCATGTATAACCTGTGACTCATTACAATCATTAAACAGATTTTGTGGGAAATTGTGGGATTTTAAAATAATTTGGCTTGAAATTATGCATTTTTTTTCAAAATATACATTTTGTCACGAATGCCGCCGGTCGGGACCACCGAAAGACATCACGTGACAATGATAAAAAAAGGTTAAACAAAAACTAAAAAAAAAAAGTCCGGAGTGGGTCGTATTATCCCAGGTTCAAATAAAACGTGATATGGGATGGGGATTTCTCCAATATAAAATACCGTCAGGAAACAAACAAAAGATACGAAGAGACGACAAAAAGACAATAGGACTTAAATTTATATTCATTTATTTAATGAAACTGTATACTAGAAAAAGGGGAGTGTATCTATAAAACAAAACGAAATAAAACATCAAAACAAAAGTATATTCTTAAGAAGACGGGGGGATTGTCTATCCTATCCCTATAGTAGCAGGATTTATCTCTACACAAAAAAATATACACATATATAACAGCCCTAGGGGGCGAATGTCCGTGAAGAGATATTCAGGTTGTTACTTACAACTGGATGCATTGTTCGATTTAGAGTAGATATTTCCGGCATGTCGTCGTAGCCGTACCTCCTTGCCCATGTAGTTTTGAAATACATTTTTTTCTCAGGAAAAACACGTCCTGGCTGATTACTTTTTCTCCGCTTAGTTCAGCGGGTCGAGGGCGGCTATAATTCAATTTTCAACAGGCTCGTCTCGCCCGAGCCGAGGGCGGCTATAATTCCATTTTCAACAGGCTCGTCTCGCCCGAGCTGAGGGCGGCTATAATTCCATTTTCAACAGGCTCGTCTCGCCCGAGCCGAGGGTGGCTATAATTCCATCTTCAACAGGCTCGTCTCGCCCGAGCCGAGGGCGGCTATAATTCCATTTTCAAAAGGCTCCACTGCGATACTGTAGTCGCACATCGGTCTTCTCGCCCAAGCCAAGGGCGGATATAACTCCATCTTCAAAAGGTCCCTGCCTTTCCTCGCGACTTTCTTGTCGACGGTCGTTGATTTCTTCCCCGTTCAGCGCAGGGGTACTCGGGAAGACTGACTATAGTTGTCCTCAAAATATGTCCGTCTTAACCCGGCAGCTAACGTACTTCCTTGCCGGCATCCTTTGTCCTCTGTGTCGCGTTAACTTCCTGTCGACTGTTCTTCTTCGCGTGCGGCTGAAGTTTTTTTTTTGTCTTCACTCTCTCTTTTTATCTCTTTTCCTGACGTCATTCGAGTCGCATTATTATAATTTCTCGGTCGTGCATAAATATGCAAAAATGAATCCCATCTCTCTCCGTAAACCAGAGTCGTGAGTTCGAATCTTGATAGCTCTCCCTACATTTTGTAACAATTTTTATCGCGATTTTTCCGTGCGTTGAACCCAACTTTGAGTTATCATAAAATTTGAACCGCATTGAGTTAAGACATGGTTGAGCCCATTTTAGAATCATAATAAGCAGCAATTGAAAGAATTTAGGATCTAAGTACCTCTATCTTAATTCTTTTAAGTCAATGGTGCGAGATATTATTTACGTAAAAGTCCCTAAATTTTCCTAATTGAGGGGCAAAAATTCGAAACATATCATTATCTCAAGCAATATTTCCCCCCTAAATTAAAAGTCTGAACAAAAACTGTTAACAATCTTGGGTAGTGTGATTAGTCATTAAAAGAACATAGTATACTGATGAATTTAGTGGAACTGGAAATGACAAATTCGATACTCAATGGAAGTTATCAAGATCACCGACATGACAATTCAAGTTTTACGAAACCTCTATTATTAAATTGACAAAGAAGAGCTGAAATATGTGCTAATAACAAGGTAATTTAACAGAACTGAGCAGAGCAAAAGTTATTCAAAACAATCCTGAACCCTGGTTGCTTCCTCATCAAGTACAGATACAACCTTTTGAGGGCAAGGTCGGATGGTATAGCCGAGTCGTTTGCAACGTTTACACTCCAGTTACCGTTTTCGGGACGCAATCTTCGGTTGTTTCTTGATCATCATTCTCCTTGAATCAGATCTACCATTTTGCCGTCAATCATCGAAAGTTCTGTAATGACCTTTGCCGAACAATCACTTGTAATTGGGATGACAGTCTTCTCGAGCTTCGCCAGTTCGTCCATGTACGGTTTGAAGTGCAAAGAAACAGATTCTTGCGTTTCCTTTCCCCTAACAAGACAGACTGGTCTTGCATACAAGTTTGAGTTAGAGAGAGGGTTAGTCCAGAGTGTTATATCGCCACAGAATACATGCAGTGGACACCAAAATCCACCAAGGTAACTCGTTGTTTCTTTCTCTTCCTCTTAATCACTGCTATCTCCACTATCCTCTTTTTCAGCGTTCTGGTGACGAATTTAGTGGGAGCCAGAACTGTCGAACCTCAACTTAACAACTTTGAGATCTGCATTTGGTGTCAGTTCGTTGATCTCAAGCAAGGAGTTGACAGTCTGCAAAATGACCTCCTGCCCGTCAGCACTGCTTTTGACAGCCTCAGAAAGGATCGATGAAGAGAGAAGAGTTTTCTTGATTTTATCAACCTCATTTTTCACTGGAATGTTAAAACCGTGCTGTAGTAACTCCAATCGCAATTCCTTATATTGGTTGACTGAGAGATTTATGTTGTATAGGAGGGTACACGCCGACATTGCATCCATATCAGGATTTTTATCTCTGGCTTCTCCATGCCGCTGTGCCCAGCGTTCAGTCAGTGCACACAACAAAGAAGCGGTGCTGATGTTTTGTTCCTCGGCTACACAGGTAAGATTGTTCAGGATACCATCCAGGATCTTGTGACATGTTCGCTCACCTGGGTTTTCGCTGAGCCTTTTCTTCAGTCGACCACAGCATCAGCACCAGGTCCAACAGTTACATCTTCCTCTAATTCCGATG
Organism: Sepiola atlantica; assembly: GCA_963556195.1. Taxonomy (NCBI): domain Eukaryota; kingdom Metazoa; phylum Mollusca; class Cephalopoda; order Sepiida; family Sepiolidae; genus Sepiola; species Sepiola atlantica. The sequence continues at coordinate 24,406,865 of OY744518.1, forward strand.
ACGACTGCTGTTGTGCCTCAACTGGTTTTACATGAACGAAGGCATCATTCTCACACTCTTTTATCTGATCCGAAGATTTCTTGCACATGTTAATTCGATTCATTGCAAGGGTCCGTATCTTCCTCTCCCGATGGTAGAGCTTCTCGCTGAGAACCCAGCATACATTATGCTCAGCACACAATTCGTTCAGGACTGCGTAGGTGGATTACACTTTTCGGTCCACACTTCCTGCCTGATTTTCATAGATATCATACACTTGTTTATTGGTAATGGATTCCATTTTTTAAAAAAAGAGTAAAACATAATCATTAGATTTCGCTTCTAACAAGCCCGCAATTAACTTCAAACACCAATTTTAAGCTGAGATATGGTCAGAAATGTGATTTTAGGTCAAAATGCCGAAATATCGAAAATTCGGCCCCAGACCCTCGAAACAAAAACAATTTTTGGATCTTTTGAATTTCTTCAGAAAGTGCTTTAGATTTCGCTTCTAACGAGACCTGAACCAGCTTCAAACACCGATTTTAAGCTGAGATATGGTTAAAAATGTGATTTTGAGTCAAAATGCCGAAATATGGAAATTCGGCCCCAGACCCCGAAAAAAAGCTATTTTTGAATTTGTTGGATTTTTTCAGAAAGGTTTTTAGATTTCGCTTCTAACGAGCTCTGAACCAGCTTCAATGACCAATTTTTTGCCAAGATATGGACTTTTTCCAAATTTTCTCAATCTGGGCACACTGTGCGTCGGACGGCTCGAACCCTTAATTCATGTATTATGGACTCTGGTATTTAAACCATCATGCCATCGACCCGATCACGCTTTTAACTCGGGAGAAATTTCATGTATATTCATGTAGACACAATAAGTTTCATTCTCAAAAGGATTATAAATTGAAAAATTGAAAATTATAAAAACTATATACTTTAGTTGAAACGGCGTAGGAAATGAAAAAAAATTAAAAATTCTATAAAAATATATAAAAACATTGTTTGCAAGACAAATTTAAGAAATACAGGTATTCGTCGAATTCGGGAGATGAGGAAATTGAGAAAAAAATAAATAAAAATGATGGTAATAAATTGATTCTTTTAGTCATTGGAATCAAACTAAAAACTGTACATGCTCTGAAGTTTGTAACGCAACCTCATTGAGCTTAAAATTTTAAACAAATTCGAAGATTATAAATAGTGTACACCTAAATATATTTTTCTAAAAACTCACAAATATATATAAATGTGTGCATGTATATATATATATATATATATATATATATATATATATATATATAAAATATGATGTATTAAAAACGCAGTGCTTGATTAAGTAAATAAGAGCGTATATGAGTTTCAAATTTGTACACTTATTGCACATTCCATACTTCGGGTGTTTAATGTTAGGCGCAACTGAGAATTCGCATCATGCAGTCAGAACTCAGTTTAACCATTTACTAGGTGGTTATCCAGTACACGCGTTTTGACTTCGTAATGCACCTTTTCACATTGCGTCTAACCCATGATACTTGAGGTATAGAACGTCCAAGTATTCAATAAATTAATAATATTGAAACACGCAGACACACACACACATACACACACACACACACACATATATATATAGAGAGAGAGAGACAGAGAGACAGAGACAGAGACAGGGAAAGAGATAGATAGATAGATAGATAGATAGATAGATAGATAGATAGATAGATAGATAGATAGATAGATAGATAGATAGATAGATAAAGGAGGCTATTGACCCTTAACTTTGAAATCATTTTTTTTTATTTGTGTATGTTCATCTATTTCTGTTTTTATGGCATAGTTTGTCATTCTCAGAAATAGCCACGAAAAGATATTTAGTAAAATATTATAAATTTATCATCATACTCAGCTTTATACATGTTTACCAATAAAGGTTTACAACCATCTGAAAAACGCAGCAATCAAGGCGTACAATTCAAGGTACAGTTATTGGTAGCACACTAATTTGAAGTAGACACTTGACAGATATGGGGGTAGTGTGGGTTAGTTATCTTCATGTAGGAATCAAGTTCTTTCATCAAGAACCAGATGTTCATGAAAGAGAAACGATCCCTGCTACACATTTGTCATCCGTCATAGCTTATAAAATAGCTAAACATGCTATTGCCTACTGTATTCTTTATCTTAATCATTGACTTGAGCAGCATCATGCCCACTCTAAATGTATATACTATTCCAAGATAGTTTACTTCAAGTTTACGAAAAGACCTGAATTTTTATTCTATGAAACAATATATGTGCTGGTTAGATTAAACTATCAATACTACCAGAGCTTCGGGCAATTCTGAGAAATTTTCTGAAAACGGTAAATGAAAGATTTGTGAGTATGGCACTTGAAGAATATGGAATTAAACGTATCTATCTTGTTTAACAATTTATATTGAAATAAATATTCGTGAATCTCAATTTATAGATTAAGAAAGGTGACCCTGTTTCTTTTCTATTCGAGTTTTAAATTCAAGTTTTGGGACATAGATATCCCTCAACGTTTGACGAAAAACCTCCCCGACCATTAACATAAAAAAGATCATAAATATACCTGATGTTCCTACTGAAAAGTATTGACTTTCATCCCTCTTGACAAATCAGTTCTGACATAAATCGATCCTCATACTAGTCAAGGTAAATATTCACTCAAAATGGAGATCGATATATACCCATTGATATGCCTATCTTTGACTTCGAAAGTAAATTTCATTCAGTAAAATAGCAATTTTCATTTAAAATCCTAACAGTAAAGTTGAGTGAGAATTTCGAAAAGTGTTGTGTTTCATGCTGAACATGTGTGTGTGTGTGTGTGTGTGTGTGTGACTACATTTTCTTAATAACCGAGCACTTTGGTGGGATTCTCTCCCAGTAACTTTATATATATATATATATATATATATATATATATACAATATTTGTTTTTGTTTAATATATATGTACGTATACGTTTCGACTCGTCAGCATAGAGATATAATTATTCACTAGTGGTTGCGCGGTTCGAAACCGCGGGCTTCGAGTATTTTATAACTCAAATCTCGACATCTAGAACCACGCAGCCGCCACTGAATACCCACTTTTTCGTCGTATCATGTTTTTTCTACTTTGGTTTGACATGCTGAATATTTTAAACTGAGATTCGAAATCTGACCACTTGATCAGTAGTAGAGAGATCTTACCCCTTTCTTATAACGCTAAGTAGTTATCTATAGACATATGTAGCACCCTACCACTCATCTTCAGTATATCAAGACATTAATTTTCAAATTGAATCTCGAAACTAGATGGCTTGGTAAGCAATCGAAAGATTTTAATCTTACGATATAACGCTTGGGTAGGGCAATCTGCATTGAGAGAGCATCGTTTTACTTTTATTTCTACGATTCTATATGTAATTAGTAGTTATTAACCATTCACACATACACATACAGACATACAAACATACAGACAGAGCAAACAACATACCCCCACCCATATTTCATATTCCTATAGAGTAGCGGGATCCCGCGGAACTTCCACGTTGCTTTCTCTATCAATATGTATAATTTACTTTTAAAATAAGATTCCTTTTTCTAAATAATAAATGCTTGTAAAGGCAATACTATGGTGCTTTTTTCTTCTGTGAAAATAATTGTCATTGTCAATATGTTTTTATTTATTTACAATTGCAGCAATTCAATTCTTTTTAAAACAAAAATATTCTGTCTTCTTAGCGTAAATATAATTGTAATTTTTTTTAGTCACTAAAATGGATTTATTTAAAATCGATTGTTCTACTCGACGAGACGTCCATTTATGATTGTGGAAAATTTGATTAAAAAATATGTGAAGTCCGAATTATTTACCTTAGCGTCATCACATTAATTACCAATCACTATCTTTGCTGATCGAACGATCTGGCGTTTTTATTTCCAATGTGTGTGAATGGTGATTACGTATGTACACATATGAAATGCCTCATGGGTTTATTATATAGATAATATAAATTTCAGTTCATAATTCATGATAATAACACTGGAGTATCCTATACATAATATATTGATAAAAGTACTAAATATAAACCCATATTACCACAATACGTGTGACTTCCAAAAGTATTTGAAAAATTGTGCGTGTGTGCGATAAGGAAGAGTGGCAAAAATGAATCGTTGACGAGTCTATTGTGGATGAGACGTCGAGAAAGAAAGAAAACGACTTGATAACTGTTAAAAAGGAAAAGGTTCCGCAGTGCAAGCGAGATCTGACAGGCGGCGGTTTTAGAAACGCGAAGAAGCGGAGTGCATGGTGATCGGAGTATCGAAGTACGGGAAGAATGGGAGTTTATCGATGTTTATGACACCGATGAAGCTTTATTGGCTATGGTACTCAAGCCCGTCTTGCTGTTAGGCTTTCGTGTCCGCTGAGTAAAAATGCAACTTATAAGCAAATTGTTACCGTGATGAGATCCCCTGACTTGTATTTCATGGAACAGACAATTGGAAGTACTTGTGGAACAATTGCTTATGTTTACGCTCGGATAGACAATGCAGAGCAAATTGCTTTCCAATCGGATGTATATATGAACGAGTTTCTAGCGGAAACAAAGTCTGTTACCCCAGCAAGAAAAATATTTTCATGAGACAAAAGTATGTCAAAAAATGTTTTTATGTGTGTGCGTAGCCTGCGTAGCCTGCGTAAACCATCAGGTGATAGGAAATAAAGAAAACCAAAGTGTTTTCCATATACGTTCTGTTCTTTGTCAATCTTGTTTGATCTTACCGGGTACTCCAAATAAACGGGTAATGCAACACGTGTACGTTCCTGTTTTGATTAAATAAGTTCATCTGGTTTTCATAGATTTTCTCCATGTTTTACGTTGGTCAATAAAGATACCTATTACAAACATGTGTTGGGAATAAACGTAATTGATAGAATCTGCATTACTATTTAAAATAAAGGAGAATCTGTACGTATTGACCGTTTACTTGTTTACGCACAGGGTTTTATTTTATTTATCATTCATTTGTATTCATGTGTGTATTTGGTCTGTGATTTATGTGACTATGTGTTCGAATTAGTTAATATAGTTATAATGCAATGAAAGACAACAAGTAAATTGTAAGAAGAGGTATGAGAGAGGAGACAGTACGTGTACAAAGCAAGGTACTTCTACGAGAACAATTTTGTAATAGAAAAATTGTTTGGACGCTTTAGCAAGTTTGAAACACTCGAATACGTCGAAATAATAACAAAAACACTATTATAGTTAAACTGTGTGATAATTAAGCTGAATGGGGGATTAGAATTTTTAAGTTGTCTCAGAATGACAGACGTCTCATATCTAGGGAGTCTGTACAAATGTATGTGATGTGGTAGAAGTTTAGATCACAGTAGAATTAGAGATGCAAATGTGTGCAACTAGAGTTTAATACCCCATTATTTATTTGATTATAAGAAGAAAGGCATATAACATATGTAGGCATACATAGCGAAAGCGGAAAAGACAAGGCAATACAACAAAATTAAATTAACACGTAGTGCTAGATATTTGCTGTTCTGTCTTTTTCAAAAGATTAATTCGAAATGAGTGAGGAACAATTATTTTTCATTTTTCACAAAAAATACATATACATCTGATATGTGGTAAGCTGATCGACTTATCTCAGGGATAACTGAACTCACCCAGACACAATAAATACAGTACCATCTAAGCATCATTGACAGAGAAGTGTAGCAATGATGGCCCTAAGTCCAACACACGTACTTTTCAAACATACTTCCGTTAATGCACTTTTGTTAATATACCTATATATGGGTCTTGATTATTACCGGCCTGCTTAGTCAAAACATTGGCGACGAGGGATTCGAGACTTACATTGCTATAACACAGGTGACAAATGATTCTAGACTTACATTGGAATAATACTAGCGGAAAGGCTCTGAGAACTACATCTCAAAACACTTACGGTGAGGGGTTATTCGAACATTACCCAAAACATGTGTCACATACACTCGAAGCAAATATTCGAAATCTACATTAAACAGACCTAGAGACAAGGTACTCGAATTTATTCAGATTTTTTTTTTCGAATGAATGTCGTAAATTCTAAAGACAAAAAATTCGAATTTATTCAAAACACGACAATAAACCAAACGTTAGTGGTATGCTAACATTAGCAACGGAGAACTCAAAGGACTAATAAGTAAAAGCATATTGAACAAGCAAAGTGTCATTTTGTGAAAAAAACGCCAATGTCGCGAAAAGAATTATCGGAAAACGTCAACGTTATCTAAAGACAATGTAGTTTCAAAACAAAAGCTGTGAAAAGCCAAATTTCAATCGCGAGAGAAAAACAAGATAAAAAGGGCACTTGATCGTTTTCTTTTGTTAAAAGTAAATAAAGTAAATCAATTGTTTACAGGCGTATATGTATATTTTACCTTTTACACTGAGATGTCACAGAATTATTTATCAGTATAAAATAAGAACAAACCGTGTGTATTATATATATATATATATATATATATATATATGTATATATACGGGGACAATTACGTTGACACCGAAGTTAAGCTGCGTCGAGCCTGGCCAGTACTAAATAGGTGACCATTTGGGAATACCAGGTGCTGTATGTGCTCTCTGCTTATCTCGGCATTGTTTCCAGTCGTCTTGTATTACTACTTGCCATTGGAATCAAACAATGCCGACTCAGGAGAGCGGTTGTTGTAGATTGCGCAACCCTTGCAATTACAAATTCACGCGCGGGCAGCCCCTGGCGGGGCACTCATACGTCGAAATCGACGGGAGAGTCCATCATATATATATATATATATATATATATATATATATATATATATATATATATATGTATATATATATATATATATATATATGAAGATATGAAGAAGAATGGAAAGGAATTAATTTATTTAGATACTGAATATTACATATTTCAGCAATGTACCGCGGTTTCATCCAAAAGGGCATATTTAGACATCTTTAGTAAATCTCCGTGCCCAGTGGAACTATCGGCAAGCTGGAATGATTGTAGCCACGCCCGACAGGGAATGGCGTCAACAATGACAGAAAAACGGTGCATCTCTGAGGGCGTCCCCGAAAAAATTCGGTGTGGGATAGTGATTAACTAGGGCTCAAGGGAGGCCTTCATTTTATTCCCTAGCAAGTTTTATTTATTATTTATTTATCTGTTAGCAAGTTTTATTTATTTATTTATCTGTTCTTTTGTAATGTTATTATTATACCTGAAAAATACAAAAGGGGTGGCTATATAGTTTACCGTTTGAGCCTGTGAAAATAGTGTGCTTTTTTATTGTTGTTTTTGGGAATAAAGTTATTATCGGATTAATTGTTCGATATAGAGCTGAAAGAGATGATTCAAATATGTTTTTATTGACTTAACGTGTTTGTTTATTTTTGTTTATTGAATTGGTGTTTTCGTAGTTTCTGTTTTTTTTTTGTAATGTTATTGTTATATCTGGTCTGAAAAAATACGAAAGGAGCGGCTATATAGTTTGCCGTTGGGTTTGTGGAATTAGTGTGCCCTTTTGTTGTCGGTTTTGGGAATAAAAATATGTATCGGGTTAATTGTTCTATATAGTGTTGGAAAGCATGATGCAATAATGTTTTTTAATGGACTTAACGTGTTTGTTTATTTTTGTTTATTGAATTGGTGTTTTCGTATTTTCTAGATCTTAATGGGAAGCGGTGTTTCGTTGATATGTCTCGTTTATAACCAGTAGTGTTGAAAAAAAACCGAAAAAGAACAAAAAATTGTTATAAACGGAATGATGGATACTATCTGTCATTTTCGTTTGAGGGGTATAAGTTTAATCTCTTTATTTATGGTGCGTTAATAATATTAATATTATATTTGTATTTATATTTATATTTACTGTAATTCATTAAATTCCTTATCTTGTTATTTCGCTCGTATCTATGTCCATGCGCACCGGCAAACAATCTATATACACACACGAGCATGGAACCACAAGCATGCCTCTACACAACATCTGCACATGCGTGCATGTACACACATCTTCGCTCACATTTAATATTTTTTTTATTTTTTGTGTTTTACATTTAATCTTTTATTTATTTTTTTAATATTATTTTATATTTTATATTTATTAATAAGCTGGTATTATTATCTAGAACTGTTTAAATAATAATTCCTGTTTACTTATAAAATACTTAAATTAACTCGAAAATAATTATCACTAAAATTTAAGCCATTTATACAGTGAGTATATGTATACAAATCATCTCAATACGAAACTAAGCGCGAGATTAATTTTAAAAATATATACCCCATTTGTCTGAGACTTTTTCTTGAGGGCTAACAGACAATAACAATGTATACTTTAAATTAAATACTTTTCGTAACCTGTAGATAAATTTATAATTCACGTAATTGATAGCAATTCAGAATATCGGGATAGAAAACCTATTGATGTAAGTATTAGTATTTATTATATTTTTTTTTTTTAATTAATTAAAATTCTTTTCACCGTCGGGTTCCATCACCTCTTAACGAATAACATGAAACAAGTAGTTCAACGTTATTTAACACAGGATATTTATGTGATTACTTCTAAAAACTACGTGTACACTTAATTAACGCAATTTTAGTCGCGGAAATTCGAGTCTATGAGACGTAAGAATATCACAGATAGGTCGCCATTAAGTGAAAATTGAGTAAATTCTAATATATATATATATATATATATATATATATATATATATATATATATATATATATATATATATATATATATATATATATATATTAAAATAAACATAGTTGGAGTATCCGACAATTGTTTCAGAACCTTGGATCGAACTAATTTCTAATTTTAAAACTAGGAATCATAAATAACACCCTCACAAATTCATCTGGGGGTTAACTTTATTACTAGTAGAGAGGGGCAACACAATTGCAAAAAAGAAAAATCGGAGAGAAAATAAAATGCAATGGCGAACCGGTAGCGATAGTCACTCTTCAAGGAAAAACACGACAACTAAAACTATTTGTGATGAATAACTCGAGAAATATACTGAGTACAGATTAAATGGATAAATTTCAACCATGCCATTTACCGATAAATTTTATTGTCATCTTGTAAAAGTTTAAGATTCTGCAAATAAATTCATAAAAAGAATTGAAAGAGAATGTACACAAGTTTTCTTAGGTGGGATGGGCACAATAAAATGATTCCTAAGTTTGAGTTGAAATATATAGAGAGAGCCAACTTTCAAAAGGACGCGTAAGAATAAAAAAATCAATTTAGAATTATATAGGTTCAAGAAAAAGTGAATGCTATCAAGTATTGAATATACTGAATTGGCTACTCCGACAGTATACGTAAAGAAAAGAAGCTATTCGTTGATACTTCTAAAAGAGCATTAAAAAAGTGAGAAGTAACTCCAAGGAGAAAGCTAGACAGCATACCTTACGAGTGTATATAATGACCTATAATTATAACGTTCCATCTTGCATATCTCCAGCAAGAAATATCAATACGAGTTACCGAATCATCAGAAACCGGAACGAAAAATAAATGTCAAAAAACAAATCGGATAAAAAAGTTGTTTTTTTTAGAAGTTTTAAGATGAATAAGTCATTTTAGAAACACCGGGATAGTAAATAGTAGAATTGTAAATATGCTGTATGTGGTTAAAGGAATAAAATTTACCCATAAGTGACATTAAAACCAAGTCAGGAAAAGATATTTCGATACTGTAGACGAAAATACTACGGCAGAACATTTATGGAATGTTGTGTTTGACACGTTTTAGTCACCAGTTTCTACAAGTTATGTTTCAAATGCGAACGTCGAAATATGAAATCGACAAAAATACCGGCTTTATAGAAGTATACCCGAAAGAATAAGAGATTGACTCCTTAGGGAAAAAGGCGTAAAGGGGTTGGTATGTTGTAAGCTTATCTACCTGTAGAACCATGTTGCCCCATTCGATGACCGTCAACCCCAACGTTGTGTTTCCGCGGCCTTCTTCTTTGTCTTCATCGTACAGCCGTGTCGTCTATCCACTGACGAATCGTCGAGGGCACAGTACTGATCCACAAGTTAAAATAATAAACTCAACTCTCGGGAAAGACCACAAACACCTATACGTTCTGTATAATTTAGTTAGAACTATGAGTGTGTGTGACACCGACGCGGTCTGTCGAGAGCCCCATTGTCGTTGCTAAAGTCGTCAGCTCATCTCATCGTTTTCCCGGTCCGATCTGCTCTCTCGGGAGGTTCGATCCTAACTGCCCGGCTTCTCTCCGAAACCCAAACTCGTTAACTTTTTGTCATAAACCTTAATGTCGTAAAACTGTCGTAAAACTAACCTACCTTACTGTAGTCAGATGTCGTAAAACACTGTCACTCCTAAATGTCGCCTGTCCTGAACAATGGAAATTGACCACTGCTGCAATTCTTTTGTCTCTTTCGAGTAGTCATTTCCTATCCCGTATTTTCTTTTGTCTTTGTCGATGAGTCGCTTCCTATTCTCGCGACCTCCATTGTATCACACACCTATTTCAGGAATAAAAAGACTTACTCAGACACAACAAATACAGTAACATCTAAACGTCATTGACAGATAATTGTGCCATTCATTTGGCGCCAGGACACGCTTGCTGGTTGCATACTAGTCGAGATTCAGGTCTCGACAATCAGTTCAGCAGAACATGGCTGACTCCTGTGGCCTTTTATCTGTCGGGTCGAAATATTCGTGCTGGGGGTCCTAGGAGGTCCATATTTCTAGGTCTTGACTCCCTTTTTTAGGGTGGAGTAAGTTTATTGCTTACCATGCGAGGCTCCACGACTGGGGAATGCCAACGGGGCTGCCCAGACAACTTTTTAAAAGTCAGAGTTGTCCTACTTTAGGTGCAATGGATCGGCTCTCCCTACCTCGCGACTTTGTGCCACATCTTGCTGCGGTAGGAAAGAAGTATAGTACCAGAGAACTGTGGCAGTTATTTTCTACTCATTCGCGTTCTCGGACATACCAGTCGAGGTTCTGATCACGGTAATCAGTCCGGCAGAGACTGTGCCATTTCCGTGGCTTTTTTTATTTGTTGGGCTATGGTATTCGTTCTGGGAAGGCCGAGGAGGTCCACCCTCTTTAGGCCTTGTCTCCCCTCTTTAGGGTGGAATAAGTTTATTGCTTACTGCCTGAGGTGCCCTGACCGGGGAATGCCGACGAGGCTACCAAAGCATTTTTTTAAAGCCTGATTCCTTTTTTGTTGGCCACGTTGGCTTGACTCTCCCTATTTTCTGACTTTTCTCACATCTTCTTCCGTAGGAAGAAGGGAAATACCGAAAAGTGTGGCAGTTATGGCGCCGGGCTCATGACGCGCACTTCTGTAAATACAATTTTGTTCATTATACCACTGTGTTTGTCTTCATTATTACCGGCCTACCAGGTCATAATAACATCAGAGCCAGAAATATGTAGGCATATAAATTAAAGGTAAAGAGCAATAGAAGGCAGATGTCAGGAGAAAGTGAGAGATCTCATGTTATTTAAAAGTTATACGGTTAAATAGGAGAAGATATATAAGTAAAAGAGATAAGACGACAGATAGACAAGCTATTTTTATTTAATTAAGCGTGATTAAACACTGTATACCTTTGTCGATTGCTACATTTATTAAATTGTTTCATCAATCCTTTTGATATATTTTGCTATGTGTACGGCCGTTCGTATTATTCCTGTTTGCGTTTAGCCAATGAAAACCTCTTCACCGTGTCGTTGACCCAGAAGTATAAGAAACAATGTATGCATTGCTAGGGTCACAGTAATTGATATTTTCTATTTTTACTATAAAAATCAATGCCCATAAAATAACTTATTGGCTTTACTCTGAGCGTTTATATCGCTTACAGCATGCATTATTTATGATGGAAATATAATCATACGACTTTCAATTACGTCTAGAATTGTAATTTAAAAACTGTCTGTTGTTTATGAAAAATATTAAATGTCAGGAAGTTTGCGGAATAAAGTTTAAATCTGAGAGATTATGTCAGCAGACAGTCTGTCTTTGCGCACAACATTTTCATTTCTATATTTGGAAACATTTATGAAGAGACCAGAAATGAATATTGTTAACTTCAATGTTTAGATATGTTGCAATTTTTACATATGGAAACAGAAAAGATGGTTTCATTTCATAGAAGATTTTTACTTTGATCAGCATATATTTTACGAGGTTTTCAAAAATGTATTCTGACAATACAATATTTACAAAAGGTCATATAGCAGTATAACCTATGGAAAAGATCTATTCGGACCACATACATGATGAAGCAAAACTATTTGCAAAGAATATTGCATTAAATTCAACACTTTGTGATCAAGACTACATACCCCAGAATTTCTACTATCACTTAAAATACTCTAAAACATAGAAGGGAACTAACGCAAAAAGACGAAAACTTAAAATACTCTATGAATCTGCAGTCAGAACTATCTTCCATCTTTAAAAAGTAACTTAATCACTACTTAAAGAATATATTCTTTTCATATTCTTGTGAAACTATGTCGCTGTTCCAAGTTGTTTAGAATAGTAGAGATTGGTCTTCTGTATCTGGGTATAGATCGATCAATCTCATGTGTCTCATAAATAAATGGTTTGCAGATATGAAAATCAAGAATTTTGCACAAACTTACACAAATACAATCTACTTAGTTACAAGCAATATCGATGTCGTCCTGCTAAATTAACGCGTGAAGTCCTAACTGTAATATCTCACAGGTTCAGTAGAATCTATCGACATGGAATTCGTTTCTAGGGGGCTAGCTCCTGATAATCAGCGACCTTTCATAGCGTTTGGCAAAAGGGTTTGCTACACGATTCAGAGCTATTAGATATTTGGAACAATCAGATGATTATTTCCGACAGGTCCTTATGTTGATGGGGGAAAGTCGAAAGTACATAGTATCAACGTCGGCGGGCTTAAAAGATTAATTTTGAGTATAACTCTCTTCTTTATCTTCATCAATCATCTTCCAAAATATATAGTGCGATTATCATGGCAAATAACACCTACCTGACAGTTCATCATTCAAACTTCTCGACCTAACATTCACAAATAACATGAACTGGAACAAATACATTGAAGACATTGCCAAGACTGCTGCAAAGAAGGTGGGCTCCCTTTACCGTGCTAGTAAACTTCACACACTTGACATTATTCTATATTTCTACAAAGCCACCATCCACCCATGCATAGAGTATTGTTGCCACATATGGGCTGGTGCATCATCCACTAGTCTCTACCTCTTAGACAAGGTCCAAAAAAGAGTCGGCAAATTAATAGGTCCCTCATTATCAACCAAGCTCCAGCCCCTGTCCGACTGTCGCAATGTTGCCTCCGTGTGCCTGTTTTACCGGTACTTCAATGGATTGTGATTCGATAAACTTGATGCTCTGGTGCCCCACGACGTAAATTCACTAGACAAATCCGACAATCTGACAAATCCCATCTATTCACTATAAAGGTCATCAGATGCCGAAGAGCTTTCTACTCAAAAAGCTTATTTCCTCGCTCTGCTGGACTTTAAAACTCACTCCCTGCTCCCTGTTTTCCTTACCGTACTGACATGCACAAACTTAAAACTAATGTAAATAGACATCTTGCTGCAAAGCCTCTAATTTAGGTTGCCCCCCCCTAAACTGTCACCCTTTTTCTAAGTAGCCTGTTACGTCTACAGTGACGGCCTGCCTTGTTTGGGGTGAACTATGTTAGAATATATATATATATATATATATATATATATATATATATATATATATATATATATATATATATATATATATAAATATGGAGTTTTTGATTCGTTGACATCTATGCAAACAATAAGATCTCTATGGCAGAAATTCTAAAACTATAAGTGATGAAAATCAAATTGATTATCTTACTTTCGAATTGAAGAACGTGGTGCAATAGGGGGATAGGTGGCTTGTCACTTTTAGCACTTCTAAAATCCATATTCACAGTTTTTACCACTAACGCCCAAGTTGTTGTTTCGTGTCAGTTGCAAAAAATGGCTTTCTACTTGGGGAATCCTCTTTCACTGATAAGTCTGAGATCGGTAATAGAACACGACACTAGATATCTTGTTACGGTCGCTGGGAAAATTGCATAATTATTCTACAACCTCCGAAACTACCTCATGTATGATGCAAGCATCTACATCTATAAGAGTCAAATTTGTCTTAAGTGTTAATACTGCTGCCATTTATGGAGGTGGCGCTCAAACACGATTTTCTCGCCTTGACACAGTACAAAATGGACTTTGCAATCTAGTAAAAGAAGATCTCTTCTCTTCCATACAGCTCATTTATTAAGATTGAATACTGCTGCCACATCTGGCGGGGGGGGGGGGCGCTCAAACACCTTTTACTTCGCAAGATAGTGAAAGATGATCTTTTTTTTCCCTACATCCCAATTCTCACAGAAGAGACGTTGCTCTATCGTGATGTTCATGGTAGATGCTCGAATGAGCTCTAATTTCTAAAGCCAAACACAATGTCAATGAATAGGGTTTCCTTCCAAGAAATTACAATACATGGAACACAATACCACAAGACTGCTTTTTGCTGACTAAAACACGATCGTCTACAAGTCTAATGTTAACAAATGCTTGTCGAGCTTGCTTCTTAAGTAATGCCATTGTTCCCTGTTCACGCATTGTTTCCAATACTCTATAGTTAGTGTTCCTCATCAAACTGATTAATCCTTATCCTCCAAAAGCGTTTGACTCGCAAGTGGTGACGCATAGAAATGGAAACCATAATGCTAGATTACTTGCCATGAATATAGTTTTCTAGTACTACTAAACTACATTCATATATTGAACACTGTTATAGTAAATACTGAACTAAAAATGTATAGGTATTGTATTTTTTATATCATTAGTATAGTTCTCTCTGTATATATGAAACAGTAATTTAAAATGGGTTTCCTAGTTAAAAATAATTAATTTCTTCACATTTGACAAATATGAAATAGCCTCATGGAAAACACAAAATGTAAAATTATAATTTAAATTTAAATATCATGTTTCCCTCCGCTCTATATTAAAAATGTATTTATTGATAACAAAAATAAATGAAAATGAAACCGTTGTCAAAAACTGCAATTTTCAACTTTTTAATTATTGGTCTTTACGTGCAAGTCAGTCCACGCGAAATCTACGGAATAGGAAAATTAACAAAACGTGTGCGTGGTTATCTATGTTAATTACTGTTAATCGCAAATGATTTTTTTAGTCAATAACATTTTCATTCCAAAAATATAATTCCTCAGACTTACATTTGAACGTTTTCAGTTTCATAATACATTTTGTTTCCTTTTATTTGGACGGGAATTAAATTACTGATGTGTCTTTTAAAGAGAATTAGAGAGAGTTAAATCCCGAATACAAATCATTCAAAAACCCTGAGTGGTTGCCCTTAGACCGCCCGGATGATATCTTTATTTAAATTCCTTTGAGATTGATTTAAAGTCTTTTTACACTTGAATTTAATTTATGTTGTTCCTGTTCACCTTTTTAATCCTCAATCACATTTTCTCTTCCTCATTCTTTTAGAAGACACATAATTAAACCCCAAAACAGTAACGTCCAAATATACGATACTCATAATAGTTGCTGACTGGATTTATATAGAAATATTTCTTTTATTTTTTTATATTTTTTCATATCTCTTTAAATTTTTTCCGGTTTCAACCTCAGCTGTTACTTTTCATCGACTTCCTTTTTTTCAAACCTTATTAAACCTTCCTTACACTAAATTTAAACAAATATACATAAGATTCTAAGCAAATAACGAGTTCTTCCAACAGAAGCTGACGAGAGCCGGATGTCTAAGTCTTCCTGTGCTTGAAACCGACGGTACGAATGGTGTACAATTTTTTCTGTACCAAAATAAATAAATATTACGCTCTGAATTTTGAATTTCTAACTTTAATTCTCAATTAATCGAGCACTCTGCTGTGACTTTTCCTGCTATATTACAAAGAAGTTATATATATATATATATATATATATATATATATATATATATATATATATATATATATATATATACAGCACTTTACGCGCTCCACTGCTTTTGGAGCTGCTCCCGCTCCTGCTCCAACGCCCAAAATTGGAGCTGGCTCCTCTCACGCTCCCCATTTTCAAAAAGGAGCCGTTCCTGCTCCAACTCCTATAAAAAAGGAGCGGCTCTTTTTAAGCGCTCCATAATACAAAATATACCTTCTTTCATAAACGTTCTATTCTGCCAATGAGTGGTCGAAGGATAGGGGTGGGCGTCAAAGGATCTCGTCAATATGGGTTGAGATGTCACTTTAAGTGTAAGACCGTAAGATACTATTTGACAAAATCTCGCTAATATTTTGAGAGTTATAAGAGAACATGTCGGACGAAGTATAGGATTATACGTAAATTTTTGTTTCCTGAGAACAAGAAAACAATTTTGCTTTTCTAAATACATGGACATTTTCTAAGAATTTAAAGCCAGTTTAAATGACTTTCTACTCAATAGTTTATAAATTCCTTTCAAGTTTTGCACACACACTAAGTAATTGATGTTTTGTCAATTAAAATGGCTGACTTGTTTACGAAGAAATCTAAATGAATTATGATGGATTTAATCTCGTAACTTTATTACGAACCGACTAGAAATAACATTATTTAGACAACGATTTTTTACATGGGGAGAATGGGGGGTGCTTTGTTAATTATTCTCTTCTCCTTCGCTCCAGCAAAAAGGAGCGTGCTCATTTTTGGAGGGCTCCGTAAAGCCCTGTATATATATATAGTGAAGATAGTACTGTCGGTCATGTGAGACATAAAAAAGTGTTATATTTTGGTGAAATATTTTTTTGGATTTTATAATTATTTGGGTTTTTTTTATAAATTTAATTTAAACATTCTGGAGAGCACATAGTAGTATATAGTGGGGTAGTTGGATTGGAGAAGTGGGTGCGCTAATACTATGGATATATGTTAATGAAACAACAATCCCACCATGAAAAGAGTCAATAATTGGACCTGCAGTAACAAAAAAATGTATAATAGCATAGAGAAAAACAATTTTGCCAAGATCTTTGTAAAACGCAAAACAATGTAGACATAGGCACAACATGAAACTAAATTGTTTACAAAAGTGGTTAAAAAGGTAGTAAACAAAAAAATATTAAAAGTATGCAAAAGTATTGTTATAGTTTTTGTAGTATTGATTAGTTAGAGTTGTGAGAGCTCGGCAGTTGACTACCAGAGCCCTATATATATATATATATATATATATATATATATATATATATATATATATATATAAGTATGTATATAAAAAAATAAAATTAAAAAAAGTTTATATTGTGTTATAACTTTTTGTTATTTATTTTTCTATTTTTTTATTTTGTGACGTGTAGGAATATAAGTTGTTCTGTAAAGAAAAATAGTTTTTTCTTGTTGATGGTATGGAGAACAAAATTTTCGACTGATCCTTCAGTCTTCTTCGGTGTTTGGGGTTTGCGTGTGTGTATATATATATATATATATATATATATATATATATATATATATATATATATATATATATATAGTTATCCACATACAGACTGTGTCGCTGTGCCACAGCTCTTCGATGTTGCTAGAGCAGTTAGTGCATAAAGACGGGATTGAAACTCAACCGTTGAGCGAACAGTCGGCGCTCCTACCCCTACGATATCATATGACACTGACTTACTGTAAGTAATATCTCAATGTAAACATTGTCAAGTGCCGGAGCTCGAATTAGATGTGTGTGTGTGTGCACCTGCTATAATTGAAATTTGCTGTATGTCATAGAAGCAAAGTACACTACAATTCTCAAAGATATACTGATTTTCAAACGAATTTTTCTTAAATTTCAAAATATAAAAAAATGTGTATTCTGTGTTTGGCGAATAATGTTTGAGTGTTTTTTGCGCCAATAAAAAACAGTTATAGCTTTTGATTTAGTTGTTGCGCAAATCATACTTCTTCACAAAGCCAGCGGAGAGCGTGCATCCAGTGTGTCTGATCTTCATGATGTCCTTCACATTGTCCGTAACTATTTATGTGTGCAAAAGTGCAGCTTGTCCCCCGACACCAAAGGCACCGCGGCCTAGCTGTTGCATATTATGTCAAGAAAACACAAAGAATGGAGGTTGAGCATATGCAACATTGTTATATTCACTCCATGTGGTTTTGGTACCGCGTCTAGCACGTCTTTACTTGCTGCACACAAAGGCAGATGCGACAAGGAGAGGTTGAATGCTATTGGACTTTCACCAGACCCCTGTTAAACGGTAGTTAAAAATAAATAAAACATGTCATGATATTTAATTTATGTTTTTCATTATATGTTTTAATGTCATATTTTCCATGCAGCTTTCAATATCGACGTTATTTTCTTCGCGTTAGTATTGATAATACTTAGTTATTTCGAGCCCGCTCAAGCATCAGTGACTAGAATCATCCATATTTAACACACTTTGATCGCGTTCTGTAGTTCTTACGTCGCGAAACTGGTGTCATTGTTTTACCCGTCCACATATGTAAGTGCTGGTCTAATCTTTTCCATTTTACATGTTGCAGTTGTCATGCCAACCCTTCCTTTCTTCTTCACATATGCGAAATAAACCTTTGCCTTATGCCTATGAGCACTGCTGTTAGTTTACTCAGTTGATTATATAGATCAGTGTTTGTTATCTTATCCTTCCAAGTGACACATAACACTTTTCTTAACATTCCAGTATACCAAGTATCATATTGAATTTCATATTATTATATATTTAAAAGTGTGTTATTTAATGTTCTAACTGGATACATTTACATGAATGTTAGAACCTTGTTTTTCCTCTTTATGTTGTTTGCACAGGTTTTTCTTTCGTGTTTGGTGCCTGTTCTCCATTTCAAGTTTAATCACCCAAGAGTTCATTTAAGCCTATTTAAAGATGGAATCTAATAAATATTGTTCGCCAAAATCAAAATGTTCCTCTTATGTTTGTATTATCAAGGTAAATTATGTACTATATATGCAAGATAATAAAGAGTGGCAAACATGAATCGTTGACGAGTCCATTGTTGGTGAGACGTCAAGAAGAAAATAAAGCAACTTGATAACTGTTAAAAAGGAGAAGGTTCCGCAGTGCAAGCGGGACTTGAAAGTCGGCGGTTTCTAAAATGCGAAGAGCCGGAGCGCTTGCTGATCGTAGTATCGAAGTACCGGACGAATAGGAGGGTACTGATGTTTATAGCACCGATCAAGCTTTATTGGCTATGGTACCCAATCCCGTCTTGCTGTTAGGCTTTTGTGTCCGCTGACGAAAAATACGACCGATAAGCAAGTTGATACTGTGAAGGAATCCTCTGACTTGTATTTAATCAAACAGACAATCGGAAGTGCTTGTGGAACAATTGCTTCAGTTTACGCTCGGATAGACAATGCAGAGCAAATTGTTTTCCAATCGGATGTATATATAAACGAGTTTCTAGCGGAAACCAAGTCTGTGACCTCAGCAAGAAAAAGACTTTCATGAGACAAAAGTATGTCAGAAGATTTTTTTTATATGTGTGTGTAGCTGGCGTAAACCATCCGGTGATGGGAAATAAAGAAAAGCAAAGTGTTTCCATATACGTTCTATTCTTTGTCATTCTTGTTGGATCTTACTCGGTACCCCGAAAGAACGGGTAATGCAACAATTACATACATATACAGAAAGAAATGATTCTGAACAGAGTAAATATGTTTTAATTTTCGTAATGATGTTTTAAATGTAAATTTTAATGTATATGTATCCCGTATTATTGATTACTAATTTTTTTGTTTGTTTTCGTATACATAAACGTTAATCATGAAAGTAAATATTATATGATGTATATTATTAGACTAAAAAATGATTAAATACTTACAACTGGATGGTCACTATATTTGAGTATTTGTGTCATATATGTGTTCGTTTTCACAGGGCGAAAACCTCCGCACTGAATGGTGTTCGGATATGGTGAAAGGTTGGAATGAAGGGCTTATGCAAAATACACATGTCTGTGCTATCTTAAAACTCTAACCCAAAGCACGTAATATATAAGCAACATTTAAACGGTGGATCCAGAAATAATTTGCAATTTACAAGTTCATATAAAGTATTTGAATAAAAGCACATACCAGAAAGTATTTTATTACGTTATATTTGTAAATGAACGAAACACATAATAGTAACCATTTGTCTGATATATTTATATAAGTTTCACAGAATATTGCTAATGGGCTGAGAAGAATAAAACACTAGGAAAGCTACTCGTGTGTGCTTTAAACGAAAATATGATAGCGATGTTTCAAATATCTGCGATTTACGTTTGACAGTCTTGGACACAATAATTACGCAATATAACAAACAATCCGAATGCTCGTTACATTGTCGATGAACTGTAATAAAAATGTCTACCAGGTATGTAACACAAATGTAACATTAAGCGTAAATCATTAGAGGGTGTGACAAAAACAGGTCCTACATCGACTTGGATTATAGGGTTAGGGTTAGGGTTAGGGTTTAGAGTTAGGGTTATGGATAGGGTTAGGGTTAGGGTAAGGGTTAGGATTAGGGTTTAGAGTTAGGGGTATGGTTAGGGTTAGGGTTAGGGTTAGGGTAAGGGTTAGGATTAGGGTTTAGAATTAGGGTTATGGTTAGGGTTAGAGTTAGGGTAAGGGTTAGGATTAGGGTTTAGAGTTAGGGGTATGGTTAGGGTTAGGGTTAGGGTTAGGATAAGGGTTAGGATTAGGGTTTAGAGTTAGGGTTATGGTTAGGGTTAGGATTAAAAGTTATGGTTATGGTTAGGGTAAGGGTTAGGGTTTATGAGTAGGGTTAGGGTTAGGGTTAGACTTGAATGATAGTACTATTTTTGAAAAGGCATGTCTGAATAAAAATCAGACTTTTCTTGTAAGGCAAACCCGAGAAAATAAATGATATTTATGCATTCAGCATGCTTATTTAATCATAAATCAGTTCGAGCATCTTTGTCCTTTGTAACAAATTTTGTAACGAAATTCAGTTTTCTTGTTTCGAATATTCTAATGTCTTTCCTCTTCATTTCCATTCGAGTGTCCAGTTCATAGACGTTTTACATTTAAATCGCGAATCTGACAAGAGCAGACTATGTCACAGCTCATTATGTAAAAGAGATTAGAAAATATACACATTAGAATAAAATCGATGATGTAATAACGAATATATTGACGCTGGAAATTAAAGGTAGCAGGAAAACGCATTCAGATACCAATTACGTATGACCGTTAGGTCAAATAGCTCGCGGGTGATGTGAGCATAATCAGAACACCGGATAAAGACGAGAGACCAACGACTGGACTGACGCATATGCCACATTCGGTGTGAAAGCCTCATCCATTCAAGCAATGTTCACGATGCACCATCATGCGTAGTGTAATATAAACAGTCGTATTGTGTTGTGAATCGACATCGTTTACTTCATTGCGGCTGATCCTAAATTCTAAAAACATTGCATATAATCTTTATATACTCAATAGATTCGGCTTTTTATCATGGCTAGCCTTTGATTTCGTCGATGCAAGTACATAGCAACAGGATACGGTTTTGTTCACCGTTTCTACTAATTAGTATTATTATTACTATAATTATTATTATTATTAGCGGCAGTAGTAGTGGGAGTAGTAGTAGTAGTAGTAGTAGTAGTAGTAGTAGTAGTAGTAGTAGTAGTAGTAGAGACAGAAAGCCATCCCAGATTTGTCATATTATTGCTCCTTTTGGATAATCGTTGTCAATAACATTGCGCTAACGCAACATCTGTTTACCATTCATTCCTTGCATATAAGTGCCGCATACTTCATTTTACAATTTAATTTACAATAAGCCCCCTAAGAATTCCAGTAATCTACCTGCCATTTTGAATGGTGCATCGATACTTCTCTCCCTCCCTTATCTGTGCATTCTCATTGACACTGCATGAACATGTGTGTGATACAAAACGATTCTAGTCCCACCACTTGTGATTGGTCGATGTTATATAGTTATGTGGTTTCGCTTCCGCACTCGATGGTGAAAACTCTCTCAATAGGTCTAATTTCTGTCAGACTTGTTCGTATTTTCGGAACAGTTCTTAGATTTAATACAATTATTGGTATTCCTGTATTTTTCTGCATTTTACATTTTCGTTTCGACTGTCTGCAAACCCAATACATTTTCTTAGTGTGTTTGATTCCTTTAATCTTAACTTTATCATTCATTTCGTATCCTTAGAAATGCAAGATGAGTTTCACAGTGTTTTTGTGAAACGTGCGGTATCGAGGAAAGACAAACACAAATATATAGTGTCAATTGAAATAAATAAATATATTTATATATATATATATATATATATATATATATATATATGGATATATATATATATATATATATATATCCATACATATATGTATATATATATATATATATATATATATATATGGATTGATATATATATATATATATATATATATATATATATATATATATATATCCATACATATATATATGTATATATATATATATATATATATATATATATATATATATATATATATATATATATATATATATATATACATATATATATACATATATATATATAATTTCTTGCTATAGGGATAAACAAACTAGAGTGCTAACATTCATTGTAAGGGCGTATTTTTTTCAATTCACACTATGCATTAATATAATCGTTCATCGATATTCTAGCTTCACTAAACCACTGTAATATCAGCATGATAGGCTAAAGCTACCGAATGTTACTGATTCTTCAGTCGATGTTTTGATAATGGACTGAAGAAGTGGCTTGCACCATCAAAATCATTCAGGAGATACATTCAGAGGCCTCTGCAATCTGAGTGTCCAACCCAAGGTATTGATAGAAAATCATATTATGTATAGTGCCAATAGAATATATATATATATATATATATATATATATATATATATATATATATAAGATATACTATATCTATACATATATATGGCCAGATGTATATATATCAAGAGAGAGAGAGAGAGAGAGAGAGAGAGAGAGAGAGAACATATAGACATACTGTATATATATATATATATATATATATATATATATATATAACTGCTAGGGCCAATAGAAATAATATATGTGAATATAGATATATAAGTAGTCTTTATATGCCTACTCTAGTTGTGATTAGTGTTATTATAATTATAATTAATAGTGTTATTATTAAAACAACGTCGTTTTATGAAATTAATTAACGTTAATTTTTTTAATTCTCACTCAAGGTTTATAGCTTAACCTCTGTGAAATATTATATATTACGAGTAAAAACAAGTAACAATAGCATTTTAGTATTATTCAAATTCCGAGCTTCTTGACGATTGGCATTATTGTTCCGATTATAACTGATACCAAATGTGTCATCTGTCCTCTAAGTTTACCTAATTATATATTGAGTACAGAATAATTGTTATTTTTCAGAATTCTTCTCTACATTTTAATCACTAGGAAGCGTCATATCGAAAATTTTGCACGTACTTCTTTGTTAAGAGAAACTGCATTAGACCAGTTGCGTTAAATGTTTCTTTGAGTCTAGATATTCAAATCGCACGGTATATCAGCCTCTTTGTTTTCCACTATGTGCGTTCTAGAATCATGATGCATATTTCAAAGCCATATTTCATAATGAGCGGATTTGAAGAGAGATGTTATTATGAAGCCACTTGTAGAGTTTCTATATGTATATGTTACATGAACTGACACTATGTTTGACCACCGTTTCTTTATATATATATATATATATATATATATATATATATACATATCTTATTGTGAGGTTATTATTAATATGACATCTAGATGTTAAAACTAAAATTTATTCAAAGATAACAAATAATAATTAATTAATAAAATGATATTTTTTCAAAACAAATATGGAAGTTTAATCAGAGGTTTTTGTTGCTAGGCACGCCGAAAGTGGGTTTAATGCAATTTCCCCAATAGTGGTCATGAGGAGGCGCTCGTAAAACCAGCTCAATTTACGATGATATTCGGTGAGTTGTGATATTAATAATATTATTATTTTTTTTTTTTTATGAAAATCGCTCCAGACAAGGTATGAAGCCACTTGATATAAGGAACTGAAAAAATACTACATCAAGGTAAAAAAAAACTAGCCAATGATAAGTATTAGATGGATAGATTCCGACCCCGAGAATAGAAATTCTTCCCCCTTTGTCAGAAACATCGATCATTGAATGTAAGGACTAAAGGACAAAATAAGGGAAGCGAGACTTACGAGGCTGCCGACAGTAAACCCACGATCCACTTTCTACTTTCTACAATTATTATTATGTTATCAAAGTTTGTGCCCGTCCACTATTTCTTATTATTTATTTTTATTATCTAAATCGTCTTACTATATCAGCAAGATCTTTAACGATATTGCATTCATATTGTAAAATCTACTTAGGAAAAACAAACCAACTATTGCATTTACTTATCGATTCGATATTTGGCCATTGTTTTAGGAGCCGACATTCAACTAATTTAAAAAACGGATGCAGTTTTTTTTCGACCATCTTGTTCATTATATTTTCTACTTGATTAATCTTTATTATTTAATTTTACGTTCTATAAATTTGAAAGAAATCGTTATCTTCATATCTTTAACTTTTATTTTTTTTTTTCTTCGTATTTGTTCATGGTTTTCTTTATATTCTTCTTCTGGTTCCGTCGTTGTTCAATCGGCTACTTTCTTATTTCGTTAAATAATGTTCCAAATAGATGACATCTTTTTCATAGATATGAGTAATTAAAGACAAGGTTATGTTAATATGTATTGTTTTTAAGAAAACAATTGACTTGATCCGTTTGTTTCAGTTTATATACGAACCCAAACATTTCTATAACAGATTCTATATGTCAGTCGGTCGTTTAGTAACGCATTTTCATCGATATATCACGCTAAAGTTTGAAAGTAGAATTGTAGTCGATTTTTCATGCTTAAGTTTAAAATAGCATTTGTGTCGATCGATCCCATCGACGCTTGGAATTATACTTTATAAGAGGTCAAGCTAAATCCACCCGTAGGATTGTAACACTTAAGTTTGTGTGGCTTAAAATATAAAAGTAAATTAGATGTTGCTTACCTCGTTGTTGGAGGGAGAAGTCATGGGCTCGATAATTGAGGTCAGAAAAAATAACTAGGTTCAATATACTTTTTTAACATAGTTCAACCCAAACGAAGCGGGTCGCAACTGTAAACATAAAGGGCCTACTGAGAATTAGTGTGTACGTTGTTAGGGTCATCCTAAGTTGGGAGCTGTGTAGCGAGATATCTGTTTATATTAGATTTAAAGGTCTGCATGTCGGCACAGTCAGGTAAACAGTATATTTTGATATGCTATTTTCTTTTAATTTTTTGCCTATTATAACCAATGGGCATTCTCGTTTAGGATATACAATGCTGCGGTGTTTTTGTTGAATTTTTATTTGGGAGAGTGAGAACACTTAACTAGACAGTTGCATGTTCATTTAGGAGAGTGGGAGCACTTCATCAGAAAGTTGGATTTTCATTTAGCAGAGTTTGAACACGTGACTAGATCGGTGTATTTTAATTTAGAAGAATAGGAGCACTTCACTAGAAAGTATAATATTTGTGTTGGGATAATTCGTGTCTACCGATCTGGAAATACAATTACAAGCTATTTC
The DNA here is from genome assembly GCA_963556195.1 of Sepiola atlantica. Classification (NCBI taxonomy): domain Eukaryota; kingdom Metazoa; phylum Mollusca; class Cephalopoda; order Sepiida; family Sepiolidae; genus Sepiola; species Sepiola atlantica. The sequence goes on from OY744518.1 coordinate 24,432,675, forward strand.
GGCAGGAGGAGTATATTAATGAGTCAGAAATTGTGAGATTGAGCAACGATATCATATCGCGGTTTAGTGGAGAAGGTAATGTTTTCGGGTACGTGAAGAAGGTGAAATTGGTGGCTCATAAAATTACAGTTTTGCATATCAAGTGCGTCTCTAAACTCACTAATTGAATGGCTGTATCTAGAAGAGATCAGCTCTTGTTATTTCTCCTGTGATTTTTTAAATCTTTTTGTTAATGAAACCGCTCTATACAAGACGTGAAACAAATTGGTGTAAGTAACTAAAAAGAACAGAAGACCATTATCACAAAGACCAAGGCAATAGGTAGGAAGAAAAACAGTCAACAAAAAGAGAGAAAAGCAAGCCTGCAGTTTGGGGAAAGATGCTACTGTAATAGGAAGCTTTATTTCAATGAGGTATCAAAACAGTTGATTGATGAAGACCACTAATTCAACGGTTCAATCGAGCTGGAACAAAAGAAAACAGGGAATAAGTCAGACAATTCCGAAGAACACATGCCCTAATAGTACTTGTAAAACATTTGAAACTTGCAACATCACGTTTTTAGAAAAAGAGTACAGTTAAGAAAAAGGACTGAGCCAAGCCTATAACAGATACACTTCTAAACCTTATCAATAATCCCTAAATTGAATAGAAATTCACCAGTCCAAATATGACAACTGCACTGATTGAAAAACTGTAGATATAAAGAAAAATCTCATTTGTGAGAAAGAGTTTGGAACGATAGAGGGGACATACTTTACGAGAAGCAAAAAGAGCAATGGATTAAACGCATGAACTCCAAGAAAGATTTGGTGAGAAAGAACGACAAACAAAATTCATAGACGATTTCTCCTCGAAAACAGAGCCATTCATAAAAATCATAGGAAGAAAAGGGGGATGCCTACGATAAAAAGAGATGAGCTTAGTCGTAACAGGATCAGACGAAACAAGCCATTTCGTAACCCAATCCGAATCCAACCACAAATCAACTTCTAGATCAGCTACATATGTAAACTGATCCCATTGATAGTGAAAGATTATTTTTAAACAGCGCCCAGTTACTCGCAAGCTTCGATCAGAAAAAAATAATGAAAAAACTTTTCCACTTATACCATAATACTAAAGTTTGTATAGAAAACAATAGTGCTATTATCTGTCGGACGCCTTCGAAATATCAAGTGCAATGGTTCTAACCTCTCTTGAATTATCAATAACTTGACGGATCCGTTCGATTACAACAGTTAAAAGACCAATAGTTTAACGAGAATTGCAATAGCCATACTAAAGAGGCCGAGATTTCTCATAAAATCAACTAATTTGCCGTTGACCAACTTTTCTAAAATCTTGTAAATCACAGAAATAAGACTAACAAGCCGATACCCTGTTGCGTCAGACAGATAAACAACATTTATAAAAATTGGAAGAACAGAGAACTTTAAAACGAAGGAAAGCAGGACAAAGATAAACAAAAGTTGAATTTGTTTTTTGAAGAGGTGTACACGTAAAGCCAGTCTCACGGCGAAAGTCTCAGAGACATATATTTATGAAAAATAGTTTGATTCATTTAATAAATATGTATCATGTTCTTAATAACGTTTCCTGTTTCTTTCAAAATTCTTTAATATATTTCAAAAAGCATTTTCTTATATATGTTTACACCTCTTCCAATTCATATAAGCGTAACCGCGCCAATACACACATCTAAAATGTTCACTTTTTTCAAAATCGTCAACGAGACCAGACGAAAGTTACTCCTTTGGAACCACGTGTGAATTTACATGTGATTTTAACACCAGCAAAATGAGGAAGAAGAAAAAGGAAAGAAAGTAAATAACTCTTCGTTAAGGCCGTCTTAAGGCGAAAGTCTCAGAGACATATATTTAGAAAAATGATTTTATTAGTTTAATGAATATATATAATTTTGTTTAAAATAACGTTTCTCTGTCTTTTTTCAAAATTCAATAATACATTTCAAAAAGCGTTTTCTTAAATATGTGTACACCTCTTCAAATATATATAAGCGTTACCACGCCAATACACACATCTAAAATGTTCACTTTCTTCAAAATTGTCAACGAGATCAGACGAAACTTATCCTCTTGTAACCAAATGTGGATTTACTTGCGATTTTAACATAAGAAAAATGAGGCAGAAAAGTAACAAAAGAAAGTAAATCGCTCTTCGTTAAGGCCGTCTTACGCCGAAAGTCTCGAAGACATATATTTGTGAAAAATGATTTTATTCATTTAATAAATATATATAATTTTGTTTTTAAATAATATCTCTTCTTTTTTTCAAAATTCTATAAAGATTGAATAATTTCGAGAATATTGGAACATTGTTTTCTATTTTTATGTTTATTCCTTTTCCGTAGGTATATGGATTAAAAACGGAACTATATTTAATAATGTAATATCTCAAATAAATATGATGTCTCCTTTCCAGAGATTCGAATATCGAAGTCAAAGAGTTGTTTTGGCGAAAACATAGATGAGAAAATGAAATTTTCAGTTTAATTTTCATTTCTAGTAATTTGAGTTCCATCAATATATAAAGGCCATCATACCTGGCGTGAGAGTTGTGTTTTGTATATTCCATATAAGGATACCTCTACAAATATTCGAGGGTGATGTAAGCGTTGCTCAATCCCAACTTCACGTTTCCTGAACCCTCATTGCTAGAGAGAAGGTAAATAATATATATATAACTTTTTCTCGCTACTAGTTACGTGTCGATATGTATGTATTTACGTACATGCGCGTACGAATAGGCTGCATGTATGTGGGAACATGTGCTTCATAGGTTTCCGTACGCACATGCATGTGTATGTATACAGCAGCGGGGGTATTTTTTACGTTGTCCGCAGGTGTATACATATGAATTTGCGTTAACCGGTCTGCTTGCCTTATTGTATAGTTATGTGAATATGCTCAAGTACTTCTTTGCGATAGTAGTTTCGATTTATTTGCTCCTTTGTATCTTTGTCATTTTGTTATTCAACTTGAATATGAAAAGGAGCAAATATTTTTGCTAATTCAGCATTGTTTCGGTGCATTCTTATTAACCTATTGCATCGGTCCTGCACTTATTGTATAACATACCTTTTAAGTAGATATTGTCATTGTTATTATCGGCGTTGCATTGAGAATACATTATATATTTTATTTTCATTTTTAAAGGAACATCTATTTAGCGATTTATTTTGTAGGGATAATTTAAATCTATATGCGAGTTTCAGGTTTAATTCAGTTATTTTAGCAAATGTCGCATATTTGAATGTACTTCTATAGGAGCACGATGACATGATTTCGGGTTTTAAGGTAAGTATGTTAACATTAGAATTAAGAATATTTAAACCCGTAGCAATGCGAATATTTACAAGCTCATGCTCGCTGATATGTAATGATCTTTCTAATAATATACCATTTAAAAATATAGGATATTTCAGTTTAAAATTTCAAATGTCTTTAGCTAATGAAAGTATTTTAGTATTGAAAGCATTATTATACATGGCGATCATATTTTTGATTAGATCTGACGGGAAGTCTATACACCACCTTTTTTATTTATATTTGTAGTCTTAATGTGTGCAGCATTAACATTCATATAATTATCAATGCTCTGTCATAGCTCCTACTGCTATTAGCAGCACTGCTACTATTGGTATTAATATTGTTTTTACTGTTATTGTTATTATCATTTATGTAATTTGCATGTGAATTGCATCACTCTGCATACAGTTATTATTGAGAGGACAAAAGATCTAATTTATACAGTTACAGTTATGTAAGTGTGTCTATGATTTAATTCAGTTCATTGGGGTGGTTAAAATATTTTAAAGTGTGCTAGTATATATTGGTTTAGACTAGGGACATTCTAAATATATATATATATATACATATATATATATATATATATATATATATATATATATATATAAATATATATATATAAATAAATATATATATATATATAGTAAACAGTGAAAATATATATGGCAATCAAGCTACACAGAGGCTCCCGTGTTTCATCCCCGGGTGAATCGTCAGGCTTTATTTAGCCTGAGGATTCCCCCCGGGGATGAAACACGGGAGCATTGTGTAGCTTGATTGCCATATATATTTCACTGCTTACTACGTAGCTATACTTACGTATCGAGCACTGTTGAAGTAAATACTGAAAACTGATACATAAAAAAATTATATCTCCTTATAATATTTTATGTGGATACATGAAGTACTAATATACATATATATATATATTTATATATATAGTGTGTATTTAGACAGCATTCTTTCACCCCAGCAGACATAGTTAAACATAACAGAATTCTACTTTTTGGTTACATATTTTTTAATCTTAAATCATAGGGGGCAGTTATGTTTTTTAGCGCTGGTAAATTAAAGAAAAATTGTTAGTTATCAGTACAAAAATATTACATTCTGAAACAAACTATTTCAAAATAAAAAATACTTGACGCTATCTTTATTAAAACCTATCAACCTACAATAAATAACATAACGTATGAAACTAGGAGCAACAGTTTAAAATAGGTAATCTAAATGTAAGTCATCCTGTGACGCTAATTCTGGCGTAGCGAAATTTAAATTACAAACGTTCTCCTGGAACTACACAAGTCTGTTGTTTTAACGGCTAACACATTCGCATATAGCGTTCTCTGCTTTCTTAATCTGGTGCTTTTTTCTTGTCACCTGAAGACGATTCGACGAAGAATCGAAAGTGCTAGTGATACTTCTGGAACATTCATATATTTTTCCTTTGATTTTGACACAAAACAAGTATTAAAACAAAATGTTAAATGAAAAAAAGGTATGATCAAGCAGAAGACTAATGTTATGTTTAACGCTAGCTGCTTATATATATATATATATATATATATATATATATATATATATATATATATATAATATGATAATATAAAATGAAATAATGAAATAAGGTGCCAATCAAATGTTATTATCTTAACGTCCTTTGCTCATGAGTTTTCAAAGATAAATATTCTCCTCAGAGAATGTGTTCCTCGAGATGTGTTTGTTAAATCCTCTTTGCCTAAAAGGTTTGGACTCTGAAGTTGTAAAAGTTTTAATATCTAAACTTACAAACTCTAAATATGTTTACAACTTCTTAATTAGGAAAATTTAAACTTAAATTAAATTAAACTTCTTAATTGGGCAAAATTGAACCTTAAATTAAACCTCCTAATTTGATAAAATAAAATCTTAAATTAAAATATTAAATTATTAAATTCTACTTACTTTAATAACTTCGTAATTAGGAAAAAATAAATCTTAATTAGGAAAAATTAAATCTTAAATTAAATCAAACTTCTTAATTAGGAAAAATTAAACTTTAAATTAAACTTCCTAATCTGATATAATTAAATCTTAAATTAAACTATTAAATTATTAAATTTTAATCACTTTAATAACTTCGAAGTTTCTAATCTGATGAAATTAAATCTTAAATTAAACTATTAAATTATTAAATTCTAATTATTTTGATAACTTCGTAATTTTTAATTTCATAAATTTTCTATATTATTTGATAGGGCGATGTTTGTGAAATCTGTTTTTGTTGTAAGATAGGTATTTAAGTAGCTATTTGAGTATGTATACGTGATTGAACGATCTGGCCTAAATATGCCTACCCCTTCCCTTGACCTAGACTTATTTTTTTGACTTAGACAGGTAACATCCGGTTTAAGTTGGGTTGAGTTGACAAGCTTGCCGACACAGGATGTTGTTTCTTTCTTTCTTTGTTAAACTTGACAGGATTGCCGATACAGGATGTTGTTTCTTTCTTAGTTACAATAGACATGTAACTTCCGCTCTGATAACGTCATTTGGAGAGGTAGACATTTAGCCTTTTAGTATCGCCTTCCATTCGGCGAAAAAGGGTCCTGTTTTATTTGGCTCGCGGGAGAGCGAATACTTTCTAAAATTTGATTATTTTTATTCGGCTAAGGGGAAGAGATGACCGTGTTTGTTGACTCAATTACAATTTTAATTTTGTTCAATTCGGATTTAATGGATTCTCCATTTAAACAGTTAACTTTGTTTTGATTTGTACTGCTCAGATCAAGTTTTTGGAATTTGAGTGAGTTTATTGAACTTTTTATATTATTTGATTTGATTTATTTATCGTAGTAATAATCAACATAAACATTGGATACTTTTCACTTCATCGATTGCTGACGCATCTCACGACTGGACAAATTATTTTCAATTCTTTCAATTTCTCGTATTTGGAGTGATACTCATTACCTGGATCAATCTTCAGTCAACCTTCTGGATATCTTTATGATTATGTTTTTTAAATTGTAATACTTGGATGGATTGTATAGATTGAACAAAAAGTATGTTTTTGGGTTGATATATTTGATGTTATATAATTTTATGTATTTTTGTATATAGTTTTATATATTTTCAAAGTGTAATGTTATTACCTGTAGTAATACCACTGCGGTAATGGTCATCTGAAGAGAAGAATTATCTTTGAAAACTCATGAGCTAAGGACATTAAGATACTTTTCTTGAACTTTGAATTCTAATAAAATTTGATTGACACCTTATTTTATTATTTCATTTTATATTATAATATTAATCCTCTATCCAGTATATTGAGCTTCAGTTTTTATCCGGATGTTTCACTAATTATAAGATATTAGTTGACACTTTATCTTTTGTTGGATTACTTTATATATATATATATATATATATATATATATATATATATATATATATATATATATATATATTTTATTTTTCTATTTTATCATTTTATAATTTTATATAAGAAGTTTCAAGCGGTTGTCCGCTCTCATCATCGAGAAAAAAACAGGATCGCCATTATAAACCGCTTTTCGGTGTATAATGGCGATATTCAATCTCCCTGTTTTTTTATTTTCTCGCCACGTTACTCTTTTCCCCGTTTTTAAGCGATATCCGCCGACGTATCCCTTGACAATGTGTCGGTTAAAAGGTACCTTGGGATTTATTTTGTTAATTTTAGTCGATCTCTTTATTCTTTTTAAAAGTTTTTAATCGAATGTTTTCCGACAATGAAATTACTACAAATTTCCTCTCTTCTTTTTCTAGCGATATTGTTCTCTACTCGCGATAACTCCGTGTATTCTATTAAAAACTTTTATAAAATTTTGTACCACAAAAAATTTGTTCAAAGATATATATATATATATATATATATGTAGGTAGTATATTTTTATTATATATAATATATATATATATATATGTACATATATATATATATCACATATATGTCTTATATATATATATATATATTTTATAATATATATATATATATTTTATGCTATATATATACATATATATAAACAAATATATATATATATATATTATATATACATATGTATATATGTATATAAATACTTATATATATATATATATATATATATATATATGCCATAATAAACGCAGTAATGTTGTTTATAACTCAGTGCCATATATATTGTATATAAGTCTATGGCCGAAACTGATTGAACAGACGTATCTATTTTATATATAGCTAGATAAAACTCGCGTGCTGTTGAATTTTCCAATAACATCAGTATGAAAACCACTTTAATAGATCCGCACTTATTTGAACCCGGCATAGCCGGCTGCAAAATCCGCGACGTCATCGACTAGGTTAATCATACCACCCACCATCGAGCATAATCATTAGAAAGTCCATCGTTATTAGGAGTCGTGAAATTCATATTATATGCATTCAATTACTTTCCTCCGACTTTAATTATATATCCTGTTTTTTTTTTGGTTTTTGGTTTGGTAGTTTTGTTTTACGGCATATCAACCCTTTTGGGGTTATTTAATGCCGAATCTGGTCATTATAGTAAAAGTTTTTATGCTTCAAGTTCTTTATATCTTCAAATGTTTAATCATCGTTTTTGGTTTGGTAGTTTTGTTTTACGGCATATCAACCCTTTTTGGGTTATTTAATGCCGAATCTGGTCATTATAGTAAAAGTTTTTATGCTTCAAGTTCTTTATATCTTCAAATGTTTAATCATCGTTTTTGGTTTGGTAGTTTTGTTCTACGGCATATCAACCCTTTTTGGGTTATTTAATGCCGAATCTGGTCATTATAGTAAAAGATTTATGCTTCAAGTTCTAAAAATAAAATAAAAAAGGGGAGGGAGAAAGGGAGAGGGGCTGTTGTTTTTGTTTTTGGTTTTGTAGAACATAATTAAGTTTTACAAAAAAAAAAAAAAAAAAAAAAAAAAAACGTCAATGTAGGTGAATTTCGTCTCAGGGAGCCACAGGGCAGCCTGATTTGGTATCACCAGCTGTTTTTTTTTGTATTAGTTATTTATGGACAGGTAAGAATAATAATTACTTGTCTTTTGATGGAACGAAGTAATGTTTCGGTTCTGGTGCGAGAAAAATTATTCAAATGTTAAATTGAGACAAATCTGGCGTCCTACTTTCCAATTCCAGACAGAAATATTTATTTCAAAGTATACAAACTAATCTAGTCAATATGGCGTCGATCACTGGCGGCAAACAACAATCACAAAAAGCTAACAATGTGTTTATCTTTCCTGCGATCTATTACATTATCTTTTGTTAGCATATTCATTAGTCTATCTTTATTCTTCTATCTGTCTAACTTTCAACTTTACATGCTGTTCCTATACGAGGAAATTAGAGACTAGGTGACAATGAATAATGGTGTCAGTAGTTAGTTTTATAAATAGATGACGTCTGTCTACTCGTTAGACAAATATGATAATCGCTGGTAGAATCTAGGTTTGCCACCCGTGTAAATGTATAATAAGATGTAACACAGAACGACTAAGACCCAAACAAATTAGAGACAGTCGAATATCAGGTATTTGTATTGTAAGCAGATGTTTTATCTTAGATATCTCATAGATGAATGTATATAATAAACTGCAAGTACCGTATATACTGTGTAAAATATACGGACGAATGTAAGTCATTTTATATTTCGGGAAACGTCTTCCCTTGGCAAAAATAGACACAAAGGAAAGGGCGCCTCAGGCGATTAGCAATAAACTAACCCCTTCTAAAAGGGTGACATGGCAAAGCCTTGGAGGGTGGACCTCCTAGAACTGCACAGGAAAGTCCCATAGACCGGCGTAAATCAAGTCCCGAAGGCCAAGACAATACCAGTCTATGGGGTGCAGTATCTCTCGGAACAGATACTACACTTTGATATTGGCCAAAAGAAAAAGAACATGAAAGCTTTAAAATTTAATGGAGTATTTATAAGATATATACCCTAGTTCAGCGGACTATGCACTATACTGTTCAAATTACGTAAAAAAATCACGAGTAATAATAACTATGATTTTCTTTGAACAAACATTTTATAATACTATTTAGCAAATTCTTACAAGAGTTTTGATGATCAACAAAGAATTTTAGGCTCACCTAGGGGCCATTTTTCTCTAATTCAGCATAGCTTTTATACGCTACTTTTTTCTAATTTGAGGAAAAAATGTCAGTCCATCTCCCCACCTACGTTGAGCAATATATATCCGGGCCATTACTAAATGGGTGACCATTTTGGAGACGCCATTGTCATCAGAGAAAGTGGATCAGTCAGAGTGATTTTAATAGTGTTCTCGAAGCCTACTTGATTTTCTAAATACTCGGCGTTGTCTAGGAGAAAAGTGCTCAATATCCTAGATAGAGCTGATGTAGTGATAGATTTGTATAATATATCAACGCCATGTACGCTTCTTTTCGGAATATTGTGCAGATGAAAAGGGGGGGATCAGTAAGAGTGATTTCAGTAGTGCTATAGAAACCTCCTTGATTTTCTTAATACTCGGTGGTGTCCGGGAGAAAAGTTCTCAATGTCCTAGATAGAGTTATTGTAGTGATAGGTTTGTATAATATTTTAACAGCATCTATTTTCGGACTATTCTGCAGATAAAAACGAGGAGGAATCAGTAAGAGTGATTTTATTAGTGCTCTAGAAGCTTCATTGATTTTCTAAATATTCGGCCTTGTCCGGGAGAAAAGTGCTTAATGTCTTAGAATGAGCTACTGCAGTGATAAGTGTGTATAATATTTTAACGCCATCTACGTTTCTCTTCAGTCTATTGTGTTAATGTAAAAAAGCGTGGATAATTAAGAGTGATTTCAGTAGTGCTCCGGAGGCTTCTTCAATTTCGAAATACTCGGCGTTGTCCGGGAGATAAGTGCTCAATATCCTAGATAGAGCTACTGTAGTGATAGATTTGTATAATATTTTATTACCATTTACGTTTCTTTTCGGAATATTGTACAAATGAACAAGAGGGGAAACAAGTTAGAGTGATTTTAGTAGTGCTCTGGATGCCTCCTGTATTTTCTTAATACTCGGCGTTGTCCGGGAGAAATGTGCTCAATGTCCTAGATAGACCTACTGTAGTGATAGATTTGTATAATATTTTAACAGCATCTACGCTTCTTTTTGGACTATTGTGCAGATGAAACAGAGGAGGAATCGGTAACAGTGATTTTAGTAGTGCTCTGGATGCCTTCTTTGATTTTCTAAATACTCGGCGTTGTCCAGGAGAAAAGTGCTCAATATCCTAGACAGAGCTATTGTAGTGATAAGTTTGTATAATATTTTAATGCCATCTACGTTTTTCTTCGGACTATTGTGCAGCTGGAGGCCTTCATGATTTTCTAAATACTCGGTAATGTCTGAGAGAAGAGTGCTCAATATCCTAGATAGAGCTACTGTAGTTATAGGTTTGTATAGTATTTTAACGCCATGTAGGATTCTCTGACGTCATAGTAATATGTACATGACGTCATCGTTATAGGTTTGGAATTTTTTTTCAACCTATTAATTATTGTGCACATGACGTCAGAGTAATAGGTGTATGACGTCATCGTTATAATTTTTAATTTAAAAATTTTTTTTTAACGCTATCTAGGAATGAAATAATTTTTTTTTTTGGTCGGGGGGAATTTGTTTTTTCTTCTTTTTTAAACTAAATATATTTCTATGTATGGGGGATTGTTAAAAAAAAGTGTTTTTTGGGGGGTGATGGGATCAAAAAAAAATATTTTCAAATTTTTTCGTTTTAATTTAAAATATTTATATGTATGGAAAAGGATTAAAAAAAAAATTTGGAAGGGGTTAAGAATTTTTTTTTTCTTTTTGAACTAAGAAAAAATTTTGAGCCCCCCTATTTTTTTTACCGTCCCCCATACAGAACTATGGGGGACGGTAAAAAAATGGGGGGGCTCAAAATTTTTTTTTTAATTAAAAATATTTCTATGTATAGGAGATGATGAAAAAAAACATCTTCTTGGGGAGGGGGCAGAATTTTTTTTTTCTTTTAAATTAAAAATATTTCTATATATGTGGAGGGTAAAAAATATGTTTTTTTTAATATTTCTATGTTTTGAGGACGATACAAAAAAAAATTGGGGCGGGGGCAAAAAAAATTATATTTTTCTTTTTTTACTATAAATATTTCCATTTATGATAGTGACACTACATGAATGAACACTATTTAATTTTTCTGACACGACACGGGCCCATTAATATGAGTTCTTAGGTATGCGAACTGGGCTGGAGATAGATACATATATAGTATGCGCACCCTTGCAGAGATAGGTAAGTATATAGTATGAAAAAAATTCAGAAAGTGGGGTTGGAAAGATCGGGGGAGGGTGGAGGGGGACATTTTAGGGTGTCGGGCAAAAATTTTAGGGGCTCGGCCCCAATTTTTTTTTTCTTGAAATTAAAATATTTCTCAGGGTCGAGGGATAGTGAAAAAAAAATTCGGTGGGGTTGGAGCGATAGGGGTGTCGAAGAAAATTTTAGGTCGAGCCAAATTTTTTTTTTTCAACTTAAAATATTTTGAGGGGTTGGTGGAAGTGGAGCATAAATATTTTTTTGGAGGGGATGGGCCAAATTTCTTTTTACTTTTTCAACTTAAAATATTTCTCAGGGTTGGGGGAGAGTTAAAAAATGGGGGAGTGAGGTTGGAGAGATGAGGGGGTCGAGGAAATCTTATGGGTTGGGCCAAACTCTTTAAGGGGTTGGCCCCAAGTTTTTTTTGTTTTTTTTAACTTAAAATATTTCTCAGGGTTGGGGAGGGTAAAAAAATTGGGGGAGGGGGTTAAGGAGATTGGGGGTCGGGGAAAATTTTAGGGGGGGGGCAAACTTTTTAGGGGATCGGACTGTGATAGGTACTATTTAGCAGCAGCACTGGGGAGGCGATAGGTAAATACTTAGCATTCACACCGGGGCAGCAATAGGTACGTATGTAGTATGCATACCGGGGTGGCAATGGGTACTTACATAGTATTCACACTGGGGTGGCAATAGGTATTTATATAGTAACTGCACCTTGGCGGCAATAGGTATGTATATAGTATGCACACCGGGGCAGCGATAGGTAGCTATTTAGTATGAACACCAGGACAGAGATATGTACCTATATAAAAGCCACAGACAGAGGTGGTAATTTTATAGAATTATGTCATACTTTTGCCTGGACAACGTAAGAGGAATGGTGGGGAAGAAACAGTTTTTGCAAAAGCAAAAATAAGTAAGTAGCGGTGTTGTGGCGACCAGGGAAGAAAAAGGTAGAGAGATAAAGAGACGGCTATAGAGAGAGGGAGGGAAATAGAAGTTTAGATATAAAAGTGTCACACACGCTATCTTTCTTCTATTTTATGTTTATATGACCCTGAGCAACGCCGGGTAGCCCTGCTAGTCTCTTATATCAATGGCAGTTGTCTGTATGTATGTATGTATGTCTGTTTGTATGTGAAGCTTCTCCTCAAAAACTATGCAGCGACATGTAAAAAAGTTGATATCTTAACGACCGGAAAACACCTGGAATCATAATATCTCAAAATTAGATCAAAAATTAATGTTGCTCGGGGTCAACGGGGCCAGTCTTCGGCAGCGAGTCTGGTTTTTTCAAACTTTTTCAATGTTATTTAGTAGTAATTTGAAAATCAGCCAATGTATTTATGTAATAACTTTATAAAACAGCTGACTGACTGAACATGTCCCTTAATCCCTTGCCGTATATACCCGGTCTTTTATAGGGATCAGGGGTGTTTCTCCAGTATAGAGACCAGGGGTACTTCTACAGTATAGGACCCAGAATTGGGGATTCTTCTACAATATAGAACCCAGAGGCTTCTGCAGAATAGGGACCAGGGGTGCTTCTCTAGTATAGGGACCAAGGTGCTTCTCGAGTATATGGACCATGGGTGATTCTACAGTATAAGACCCAAATCTGGGTGTGCTTCTACAATATAGAACCCGGAGGCTTCTGCAGAATAGGGACCATGCGTGCTTCTCCAGTATAGGGACCAGGGGTGCTTCTCCAGTATAGGGACCAGGTGTGCTTCTACAGTATACGACCCGGAGGCTTCTGCAGAATAGGGACATGGGGTGCTTCTCCAGTATTGGAAACAGTGTTGCTTCTCCAGTATAGGACCAAGAACCAGGGTTGCTTCTTCAATATAAAACCAGAAGGTGTCTGCAGAATAGAAACATGGGTTGCTTCTCCAGTATAGGGAACATGGGTGCTTCTCCAGTATAAAGACCAGGGGTGCTCCTCTAGTATAGGGACCAGGGGTTCTTCTCCAGTATATGGACCAGGGGTGGTTCTACATTATAGGACCTAGAACTGGAGCGTGCTTCTACAATATAGTACCCGGAGGCTTCTGCAGAATCGGGCCAAGATGATCTTCTCTAGTATAAGGACACAGGTTGCTTCTCCAGTATAAAGAACAAGAGGTGCTTCTATAGTATAGGACCAAGAACCGGGGGTGCTTCTACAATATAGAACCCAGAAGCTTCTGCAGAATAGGGGCCAGGGGTGCTTATCCAGTATAGAAGCCATGGGTGCTTCTCCAGTATAGGGATCAGGTGTGATTTTCCAGTATAAGGACCAGGGGTGCTTCTACAGTATAGGACCCAGAACCGGGGTGCTTCTACAATATAGAACCCGGAGGATCCTGCAGAATGAGGGAATGGGGTACTTCTCTAGTATAGGGACCAGGGGTGCTTCTCCAGTATAGGGCCTAGAACCGGGGGTGCTTTTACAATATAGAACCCGGAAGCTTCTGCAGAATATGGACAATGGGTGCTTCTCCAGTACAGGGACCATTGGTATTCTCAAGTATAGGGACCAGAATTGCTTCTCCAGTATATGGACCTGGTGTGCTGCTCCAGTATAGGGACCAGGGGTGATTTTACATTATAGGACCCAGAACCGGGGGTGCTTCTATAATATAGAACTCGGAGGCTTCTGCAGTATAGGGACCAGGGGTTCTTCTCCAGTATATAGACCAGGGGGGTTCTACAGTATAGGACCCAAAACAAGTGGTGCTTCTACAATATTGAACCCGGGGTCTTCTGCAGAATATGGACCATGAGTGCTTCTCCAGTATAGGGACCAAAGGTGCTTCTGCAGAATATGGACCAACGGTGCTTCTCCATTATAGTTACCAGGGGTTCTTCTCCAGTATAGGGACTAGGAGTGCTTTTGCAGTAAAGGGACCAGGGGTGCTTCTACAGTATAGGACCCAGAACCGGGGTTGCTTCTACACTATAGAACCCGGAAGCTTTGTCAGAACAGAGAACATGGGTGCTTCTGCAGTATAGGACTCAGCACCGGGGCTGCTTTTACAATATACAACCCTTAAGCTACTGCAGAATAGGGACAATGGGTGTTTCTTCAATATAGGGACCAGCGATGCTTCTCAAGAATAGGGATCATGGGTGCTTCTCCAATATAGGAACCAGGTGTGCTTCTACAATATCGAACCTGGAGGATTCTGAAGAATAGGGACCAGGGGTCTTCTCCAGTATATGGACCAGAGTGTATTCTACAGTATAGGACCCAAAGCTGGTTGTGCTTCTATTATATAGAACCTGGAGGCTACTGCCGAATAGGGATAATGGGTGCTTCTCTTGTATAAGGACCAGGGGTGCTTCTCCAGTATAGGACCAAGAAAAGGGTGTGCTTCTACAATATAGAACCCGGAGGCTTGTGCAGAATATGAACCATAGGTGCTTCTCGTGTATAGGGGACATGGGTGCTTCTCCAGTATAGGAAGCAGGAGTTCATCTAGAGTATAGGACTCAGAACCGGGGTGGTGCTTCTACAGAATTCTGTAGAATAAGGACCAGGGGTGATTCTCCAGTATAAGGACCAGAGATGCTTCTGCAGAATAGGGATCATGGGTGCTTCTCCTGTATAGGGACAAGGGTTGCATTTCCAGTATAGGAACCAGAGGTTCTTCTATATTATAGGACCACGAACTGGCAGTACTTCTACAATATAGAACCTGGAGCCTTCTGCAGAATATGGACAATGGGTGCTTCTCGATATAAGGACCAGGGATGCTTCTCCAATATAAGGACCAGAGGTGCTTCAACAGTATAGAACCAATAACCTGGGGTTCTTCTACAATATAGAACCTGGAGGTTTCTTCAGAAAAAGGACCATGGGTGCTTCTCCAGTATAAGGACCTGGGGTGCTTCTCCAGAATAAAGACTATTGGTGCTTCTTCAGTATAGAAACCAGTAGTTGATCTCTAGTATAGGGATCAGGGATGCTTCTACAGTATAGGACCCAGAACCGGGGGTGCTTCTACAATATATAACCTGGAGGCTTCAACAGAATAGGAACCCGGGGTGATTCTACAGTACAGGAACCAGAGGGTATTCTTATGTATACAGACCAGGGGTGCTTCTACAGTATAGGACCAAGAACCGGTGGTGCTTCTACAATATAGAACTCAGAGGCTGCTGCAGAATAGGGACCATGGGTTTACACCAGTACAGGGACCAGGAGTGCTTCTCCAGAATAGGGACCAAGCGTTCTTCTCCAGTATAGGGACCAGGTGATATTCTCCAGTATAGGGGCCAAGGGTGCTTCTACAGTATAGGGACTAGCGGTGCTTTTACAGTATAGGACCCAGAACCGGATGTGCTACTACAATATAGAACCTGGAGGCTTCTGCAGAATAGGAACCAGGTGTGATTCTCCAGTATAGGGACCAGGGGGTCTTCAACAGTATAGGGCCCATAACCGGGTGTTCTTCTACAGTATAGAACCTTGAGACATCTGCAAATTACGGACCATGGGCGCTTCTCCAGTATAAGAATAAGGGGTGCTTCTCAAGTATAAAGACTTGGGCGCTTTTACAGTATAGGAGCCAGAACCAGGAGTGCTTCTACGATATAGAACTCGGAGGCTCTTGCAGAATAGGGGCATGGGGTGCTTCTCCATTGTAGGGACCAGGGGTGCTTCTGCAGAATAGAGACCAGGAATTCTTCTCCAGAATAGGGAACATGGGTGCTTTTCCAATATAGGGACTAGGGGTTCTTCTCCAGAACTGGGACCAGGGGTGCTTCCCCAGTATAGGACCCAGCACCTGGGTTGCTTCTACAATATACGACCCTTAAGCTACTGCAGAATAGGGCCTGCTTCTCCAGAATAAGGTCCATAGGTACCTCTCCAGTATAGAGACCAGGGGTTCTTCTACAGTATAGGACCCAGAACTGGTGGTGTTTCTACAACATAGAACCCGGAGGCTTCTGCAAAATAGGGGCCAGGGCTGATTCTCTAGTATAGTTACTAGGGTGTTTCTGCAGAATAGGGGCAATGGGTACTTCTTCAATATAGGGACAAGATGTGCTTCTCCAGTATAGAGACCAGGTGGTCTTCTACAGTATAGGACATATAAATGGGGGATCTTTTGTCAATATAGAACCTGGAGGCTACTGCAGAATAGGGACCAGGGGTACTTCTCCTGTATAGGGATCAGGGGTGCTTCTCCAGTACAGGGACCAGGGGTGCTTCTACAGTATAGGATCAAGAACTGGGGGTTCTTCTACAATATAGAACTCGGAAGCTTCTGCAGAATTGGGACCATGGGTGCTTCTCGAGTATGAAGACCAGGGGTGCTTCTCCAGAATAGGGGCCATCGGTTTTTCTCTAGTAAAGGGGCAAGGGATGATTCTCCAGTATAGGGATCTGGGGTGCTTCTGCAGAATAGGGACTAGGGGTTCTTCTACAGTATAGGACCCAGAACCGGGGGTGCTTCTACAATATAGAACCTGGAGGCTTCTGCAGAATAGGAACCAGGGTTGCCCTCCAGTATAGGGACCAGTGGGTCTTCTTTAGTATATGGGCCAGGGGTGCATTTACAGTATAGGACCGAAACCGGGGGTACTTTTACAATATAGAACCCATCGCTTCTGCAAAATAGGGGCCAGGGGTGCTTCTGTAGTATAGGGACCAGTGGTGCTTCTCCGGTATAGAACTCAGAACCAGGGTGCTACTTCCATATAAGAACCCTGAGGCTTCTGCATCATAGGGACCATGGGTACTTCTCCAGTATAGAGACCAGGGGTGCCTCTCTAGTATAAGGACAAGGGGTTCTACTACAGTATAGTACTCAGAACCGGGGGTGCTTCTACAATATAGAACCTGGAGCATTCTGCAGAATAGGGACAAGGGGTGCTTCTCTAGTATATGGACCAGGGCTGCTTCTACAGTATAGGACTCAAAACCTGGGCTGCTTCTGCAAGATAGAAACCGGAGGCTTCTGCATAATAGGGACCAGGGGTGCTTCTCCAGTATAGGGAGCAGAGGTGATTCTACAGTATAGTGACCAGAGGTACTTCTACAGTATGAGACTTCGACAATATAGAGCTGTGAGACTTCTGCAGAATAGGGACCATGGGTTCTTCTCTAGTATAGGGACCAGGGGTTATTCTCCAGTATAGGGACCAGGCGTGCTTCTGCTGAATAAGGACAAGGGGTTCTTCTACAGTATAGGACCCAGAACCGGGGGTGCTTCTACAATATAGAACCTGGAGGCTTCTGCATAATAGGAATTAGGGCTGATCCTCCAGTATAGGAGCCAGTGGGGCTTCTTTAGTATAGGGACCAGGGGTGGTTCTACAGTATAGGACTCAAAACTGGTGGGGCTTCTACAATATAGAAGCCGGAGGCTTCTGCGGAATAGGGACCAAGGGTTCTTCTGTAGTATAGGGACCAGAGGTGCTTCTCCAGTATAGACTCCAGAACCGGGGTGCTACTACCATATAAGAACCAGGAGGCTTCTGCAGAATATGGACCATGGGTACTTCTCCAGTATAGAGACCAGGGGTGCTGCTCCAGTATAGGGACAAGGGGTTCTACTACAGTATAGGACTCAGAACCGGAGGTGCTTCTACAATAAAGAACCTGGAGGCTTCTGCATAATAGGAATTAGGGCTGATCCTCCAGTATAGGAGCCAGTGGGGCTTCTTTAGTATAGGGACCAGGGGTGGTTCTACAGTATAGGACTCAAAACTGGTGGGGCTTCTACAATATAGAAGCCGGAGGCTTCTGCGGAATAGGGACCAAGGGTTCTTCTGTAGTATAGGGACCAGAGGTGCTTCTCCAGTATAGACTCCAGAACCGGGGTGCTACTACCATATAAGAACCAGGAGGCTTCTGCAGAATATGGACCATGGGTACTTCTCCAGTATAGAGACCAGGGGTGCTGCTCCAGTATAGGGACAAGGGGTTCTACTACAGTATAGGACTCAGAACCGGAGGTGCTTCTACAATATAGAACCTGGAGCCTTCTGCAGAATAGGGACCAGGAGTGCTTCTCTTATATAGAGACCAGGGCTGCTTCTACAGTATAGGACTCAGAACCTGGGCTGCTTCTGCAAGTTAGAAACCGGAGGCTTCTGCAGAATAGGGACATCTGCAGAGGGGACAGGAGGGGACAGGAGTTCTTCTCCAGTATAAGGACCAGGGGTTATTCTCCAGAATAGCGACCAGGGGTTCTTCTACAGTATAGGGACACGGGGTTCTTCTTTAGTATAGGGACCATGGGTGCTTCTCCAGTACAGTGACCAGGGGTGCTTCTTCACTATAGGACCCAGCACGGTGGGGGCATTTACACTATAGAATCTAGAAGCTTCTGCAGAATAAGGACCATGGGCACCAGGGCTGCTTCTACCTGGAGCCTGGAGGCTACTGCAGAATAGGGGCAATTGGTGCTTCTCCAATATAAGGACCAGGGGTTCTACTTTAATATAGGGACCAGCGGTGTTTCTACAGTATAGTACCCAACACCTTGGTTGCTTCTACAATATAGAACATGGAGGCTTCTGCAGAATAGGGGCCATTGGTGCTTCTCCAGTATATGGACCTGGGGTGCTTCTACAGTATAGGACCCAGCACCAGGGGTGCTTCTACAATTTAGGACCCGGAGTCTTCTGCAGAATAGGGGCAATTGCTGCTTCTGCAGTATAGGGACCAGGGGTGCTTCTCCACTATAGGGACCATGGGTGCTTCTACAATATAGGACCCAGCACCGGGGGTGCTTCTACAATATAGGACCCGGAGGCTTATGAAGAATAGGGACTATTGGTGTTTCTGCAGTATAGGGGTCAGGGGCGCTTCTACAGTATAGGACCCAGCACCGGGGCTTCTTCTACAATATAGGTCACGGAGGTTTCAGCAGTATTGTTTTTTTATATGACCGAGGCACGTCGGGATTTTTTTCTTTCTTTAACTTAAAATATTTCTATGTATAGGGAAGGTTAACAAAAAATGGGGGGGGATTTTACTTTTTTTATAGTATCTAAAATATTAATATGTATTGGAGTGGATGAAAAACAAAAAAAAATCGCGGGGGAGGGGTTACATTTTTTGTTTGTTTTTCCCTATTTTTAAACTAAAAATATTTCATGGGGAGGTCAAATTTTTTTTTCATTAAAAATGTTTATATGTATGGGGGAGGTTGAAAAAAAAATTATTAGGGGGGTTCAATTTTTGTTTTGTTGTTTTTTTTTAAACTAAAAATATTTCTAAGTATGGGGAGGGTAAAAGATAATTGGGGTCGGGGTGGTCAAATTTTTTTGTTTTTTTGGTTTTTCTTTTTCATTAAAAATATTTATATATATGGGGAGGATAAAAAAAAAATTGGGGGCCGGGGGGTAACATTTATTTTTTTAACTAAAAATATTTCTATGTATTTTTTTTGAGTGGGGGGGGGTAAAAAAATTCTATTTTTTTCTCTTTTTAATTAAAAATATTTCTAAGTATGGAAGAGGATAAAAAAAAAATTTTCTTGGGGCGGTAAAAAAAATTGTTTTTTTTTTCTTAACTAAAAATATTTATATTTATGATAGTGACAATACATGAATTAACACTATTTTGTTTTTATGACACGACAGGGCGCATTAATATGAGTTCTTAGGTATGCGAACTTGGCTGGAGATAGGTACATATACAGTATGTGCACCCTTGCAGAGATTGGTAAGTATATAGTATGCGCACCAGGGTGGCGATAGGTACGAATATAGTATGCGGACCGGGTAGGCAATAGGTATATATATATATATATTGTATGTGCACTGGGGATGCAATAGGTACGTATATAGTAGGGCATAGAGTGGCGATAGGTACGTATTTAGAATTCACACCGGGGTGGGGATAGGTTCGTATTGAGCATTCGCACCGAGACGGCGATATGTACATATGTAGTATGCACACCGGGTCGGCAATAGGTACGTATATAGCATGTGCACATGGGCGGCGATAGGTACGTATTTAGCATTCGCACCAGGGCGGCGATAGGTACGTATTTAGCATTCGAACCGGGGCGGCGATATGTACGTATTTAGCATTCGCACCGGGGCGGCGATAGGTACGTATTTAGCATTCGCACCAGTGCGACGATATATACATATTTAGTATTTGCATTTGGTCAGTGATGCAGTATGCACACCGAGGCGGCAATATGTACGTATTTAGCATTCGAACCGGGGCAGCGATATGTACATATGTAGTATGCACACCGGGTCGGCAATAGGTACGTATATAGCATGTTCACATGGGAGGCAGTAGGTACGTATTTAGCATTCGCACCGGGGCGGCGATAGGTACGTATTTAGCATTCGCAACAGTGCGACGATATATACATATTTAGTATTTGCATTTGGTCATCGATAGATACTGATGCAGTATGCACACCGAGCCGGCAATAGGTAGGTATTTAGCATTCGAACCGGGGCGGCGATAGGTACGTATTTAGCATTCGCACCGGGGCGGCGAAAGGTATATATTGAGCATTCGCACCGGGGCGGCGATAGGTACTTATATAGTATCTGCTAACAGGGCGGCGATAGGTACTTATATAGTATCTGCACCCAGGCGGCGATAGGTACGTATATAGTGTCTGCACCGGGGTTGCAATACGTATGTATATATTATGTGCACTGGGGCGGCGATAGGTACGTATATAGTATGCGCACCGGGGTGGCGATAGATACGTATATAGTATGAACACTGGGGCGGAGATAAATACCTATGTAGAAGTCGCAGACAGAGGTGGTACTTTTTATACAAATATGTCATACTATTGCCCTGGGAAACGTAGGATTAAATGGTGGGGAAGAAACAGCTTTTGCAAAAGACAAAATGAGAAAGTAACGGTGAAATGGGGCGACCAGGGAAGAGAAAAGTAGAAAGATAAAGAGACGGCTAAAGAGAGAGGGAGAGAAATAGAAGTTGGAATATAAAGATGTTACACACGCGATATTTCTTCTATTAAATGTTTTTATTACCCCGAGCAACACCGGGTAGCCCCGCTAGTTTTATATAAGTTTAGAAAACTAATTAAAATTAAACATTTTCAATTGCGACTGTAAAATAATAAAAAAAATACAGGGCGAATAATTCTGATGGGACTTGTTTTAGATCTTAAAATATCAGATTCGAATCTTTAATTTAAAATGTTATATCTAAAATAAATGTAATATCATGTCTGACTTAAAATAAAAATATGTGGTTTAAGGGGCAGATGCTTGGAATTAATTCTAAAGATTCAGGCGCGAAAAAACTCATGTACCTCACCAAACACACACCTAGAGGCAAGTAAAGTGTTGGTAGAAGTAAACATTTTTTTAAATTTATATCTAGATGTATGGGGGTCATTGTTGAATTAATACGGGGAATTAGGGAGTTACTGTAAGTTGGCAATAAGAATAAATTAAAATAATACGGGGTTCCTCACCGTTACGGGTTGGTTTATCGTCCTGTAACCGGTGGCATGTATTGAAATAGAGTAGATATAAATTAAATAAAGTAGTTCATATTAACTGGGGCGGGAGAATTGATTAATTAATAATACAGATAATTGGGGGATTACTCTAATGAGACAATAGAAGTAAAATAAAAAATAAGATAAGGGTACTCTTACACTTAAGGGTTGGTTAATCCTCCTGTGGTAGAGGATATACGGAGATAGAATAGAAATTAAAGAAATTAAAGTTTCAGTAGAAAGCAGGTTAGGAAAGTTAAGTTGATTACAATTAAGTGCAATAAATATAAGTATAACATTACAAATGGTGTGTGTGCGAGTATGTGTAAGACATCTGATTATTGATGTCTACAGTTAGAAGCGGTGCGATAGTAAGAAGTGGCCCAGTATAGAATATCAGAATCAAAGTATTAAAGTGGAGATGCGAAAGTAAAATCAGAATGCAAGGATGTGTTTAATATGAGAGTCTGCCAGTTCGTGAGAAGGTTAATAATATAAAGGAGGGTGAATTGGGTTCGTGACGGTGGTTGACCGAATAGTAAAATCAGGAGATAAGGATCGATCCCGTGATTCTTAAGTCTCCAATATTTCTGACAGAGGCAAGGATAGAGACACGTATGTCGCGTCGTGTAGTATAAGTGATATTAAATGCATAGGTGTAACGATCTAGTCTACTTATATAGAAGCTATTGCACTTGATGTATTGCGGGGTGTATACAAAATGTGTGCGGTGGCACAGTCCGGTGTTAAGAATAGGGCAATTGGCTAGGGAGCAGGAGTCAGAGTATGGTTACTCTGTCTGTTAGATAGGTGTTGCCGCAAGGAGGTGCCGGTGTGGGTGAGTTGAATGTCATGGTGTTCTTTGTGCGTGGCCTTACGAATGGTAATAGTGATATTATCGCTAAGGAAAAGGAGTTTTAAGAAGCAGGTATTGGAGAGAGTGCGGTGTCTGCGTGTTTTGTTCTTATTTAGGTGGGCTATGATAGAAGTGGAGTAGCCGTTAGCTGGATCGTTTGGTGGAAATCGTTAGCGTGTGATATGTTGTTTGCAGTAGAAGAGCATTTGTTCTGTATGCCGGTAATTTCATTGTGGGCGTAACACTGATTTAGCTTAAAAGGCCAACAGAAGACATAACTTGTATGAACATATCTTTGCCAGCAGGTTTCCTATAGAAGTTTCTATGTATGGAACTATCTACAGTGATGTCCATGTTGAAGTCTAGGAGTGAGAGTGAGTCGGAATCGTTGGGGGTGTTCGATTGTGAATTGTATGTAAGGGTCAGTCGGGGTCAGTATATATATATATATATATATATATATATATATATATATATATATATATATATATATGGGAAGAGAAGGATGAAGGTAATCCGACGTGATGGGAAAATGAAAAGGGAAAACCAAAAAATGGATGTTTTTTATGTGTACATCAACGTTTCGTCTTTATTTATAATACTTCATCAGGATGATAAAATAGAGAAAAAATGTCATGCAAGTACAGATACATGTAGGGTAGACATATTTTGAGGAAAAATAAAATGAAATAATGGCCACGACTGGGTGGACGTCCGTACTTGTTAGAGAAATAGAAATGAATATATATATATTATTTTTCAAATGCACTGCAACATAAATTCTTACAAAGAGCTTCTAAAAGTGACTTTAGTTTTCAAATAAAATAGAAACTTTATTTTCGTCTTACGAGTAAACAGTACAACAGTTCATCGTAGGTAAGTTTAGGATCGTTTGGTAATGATTTTAATTCGAACCCAATACAATTTTTTCCCCACTAAATCATTGTAAAAAATACAAATACCAAACTCTGCTCGTGTGGACATATTTAATATCAAAAAGTAAGAATCAACTTATCCTAATGTACAATGCTGTTTAGAAATCTTGGATTGACATGCTTGAACGCACTTTATTAATTTAAAGAACAGGAAAAGAAAACATGCTATGACGTGAATAAGTTTTTGTTTGTTCTTTTTCTGTTTTTGTCATTTTTATGTCAATGGTATGTAATGGGTTTTGTAGGTAATGTGGTGCGGAATAGCTTGCCTAGGTCTAAATTAAACTTCTGTCCCGTCAGTATTAAGTTCATAATCATAGATGACTACAGAGTCTAACCTTGATTTAGGGGCGACTGCTGTATGTGCTCTCTGCTTATCTCGGCATTGTTTCCAGTCGTCTTGTATTACTACTTGCCATTGGAATCAAGCAATGCCGACTTAGGAGAGCGGTTGTTGGAGATTGCCCAACCCTTGCAATTACAAATTCACGCGCGGGCAGCCCTGGTGGGGCACTCATACGTCAAAATCCACGGGAGAGTCCATCATATATGTATATATATGGATATAGTAATATATATGGATATAGTAATCCAGAATACTTTAATTTTTGATAGCATCAAAATGACCTTCACGATGTTTTCAACAGTGATCTAGACGTGTTTCGTACTATTTTAATCAATAAAGTTATTCTTACAATCTATGCAACATGCGATCATCTTAGGAGCATCATTTCGAACTCGGTAATCTTTATGTCGAACTCGAGAATCTATACGAGATTTCGAACTGAACCATTTATTTATTCGAAATGGATCAATCATTCTTGTTCCGTCAGCTATGGCCAGGTAGTATATGTTATTCTTAATCACTATAGAATGTAATGACGATTCAACCTTCGAGCTTGAAAATACTTTAATATTTCCCACGGTTGCATTCATAGACAAAATTGGTGCTGATGCGTATAAAGATGAAATAATAACATCATAAAGTGTATTCTAAACATTGACGTTTTGAAATTATCATTTAAATCAGACATTTCTGGAAAGCGTAATAATTTCCTAAGACATTGCTCTATAAGTGCCGGGGCTGACATACAAATGACGCCTCTAATAACAAAACGCATATAATTTTCATAAAGTAATTTTCTTCAAATGGCACGTATCTTGGTTTGAGCCCAATCGGATTATTAGTTTAGAAGATAGAGATACTTCTTTCAAATTTTCAAAAAAACAATGGGAAAATCTGAATTCCGTGGGTTAATAAAGCATTGGTTTCTGATGGGAAAACTTCATGTTCAAGCTTTCCGATAGCTTGATAAGTGTTAAAGTTAGAAATAATGGTAAAGAAATGATTTGTTGACTGTAGACGCGTCATACAGACACAAATGTTGTTGAATGCTGAGTCGCGCAAATTTGGCAGTTGTCCCAGCAAATATAAAAGAAAAGTAAAAAAAATCGTTTTGGCCAGTTGTAAATTAAAATTGTGTGAGATAGCAGAGGAGTTGAAGATATCAGAAGGCTTTGTATTCACTATTATTAATTAATATTTCCTAATGAGAAAGTAGTGTTCACAGGTGTTGCCGCTTTTGATCACAATAGACAAAAAAATAACAACGAGCTTCTGCGGCAATACTTGGCAATGGATGTTACATAGATCCACTACTATGCTCCGGAGTCAAATCGGTAATCATTGCGTGGACAGCAGCAGATGAAATCCGTCAATAGCGACTATCAGCAGACAAGGTTTCAGCCTCCGTAGTCGGTGATGCGCGAGACAGTTATTTCAATCTATTGACTTGAGAAAGGAATACATATAAATAGTTAATAGAATATAGCATTATTGGTGTGTGCTTTAAGAAGAGATTTCAGAATATGGACACAAATGAAAAAGAAGAGCTCTTTCATCGGGACAATATAGCGTGTCGCAAGTCGATAGCAACGATGTCAAAACTACATGAATTACACTTCAAATCGCTTCCTCACCGATCCATTTACCAGTTCTGGCCCCACCGACTACTGAGTGTTTGTAGACCTCGGAAGAATGATACAAAGAAAAAAGATTTGACTCTTATGAAGAAGTGGTATCGGTAAGTGCGGGGTAGTTTAAGGTCAAACACAAATCGTTCTATAAAAACGGCATCGAATTATCAGAGAAATGTTAGAATTAGTGTATCACCTTAAATACGATAACGTTGATGAATAAAGTCGAATTGTGCTTAAAATGTGTTTGCTTTATTCGTTAGGCCCGTGACTTGTTGATTGATGTGTTAAAATAAAAAATACGTCTTCATATTACATAACAACAATCGGTTTTGAATTAAATCGTATTCACTTTTAATAATTTGCATATATAAATAAATATATGTGTTTCGACGAATCAGTTGTCAATATTTAAGTCCCTGTCAAAACGAATTACATGTTTATGTTCTTAGCCTGGTTAAAAATAGCGATGTTTGTACGGTAGCTTGGTATGTCAATTTTCATCTTTACCAAGCCTTTACCGCTTCATAGCCTTTTCCATATTTACCAAGCTTTTACCGCTTTATAGTTAGTACGAAGAAAGATATTTGTGAACTTTTGTGGAAAAACTACTTTACCTAGTATTTGCATTAGAAAATCGGTAACTACGATGAATGTATTTTCGTGCTGTTTTTATTGGCAAAAAGGATTATGTTTTAACCAAATATAATTCGTTTTGAACTAAGGCCGAATAACCTTGAAATTTATTTGTCATCAAAAAAAGATCAGTTAGTAAAAATAATATTCCACTAATGTTTTGTTTCTGTTATTATGTTAATTTCTTTAAATTTATGATACACGCATCCAGTTTAAAAAATTCTTTTAGACTTACATGAGATTCGAACTCTCGTGTTGACATCGTTAAAATTACTGCCTATTCGTTTTTTGTCAACAAGGCACATGTTTCTATTTGCGTACGGACATACAAACTGTAAAACCACTATATCCTTTTTACTATTATATCGATAGATCAATTCTAATTTTAATCTAATATTTATTTTATTTTCAATTTCCATACGATTAGTACTTTTTAAAAAACAATCAATTTACTTGAATCAATGTTTTGTTTCAGTCCTATATCTTATGCACACTATTGTGACCAATGTTTGTTTATGTAATTCTTCTACCCGGGGAACGCTGGTTAACCTCGACATTATGTACTAAAAATAAAATTGAAGTTCGTGATTCTGCAATTCCCTCGAAACTGAGAATAATCAGTTTCCCGGCTTTCTCGATTATAGGCGCTGTACTCTATAACGAGCTCGCTTGACTTAGATTAGAGGTGTTTTTTTGTCGATGTTTTATCTTCTTTTTCGATGGTCTGTTCGATTCGTAATGGCTTTGGCGATCTCATTTGCTTTTTTATCATTCCTATCACGTTGCGCCATTCAATCTTCTTTGCTACGCGATTCGTTGATCTCTGAATGCAACTCCTTGTGTGTAAAACTTTAATAGGATATCAAATTAGATGAAGATTAGAAGAGCACAGCTTAGAACTGGAAGCAGGAAATATATAATCAAGCACATCCAGCCAATGTGCTGTAACATTTTTATTATTTCCTTCAACTTCACGTCCACGTTGTTACTGATATAGATTAAGTGATGTTTACCACCTTACAAGGTCATGTGAATTCGGTGTCATACAGGAATTACATGGCGTACTGTATTAAATGTTTAATAGTCTATAGTATGAGAGTGTTACTGACGTAATTTTTCATGAATCTGAAATTGCAATCGGTAATACGAGTTCTAATCTAATACATTATGCCTATTCGTGCACTGATACTTTTGGTATGGTAGTTTTGTTTTACGGCATATCAACCCTTTTTGGGTTATTTAATGCCGAATCTGGTCATTATAGTAAAAGATTTATGCTTCAAGTTCTAAAAATAAAATAAAAAAGGGGAGGGAGAAAGGGAGAGGGGCTGTTGTTTTTGTTTTTGGTTTTGTAGAACATAATTAAGTTTTACAAAAAAAAAAAAAAGAAGAAAAACAAAAAACGTCAATGTAGGTGAATTTCGTCTCAGGGAGCCACAGGGCAGCCTGATCTGGTATCACCAGGAATATTTTTGGTTATATGAACATCATCCATCTAACCTATATATATATATATTAATTTTAAGTAAATAATATTACATTATTTTTACCTACATACGCCAGCGTTTCAAGCTTTCGCTCCCATCAATGTAACGATGATAATCTCAGACGGTCGCGCGGTTTATTTATGCGAAGGGCGAAATAATTACAAAGACTGACTACATATTCTACGTGTCAGTTTATTTTAACTATTAAATCCTTTTAAAGGGGTTTATAACAATATTAATTTTCGGTAAATAATATAATATAAATTTTACCTACACCATATACGTTTTGAGATTTCGTTCTCATCAGTGTAGCTTCAGCCCCTGTCCCATACCCGCAATTTAGCATTCTTGTGCTTGTTTTACAAGTACTTCAATGGTTTGTGCTCCGATGAACTGGCTACTCTGGTGCCCCCTCGATGTAAATTCAACACAACAATCAGCTAACTCCCATCTGTTCACTGTGGAGGTCCCAGATGCCGGAGAGCCTGCTCTAAAAGGTTCTTTCCTCGTGCTGCTAGCATTTGGAACTCCCTCCGTGTACCCTGTTTCCCAGATAGTAACGACATGCAGAGGTTTAAAACTAATGTAAACAGACATCTTGCTGCACAGCTCTCAACGTAGAATGACACGGTTAACTTAATCCCTAATTCTCAGTAGCCCCTTACGTCTACACTGGCGTCCTGCCTTGTTTGGGTGAAATATCATTAAAACTTAAATACTGCCAAATTCATTATTTACTGTAAATTCATTTAATTTTGATTTCCTTTTATCACACAGACTGATAGTGTTCGCAAATAGATTACTCGTTGTACTACCTCCATATGTAAACCTCCCTAAAGAAGAATAAGTGATTATGATTTAAAAGGTCACGCATGATTCTGGAACCTCCGCAATAAAGCGGTTACAAAAATAGTTTACACTTAGTAAGGTGGCACACTTGTGTCACCTTAAACAATTACTACACCCCTTTAGCCATATATATTCTGAAACTACATTATCCGGTGTACATACGTAAGTATATTTCATCTTTATTAAAGAATGTAGAACATCATCGTTTAGCCTGTCTTTGTGCTTGAGATCGATAAAAAGGAAATATAGCATTCTACTTATTTTATTAATGTATATGTTGAACATTATAAAACTTAACAAGTAAAAATGTACACGTGGATAAGAATATTAGGATTTAGAGTATTGATTTACTCCTCTCCAGGAGTTAACCACAAGGCCAGTTTTATCTTACTTCCACAAGTAAGATGTGACCCAAGGTCGGGTCGGGAAAGTGGGGTTTAAAAATAGCCTTGGCAATCCCGTCGGCATTCCCCGGTAGGGGCGCCTCGGGCGATTAGCAATAAACTTACTCCTCCCCAAAGAAGGGACGCGCAGCCTGGGAGGGTGGACCTCCTAGAACTGCACAGGACAGACCCATAGACCGGCGTAAATCCAGCCCCGAAAGCCAATACAATACCAGTCTATGGGGTGCAGTATCCACCGGAACAGATACTACACTTTGATCTTAGCCAAAAGGCCAAGAATATTAGGATTTAGAGTAGTTTTATTTATCTACCTCCCACAAGGTAAGATGTGACACAAGGTCGGGAAAGTTGGATTAGATAAGCCAGCGCTCGAGAGGTGAGCACTCTGGCCATTTAAAAATTGCCTTGGCTGCCCCGTCGGCATTCCCCGGTAGGAGCACCTCAGGCAGTAAGAAATAAACTTACCTCTTCCCAAAGCATGGAGGCGAAGGCTAGGAAGGTGCACCTCTTAGAACTGCACAGGACAGACCAATCGACCAGCGTAAATCAAGCCCCGAAGGCCAAGACAATACCAGTCTATAGGGTGCAGTATCCATCGGAACAGATACTACACTTTGATCTTAGCTAAAAGACCAAGAATATTAGGATTTAGAGTATTTATTTACTCCTCTCCAGGAGTTAGGCACAAGGTCAGTTTTTATCTTACTCCCACAAGTAAGATGTGATCCAAGGTCGGGTCGGGAAAGTGGGATTTAAAAATTGCCTGGGCAGCCCCATCGGCATTCCCGGTAGGGGCACCTTAGGCAGTAAGCAATAAACTTACTCCTCCCCAAAGAGGGGAGACGAAGCCTGGGAGGGTGGACCTCCTAGAACTGCGCAGGACAGACCCATAGGCCGGCGTAAATCAAGCCCCAAAGGCCAAGACATACCAGTCTATGGAGTGCAGTATCCATAGGAACAGATACTACACTTTGATCTTAGCCAAAAGGCCAAGAATATTAGGATTTAGAGTATTTATTTACTCCTCTCCAGGAGTTAGGCACAAGGCCAATTTTATCTTACTCCCACAAGTAAGATGTGACCCAAGATCGGGTCGAGAAAGTGGGGTTTGAAAAGCCAGCGCTAGAGAGGTGAGCACTCTGGCCATTTAAAAATTGCCTGGGCAGCCCCGTCGGCATTCCCCGGTAGGGGCGCCTCAGACAGTAAGCAATAAACTTACTCCTCCTCAAAGAGGAGAGGCAAAGCTTGTGAGGGTGGACCTCCTAGAACTGCACAGGACAGGCGTGCAGTATCCATCGGAACAGATACTACACTTTGATCTTAGCCAAAAGGTCAAGAAGCCCAATTTTGAGGGATTTAGAGTAGAATACACAGAAATTGGTTTTCTGGAAATGTTTAGTGTGCCTATGTACCTAATTTCTCTGGGCGTGTCGCTACTAGCTAAGATATTATAAATAACAATAAGCATATCAAAATATGTCTTCTGCGTATCTTTCTCTGTATTCATTCACGAATGCGGAAGTCGTATGTATTATGAGTAGTCACCGATTTGTGATAAACTGTGTTTTAGCTGAGTAACAAAACATTGCTATTTGAGTGCTCGTCACAACTATTAAACAGACTCATTCGATTGGGATTATCTGTACGTTTTAATTGATATCCACGATTTAAATGTATTTAATACCGAAACAAAAAACATATCTATTATATGAGATTAATTAAACACAAGTTTTGTTTTATTATTATACAGGAGGGCAATTACGAGTTAATTAATTTTCAAACGCTATCAATGGGTTAATAGACAAGAAAGTACGATGAAAAACATCAATCAACGTTTGAAAATCATGTATAGGTTTTAAAGATGTCTTAAAACAGATTGTAATAGGATTTAAACTCCAGTTACATTTTCCATACATTATAAGCACAGACTTAAAAAGAAATAATTTGAAAACAATCGACACATTAATGAATTAAAGATAATTAGTTTATCTAAAAATAATCCTTTAAACTTTTCTGAGAGTCCAACGTTCCAACTGTTCAGCATAACATACTCAGGCAACATGAATTCGAATAAGCACATAGAAAATTGTGCTTAGTCTGCTGCAAAGAGGTTTAAGGTCCGCACTCTATACCAAGCTCCAGTCCCTGTAACATCGCCGCAGATTTCCGTCCCTGTGATTGTGGTACAAGTACTCTCACGGAATATGTTTCAATGCATTTACTGCACGTGTACATCCCTCAAAGAAAAATACACATATACTACGTGACGAGCAGTAGTATTCGATCCTTTGACTGCAAAATTCTCTAGATGCCGGATTATATTCTACTCTGCAGATGTCCGCGTGCCGCTTGCGTATAGAATTTGCTCCCTGTTTCTCCGTTTGTACCAACACCTAAGGTGTTTTTCAGGAGGCGTGGACAAGAATGTACTAGTGCATGTTGACATTGCCAAGACGGAAATTGTGACAATATGAAAAATGATCGAGTGGAAGATCATGATGAGGAGTGAAAGGTTTTGAAAAAGTACTGTGACATAAGTGAATCAAGGTGGATGCAACAAATGTAATGGACGTAGGGGTACCCCTTGATATTGTATAAGGGTTTATTTGGCATAACTGGTAACACTCTCATGTTAAAATCTGGGTAAAAATCTAAGATGTATTGATTTATCATGAAAACTGACCGAGTTAGTGGTTCACATGTAAATCGAAAATGACTTGGAAACAAAAAAATATATTCAAAATTTGACAACTTCTCATACTCGCATTTTGCCTAACTTTTAGTATGTTGTAGACTAGTTCACACCCAGAACAATACCACCAAAATCAAATTTAATAAAATGTAAACCGTTTGATGCCGAAAACCGCACTCAGTTTATCCACTGTTCATCTATCCACTGTTACAGTAGTCCCTTTACGCCTTAGTGGAAATAAGCCTTGTTTGTTATTAAAAAATAGAGAAAAAAAGTGGAATTTTATTTATCTAATTAAGAAACAAGATTCCGATAAACTGGACATACCGATTCAATAGTATGCGTCAATATACACTAGGCATACAACCCCGATTTCAGGGATGAATATCTCAAATTTATTTGAGAATGTCTTAACTTATATTATGTTATTTAAAAAGCTATCGAATTTCTCTTATTTCCAAGTTGTTTTGTCTTACAGATTTGCTTCATCTTATTTACGACCTCCGTTTTACATAATATCATTACGAAGATAAACAGACTCTAATGTAATCAGCTTTACCTGAAAAAAATGTTACGGCCTCCACATATATTGACATCCATGACGTCATAATGTATACGAACGCAAGGAAGCTCATATATATAACGAAACGTTTGCCAAATAATGATACGATCCAAGTAATCATTTTTTCTATAAATACATATTCATATACGTCTCTCTAAATCTCTCTCTATATATATCGTTCTTTCCCCCTCTCTCTCTCTGTCTCTGTCTCTCTCTCTCTCTCTCTCTATATATATATATATATCTATATATCTATCTATATATATATATATATATATATATATATATATATATATATATATATATGTACATTATTTATAAAACTCGAAACTTATTTTGATATATTGCAGGGAGCTTTTTGATAACATACATCATAATGCTGGCTCTGGTTGGATTACCGCTTTTTTATCTAGAGTTGGCATTCGGACAGTTTGCCAGTCTCGGTCCTATTAGCATTTGGAAGATCAATCCACTCTTCAAAGGTAAGTTAACCGATTTTCCCTTCTTCAACCCTTCACAGCCTAGCTATTCATTTCCCATTGTATATATATATATATATATATATATATATATATATATATATATATATATATATATATATATATATATATATATATGATTAAATATCATGTACAATTTCTGTCTACATATTTGATTAAGGCCAATTCAAGTTTATCGATCAGAGTCTTCGTTGAAGATTGAGAAATCCAAGTAATTTCGGTCTGTCGCTGTTAAATCCCTAAGAGTTATATGTATTAGAAATATGATGAAAATCTATAGTCGGGTTTGACTTGAACGATTTGTGGCGGTGTGACCTCGTGAAACTTGTTGGACGAGGTTCTCACGATTTGTGGAGACAGTGACGTAACCTCAAGTTCAGAGGTCGGGTCACAGCTGCGTGTTGATAACGAGATTTCGTGACGTCAGTTTTCTGCTGTTGGAAAGTTACATTGAGATTTAATCAGTTCTCACTTGGAAGCGACGAGAGAACAACCCACAATCATGTAGCTGTTATAAAGAAGGGATTTCGAATCTCAACATAAGAGCACAGTTAGATGGAAACGATATCTTCCTCTTCCTCACTTGCAAGTGATTACATGGTTAACTTAGGAAGTTTAACTCCATTGTCAGCTAATTAGTAAGTAAAATAAACGGCTCGAATTGAAAAACAGTAAAGCTTCGTTGTATTTATTTGAAGTGGAAAGATTGAGTTCAGTTGCAGATGGACACCGCCGGTCGAAAATGTTACAACGACACAAAGCGGAAATATTAATGGCGGTTGCAGACAACAGGTACATGCGTTTAATGCTGGTCGACGATAAGCATACAACAGAAAGAGAGTGGTGGAGGCGACAACAGGCGGCGTTAGCAGAAGCGCGCACGAGTAGCGCTAATAGTTCCCTGCAATTCGACACACAGCGAAGCGAAGCTAAGAGAACGGCTTATCGTCCCATCAGTAGCGATTCCGTTCGTACTGGATCAAGAGACGAAGAGTTCTACGAGACGAAGAGATTTCGATACAACGTATATATTAAGAACAATTATAAACTGTACTAGAAACCAATAAGGTAACATACACACACACACACACGCGCGCATATATATATATATATATATATATATATATATATATATATATATATATATATATATATATATATATGTATGGATGATGAAACAGGAGAAAACCAAGAGATATTTTTCATATATTCATCAACGTTTTGTCTTTATTTTAAGACTTTTTCAGGATGATAATTTTAAGAAAAATGTCACGCAAGTATATCGAAATATTGGGTTGATATGATGGGTTGATGACAAAAAGTAGCTACCGTGGCTACTGAGAGCGCTGGACCAAGGTCCTAGCTGGGAGAAGTCAGTCAGTGGCAGAAGGTGAAATGAATGTGGACGCCTACTTTTCAATTAGCTTCCTTTCTTCAAATCCTTTTCTAAAAATATGATACTACCTACAAACCAAAGACACAGAGTTCCCCCTTCCCTCCTCTTTCCCCAGCCCCTTAAAATCCATGCTACACCTCACCACGACAAAAACCTCAGCACCCCCTACCTTCTATCCCACTCTAAGACAAATTCACTAACATTCCCACCCCTCCCCTTTTTTCACTCGCAGCCGTCCACATTCATTTAACTCTCTGCCACTGACTGACTAGTTCGAAACTATATTTGTTCGTTCTTTCTGTTTTCTACGATGTTCACATAGATATATTTTCATAATTTACTACCTAGATTTACTTACGTATCGAGCACTGTTGAAGTAAATACTGAAAATTGATACATAAAATATAATATCTTCTTATAGCATTTGATGTGGATGCATGAAATAGTAATATATATACATATATATATATATATATATATATATAATTTTACTTTCTAGGAACAGAGTTATATGAAGCTTTACTAGCCACTATATTTATATGTATATATATATATATATATATATATATATATATATATATATATATATATATATATATATATATATATATAGTGTGTGTGTGTGTACGTGTGAATCAGATAGCGTGCTTTTTCTCTAAAATATTCTCACGTTAGTGGAAGCTGTAAATATTTTACATTGGTGGTGTTAATACGTTTCTGTTCATATATATGGCTTCAAGCCTCTGCGACTTACGAATGTCAAGTATGCATATACACACTGAACATGTATTATTTATTATTTCATGGATGAACAAAATACTTTGAAATAATCAATGTTTAACATCTATTTCACTTGTGTTTTTCCTCCTATCACATTGTAATTGAAAATGACAAACAAACAAAGAAACGGACAGCCGTAAAACAAGAATTGGGTGACTATCCAGATACACGTTGTATATACGTCAGCTGATATTAGGTCTGTTGTATTTGTTTTAAATGGTGACATGGAGATCGGTAATAGAATCTGCACACTTGCAAAGTTACGAAGAAAGCTCTATAGAACTGGGAAAGTCTCCCTTGCTGTGCTTAATACAACTCTCAGCGTAAGTATTCTTCTTGGGTCTGAATCATTGACCTTTTTCTCCGAATAGAATTACGCATCTCGACAGAATTCACACATTCTGTTCGAAACACATCTGTCAAAGCTGCACCTAGTCAAGCTGCAACAGTTTCAATATAGAAACAAGTTCTATCGAAACTCCGTTAAGATGCTGCGATGAATAATGTCTGCATACTTAAATAACTTCGATTTCTCAAACTAAGGGCTTCAAGGCTGTAGAGTAGAATAACTACATAAGACGGTTACATAATAACAAGTTGAAATGTTTGCAGTTTGGGATTAGCAGTAAATTTACATGCATGGCATCACTGAATATGGAGGTTTGATGTTAAAAAGTATCATGCCATTTCATTTAAAAAGTCTTAAATGAATGCCATTTTAAACTCATGCGCAATGGAAATGGAATTTCAAGCATGCATGGCAGATTGAGCGACAGAGTTTTGCATAGACTTTAAGACGCATCTAAAATAGGATGGATCCATTTCGTCTGTGCGATTTGGGAGGAAAGCGCTGTTTCAAGTTAACCAAAGAGAATGCTAGTTAATACTTAACTCTGACTGACCCAGAGAAAATGGTATTTTAAACTAACCAACAGACAACACCTGGTATGGACGTACGCAAAATGCCTAAATTAATTTCTGTAGTTAATTATAAGTTTACGCGTGAGAGATCGGAAAAATGATATTTAACACTGAAGTGTGAAATACTGATCTACAGACAGAAATGTTTGGGCGTATCTAAAATAAGGGGTGGCCACTCAATATGCGCGTTTAGTGCCTCACACTGGAGTGTGACGGACCGCCAATTGGACAGACCGGCTGAAGGTCAAAGACTGTAATAAAAGTTGTCGTTATCAATGTTTACCTACAAATGCCTTTTAGAAGTGTTAACAAGGAAAATATTCATCGGGTGTAAACGTTCAGTTCTGATTAAGCGGGAAAATAAAGAGTTACTTTAGTTTCTCCCTCTTGAAGGCACACGCGTTAACCCTGCTAGACACACGTGTCGTTTTCTATTCTTATTTAGATGATTCTAATATGTTAAACTCAGCAATGCTTCTATGTAAACGACATAACTTTGAGATCCCAGCATGATGTAGGCATCATGTTCACAAACCCAGAATTTGACTTTCTGACCACTATACAACCACTCGGATTTGACAACAACACAGAAGAAAAAATATGATATGAATTTCTGAAGACTTAAATTGTATTCCGAACAATTAAAGTAAAAAAA
The DNA here is from genome assembly GCA_963556195.1 of Sepiola atlantica. Taxonomy (NCBI): domain Eukaryota; kingdom Metazoa; phylum Mollusca; class Cephalopoda; order Sepiida; family Sepiolidae; genus Sepiola; species Sepiola atlantica. The sequence continues at coordinate 24,469,445 of OY744518.1, forward strand.
ATGTTAAATGATTTTACATTGTGAAGGCTTCTAATTACGCTTATTTTCAGATCTTATGTTATCTATTGCGTTTGTCTTGTATCAACATTAGCTGAATTATGTAATAGTCTAACATGAATAACTTAGAATTATGACTCACGCTGACACACATATATCTTACTATGCAATATCTACAGCTAAAATCCGATAGAACGGCACTGTTAAAACATGATATAGTTGTATGGTACAGGATGAACAAAGTAGAAACCCTAGTTGAAGTCAGTGTCCCTAATGATGCTGGCTTCAACAGAGCTGAGATGGAGAAAATAACTAAATACCAAGGTCTTATGCACGACATGAAAAAGAAAAGTAATCTTAGGAGGACCTCAATCATTTCGAGTAATCATAAGACCAACGGGGCTTATGAAAAGGAATTTCAAGAACTACCTTGCGTATATACCCTGTAAACTAAGTGCAAGAGAGATAAAAACAACTGCTCATAATAGGTCGGTTAGAATGATAAAAATATATCTCGGTTGGAGTAGCTGAAATAGTAGTTGAATGTCTGGCATCAGGTAGGATGCACCATCCCCATCAAAAAAAAATCGAGGAAACGAAACTGCATATCTATATTTATTTTTTATAAATTGATATACACATACAGGCATACTTCTCCTTTTCAATATAAGATGTTGGTGTCCACATAAATATAGTTGGAAGACGACTAAAATATAGAGTTTTACATAATGAAGAATGTTAAAGATTCGAATAAATACTTTTAACTATATATCGAGTTTTGATTGTAATATAAACTTGAGAAATAATGAAAATGAATGGATTAAACAATAGTGCATCAAATATAAAAAGATACGCCTTGATTATTAGCCAGAAATAGATTTTAAAAAGGGTATTATTGAAATTATTACCCAAAAATAACAATCTTACGAGCAAGATTGACAAAATAGTAATTCGCATTTTATTTAAACTTATTTACATTGATATCAGTATCAAACATCGTAACATGTTCCAATTCGCAGCAAAAAAGCTACAAATCTGATATTTCATTAGTATCGCGGCTTTGGCAGAAAACTATTGTAGATAGTTTGCCAAATATATCAAATACGTAAGCGTTCTCTTATGATATGTCTTTCGCATAACAAAATTAATTGGCAATTTATTTGCATGAAGAGAAAGGCTTTCGCGGTCAATAATGTGTTCCCTTGAAAGTACTGAATTTGTTTCTGCCTGATGGTCATCGGGAGATTGAACTTCGAGTCTGGCTCAATGCCAAATATCATCCAGTGCATTAGAAATTGTGTTGATACTTTATAAAATGCTTTTGGTTACTCTCGTTAATGATCATGATGAAGATGATGACGATAATGCTGATTTTGATGTTGATGTCTATTATATTGTTGTTGTTGATGATGCTTATTATAAAATGCAAGCTTATATGATGACCAACTCCAGGCGTATCTACTTTTGCTTTTATTAGATTGATGCAGTAAAAAATCACCAGTCACTCTTGATGGAAAATCTATGAAACAAACATAACACAAAGAAAAGTAATAGTAGTAGTAGGAGTAGTAGCAGTAGTAGTGATAGTAGTAGTAGCAGTAGGAGGAGGGGAAGGAGGAGGAGGAGGAGAAAAAGCAGGATAATTAGAAAATAGATGTGAGCATGATTTGCCTAATCGATATCGTTTCAGACTTTGGAATCTCTTATGACGAGTTCAAATCCAGTGTTATGATTAAATACAAATACCGTTTGGAAAGGTATAAAGACACAAATTATGCATACAATAATAACATGCGTTTTACGATGAACTTTACAATAGGATTTATCTTTTGGTACTAAATAATGTGAAAAGAGTTGATATGCCGGAGAAGGTTAAAATTAAATAAACGTCTGTATAGACGGAGAAAAATAATCATGCATACCGAAATAAGAAACGATATTTATCCGAATAAATTTCTGGACGTACATATATATTTTATGATAATTCGATTAACTGAGACCCAAGTAAATTTAATTAAAGAGACTGATTTTTTTTATTTAAATGTATAACGCATCAATATATTAAAAGAAAAAGTAAAGCGAACATTGTAAAGCTGAATCAAAAATATCTATTGGTTTTAACTCGATTATAGACCCCATTTGTGTTATATAAAAATCATGAGGAACATTATTGACAAAAATGTTAGCTTTTATTCGCGATTTTCTTTCCATTGATTTGAATACTACACATTCATCTATAAGTTTATACATGCCATGTTAGTGTACACCGAACAAATGTAAATATGTTGTATGTTTGTTATGATATCTGTGTGTGTCTCTCACATAGAACTATATCAGATGTTGTCTTCACATAATTGAAATATGAACCCGTCATTTTATCGTATCTTGCTCGTAATCATTATTAAAGGAAATGTTTTACTTTTTTTTCATGAAGAGACGTAATGTTTCACGGTCGAAAGAATAATTAATTGTAAAATGGCTTTTTAGAGACTGATCTTCGAGTTCGTTAGATATGATTGCAGTTTTCTGTATGGGTTTCCATTATGTGGAGAATAATGTTTTCTATTTGTTTGGTTGCTGCTGCTGCTACCGATGATGATGATGCTGATGATAATGATGATGATAGTGGTGATGATGATGATGATGTTGCTGCTGATGATGATCTTATACACTTTAAGTAAAATCACCAGTAACTGTTCGTAGAAAAATTATGAAAAAACAACATTAATATGAATAGCAATTATAGCAGGAGTAGTAGCAGTAGTGGTAGTAGTAGTAGTAGTGATGGGGGGGGTAGTAGTAGTAGTATTAGTATTAGTATTAATATTATTAGTATTAGGAGTAGTAGTAGTAGTACTAGTAGTAGTGATGGCGGGGGGGGTAGTAGTAGTAGTAGTAGTAGTAGTAGTAGTGATGGGGGTGGTGGTGGGGGGGGGGGTAGTAGTAATATTAGTATTAGTATTAGTAGTAGTAGTAGTAGTAGTAGTAGTATACACTAGAATTGGGGAATATAGGTTCTATAACTTATTATGGGATCAGCTATGCCGGGTTTACTTCCTTATAGATGTATTCATAGTTGCGAATTATATGGACACAACAATTTTCGACTGAATGTAACTCGAAATCTTTACACGTCTCATGGAGAAGCTAATTACATAACTACCAACTCTCCTAACCCTAACCTTTATCCACTCTCCTATGACATATTATCGACACATACCATGGTGGTCTATTATGTTATACTTAGTAAGCAGTCAATACTCTTTCGTCTAAATAATTTGAATCCCATGGCATAATAATATCAGTAAAGCAGCAGCAATGTTTTTTTTCTGCTGATGCTGTGCCAGCTGATATAAGAATTACCCTTGAGTTTCAGTCTCCTTAAGGTTGCTTCGTTGGGCGAGGGTATTTTAGCTGGTGAGTAATTACTGATATAGTCAGGAAAAATGTCGCTTGTATACGGAAATACACACGTAGTCGGAATTTTTTAAATTATTAGTAGACCAAATCAAATACAAAATTAGATGTTCGTATTTCGTCTTTGAACTACATGTCTAAGCCTGTCAATGACTTGGTATTCAATCGTAATAACAAAATAGGTGTGCCGATGAGGCGACATGCTGATACTATATCTGGCACTCTTTCTTGACTAAATAACAAGTTTTAGAAGACAGAAACATAAACAATCACCTTCTATGGCCAATTTGGCTATAACTGGCGCGGGTTCAACATAAAGCTAGAGTATATCAATTTTGCAAATAATTTAAATACACAAGCGCTGTCTTTGCATACGTGTTTCTCATAGCAGTTCTAATTGGCAGTTTTCCTTCTTTCTATACAGAGAGAAAATGCTTCGTGGTCAATCTAGGTGTCGCCCTGAAGAATAGTTAATTTGAAATTGTGTCTGCCCGATTGCCCTTTAGAGATTGACCTTCGAGTTTGGCTTGATACCAACTATCCTCCAATTCAAGAATACGGTTTTATGCATGGTTTTCGATTCGCTGAAAAATTATACATTTGGTTGGTTTTGGCCTCGTTGATTTTGTCAATGGTGTTGTTGCTGTTATTGATGATGATCATTGTGATCATGATTATCATCATCATGATCATGATTATGATGATCATAACGATGACGACGACAATGATATATTTCAATAAGAATCAACTGAATCAAATCAGAGTGAAGGCACTTATGTTTTTCTATATGTTAGTAACTTGAGCTAATTTATAAGATACATGGCGGCGGGGTAGGCTAGTACTTGTAAAACCAGACAAATGCGAGTGAATGACACTAAAATAATACATTCCGAAACCAATGTTTAAAAATTAAAAAAAACTGGACGCTGTCTACATAAACACACAACTTAAAATTAATAACATCACATATGAAATCAGTGGATTCATTTTAAAAGTCTTACCGTAATGTGATTTTGTTCTCTGATGCCACCTAGCGTCGCTGAATTTAAATCGTCAACTACTTTTCTGGAGCAATGCAAAAAACGTTTACTGCGCGTTTCCCCGCCGTCTTTTTAAAAGTCTCTTTTTTCTCCAGCCTTTTTGTTCGTTTGCTTTTGACACCTGAAGATGATTCGACGAAGAATCGAAAACGTTCGTGAAACCTATGGAACATTTATTATTTTGGGGGATTTTAGTACAAAAAATACTATCAATAAAATAAAAAAGTATGATTAGAAAGAGGATTTCTGTTATTTTTAACAATGTTTGCACACACACACACACACACACACATATATATATGTATATATATATATATATATATATATATATATATATATATATATATATATATATATATATATACTTTAAATCCGCCTTAGCCCTTAAAGCAAATATAACGTATGCACACACAAAGATAACCCGTATACAAAGTAAATGCTCATCTTATTCTTATAAAACAACTCACACTAAGACATTCTATTGGACCCTTTTTACCCACAGCTTCCCCCTCTAACATAGCAAGCCTCACTAACACCAAAAGATGCTGACACCACATCCTTACGAATACCTGTTCCCCAAACTCCCTTTTTAGCGATATCATTACATCCGCGATTCGCAAAGCTATGCGTACCGATAACCTTGCCATTAAACTCACCCACACAGGCACTACCCTCCGACAACATCTAACTAAAAAACACAGTAACTACACATCTGAACCTTGCACCTTAGGTAATTGCCCCATTCCCAACTCTGGGCTCTTCGCACGCATACAATTTACAGACTACTATGTATTAAGTGCCAGCATTTCTACATCAAAAGCACTGTCAGGCCTCTGATCCAACGCATCAAAACACACTGGTACACCCGCATTTCTTCTTTCTATAAGCACATCTTTTTATGCGGCAACACACAACGCATTATTCATGTCCGTATCCTTTCCTCAGTTAGAAACATCGGAGGCCATTCTTATCTCTAAATACAGCCCCTTTTTTAAGTAACAGAGTCGAGCTTTACCCCCTTCATTCTTTAATCACACTACTCTACCTAGATCATCTGAACTCCATTCATTTTGGGTCATGCTTCATACTCCTTGCTCCTTTGTCTCTGCTTGATCTCAATGATTTCAACCATCTAACCACTTTACTCCTCAAGATCCCGCCTATCTGCACTCTCACTTTCCTTGTTCTCATTATACCCTTTCATTCAGGCACCCTCTATCCCTCCTCCTTAACCCACACCTATATTCTCCTACGTATAGTTCCTTATACACATTTCTAGTCGATACTCTTTCCCACAACTTTTACAACATCTTATTCTATAGATAAAGCCACTTAGACTTAGGGCATTTATACTTAATTCCCATATATTATACTTACACTTAATTAGTTGTGCTCACTATGTAATAATATATTAATGACTTTATAATTAAATAGTGTTTTTAATTACATATAAACCCTTTTTCGTCCCTTTCTCTTTTAGCGACCTACTGTTCTTACACGCTAGGTCCTCGAGTATAGTGTAATAGATGAAGGCTTTAGATAAACCAATTTTATCTTACCTTCTATTAATTAACTTTACTTAATTATCCTCCTTTAACCATTAATATCTCTTGTCAGCTTAGAGCTGATCTCTTCATCACCTTAATTTCCCCCTTAATCATTACCTGACTGTTGATCCGAACCTCTTTTTACAATTGCAACACTTAACATAAATATTTATATTTAATAAAAAAAAATAAAAAACGAAACAGTTAATAATAAATAAATAAATAAAAAATTAAAAAAACAACAAAATAAATTAAATATAATATTTATATTTAACTAAATTCATTGATCTTGATAATCTATTACATATCTTAACAATTGCATTGTCTGCAAGACTTGTCTTTTTGCGAATCTCATTTTGTTGTTTTTTATTTTAATAGTAACGTCGACTTGGCTTTCCTCAACTGACACAAGTGGTCAAATTTTTGTTTTCTTTTTGAAAAAGAGAGGTTATTACTCTGGAAATGGTTAAAGTTTCTACTATTCCGGACCATAAAATATTTAGCAGTACGCACACTAATTTTACAATTTACTGTCTTTATATTTAAATGTTTAAAATATAAATGAATTGTTCATCCTTATTCTTCCTTCCTGTGCTGAACGTTGCATTTCTCTTGCCACGGAATTCTCCCCTTCATACTTACTTGTTTACTTGTTTATCAGCGATGCTTCATGCAAACTAACATTTCCTTTATATATATATATATATATATATATATATATATATATATATATATATATATATATATATATATATATATGAGGGTATATGCACGATACATCATAAAAAGGAAATTCCATGAAAAAACAGATGTGTGAAAAAAAGACAAACAAAAGAACAAATGTTAAATACAGCAAAAAATCATCAAAGAAAACGATAGATTTTACCGGTTTTATTCGGATTTACGTGAAGATTCGTTCGGATCAACGTCAGAACAAAGTGAAGATTTTTAAGTTATTCAATAACGGTAAAAACATAAGAAAATGAAGAACACACAAGGAGACGTCATTGGCGCACGTTTAACGTCTCTCTGTGCGCGTTTTCTTCTTCTCCTCCTTTTCAAATATACCCACTGAAAAGTTAGGACAGATAAAATATCCGTGACTCCCCGACGACGTCCCTTGACGTTATGTGATATGGGGGATGGATGGATGGATGGATAGATGGCTATTGCTAAATTTGTTGGCTACAAAAACCAATTACATAATTGCGGTAAAAGTTGGCATAAAGAATGCTGAAGCTGACCGGTGTGTTATACGGTGGTTACACTTTAAATATGTCTAATGCTACAACTGATAGTAGGGGAAAATATCACAAAATTGATATTTTGTATATAATCTTTCTATATAATCGAAAGTACCGTGTCAATAGTTTACATCCTTCTGAACGGAGCCTTTTAAGTAACGAACTGTTTTTTTTTGCCAAGCAACAAGATCCCTCGCTTCATCCATTTCTATCACATTCTGAAAGTAACGTATTAATACGTCGTGGTTTATGACGTTGTCATAAGTATACTTTTTCATGTAATTAATAATGCTGTTCTTGTCAGGATACAGCCTAGTGTCCTGTCACAGCACAGGAAAATGCTAAACAACACGTTTTTTTTCGTTTTTCGTTTCATTCAAAGTTTCTGAATCGAGGCTTTATTTAGGGAAAACTTAATTATAAGGGAGTATTTATTTTTCTCTCATGAAGTTCTGTACTTATCCAGGAATATATTACAAGTAATTAAATTCCCTTCCATTCAAAGCCCGCACCAAAATTGATATACATTTAAATACTACCCTCTAAAAAGGTTGATTGCCTTAATTACACTACGAGTAATGTTTTTCAATTTGGAACTTTTTATGTTTGGATTATAGTTTGATTAGGATGGTATTTTAACAAATCAATAGTTTATGAGTCCCAATGAACAGAATCGGACAGACAAGTCTTAAATGTTTATGAATTAACCTGTTAAGCTTGGTTCCGTAAATACATATGACATAATTCAGAATACACAAATTATTAATATACCGAAACTGGGTGCTACATACTTTTTATATCACAAAAATATAATATCAAAGGGTACAGAGGAAGCTGTGGCGGAAAACGTGGCATTTGTCTTCATTCCAGTTGTTTCCTTTTTTTAATTTTATTTCATTTGCTGGGGACGGGGCTTCTTCCAAATGCCATACTATCATACGCTATTTACAGACTACAAACGAGAGCTCTTTTCAGGATTCTGGCTGTTCCCTTGAGTGCAGTTTTTTGGATTTCTCTTGCACTTTTTTCACCAGGTATACTTGCTTAATACTTTTTCAAGTTCTTCTTGATGGGTCCAGTGGCTCCTATGATAACTGGAATGATGGAGATCTTTTGAGGTTCCAGTTTCTTTTTATATCATACATACCATACATTAGACCTTGATATTTTGTTATTTTCTCCCTTTAAGCCCTGTTTAGGCCCCCATTATTAGGGACACTGACCTCAACCAAACTTGCCATTTTCGTTCCCTTGTTCTATATGACAATGTCATATTTGAAAGCTGCGTTTTCCAGATAAGTAGCTGTGGGTATTTTATGGTCATAATGGATGGTGTATGTCTCATTCCCCACAGTTCTCTCAGGTAGATGTTCCCAAGGCTTGCTGCTACACCTGATATTCAGTTTCTTACAGATGGTCCAGTGGAGGTACGTACACAATTCTTTATGTCGTGCTGTATAGGAGCCATCTGCCAACATAATTTTGCAACTATCAGGTGGCTCACACCCTCAACTTCAATGTAGCAAAACCTGCACTTGTCCTTACTGAGACCAGCCATCTTTTTTAAACGCATTTGATATGAGGTGCTAGTCGTGGGTGGCCATTATAAGCCTGTCCTGGTCGTAGCGGGGGTCTATTTTTAGCATGGAAGGATCCCCCATCGTGTGCTAAGCTAATGTTAAATTCTCTTCAAGTCAGAGACTTTAATAAACTGTCAAATTGTTTACAGCAATTGGAGCGTTGATTTCTGAAGTCACGCTCTATGGTCGGTAGTGTGATATATGATATTGCTTGTCACCATGCTTTATTCAAATAGGTTCTGAGAATGAAACGTCTAATCAGATATGTATTGAAATTATATCATTTTTAACTGAATTTAATGATTGCAGCACAATCTTCAAGGCTCTAAGATTTGTTTAAACTGAATGTGAGAGGGGTGACTTCCATATGTCTTTCGTTACCTTTGATGAGCGGCTATATATAAAAGCCAGAAAAATTGTTTAATCGAGCGATGATTTATCAAAGTTATCAATCATTTATTGATATTATTCATGAGATCAATTACATTTATTGGAAACAGTTAATGTAACTCGGACAGTTGTTCATATGTTGAGCTGTTATGCATTTTCTCACAGTTTTAGAGCCTATTTACTAACACAAACTATCTTAACTAAGTTAATTTGTGATGAACAAATTCCTAAATGAAGCATTTAAGCCGACATTATGTCTTTAATTTCCTCTGTGTTTAAAATAAAGTATGCAAATATATAAATGTTTAAAACAAAACAATTTAAACGTGTTCATCTACTTTGTATGTTTTCATACTATTTTGACGGAAATTCTTATTTCAGTCACGTAAATGATTTCGATTGAAATGAGTTGTGTCATTATTCTCGAACGACTATATTTTACTTAAAAATCCTTTCAGTTTTTTTAAATAAATAGACACCGTCATAATAGATACAGTGTAAACATGGCTTTATTTTATTTAACTAAAACATATTTTTTTTTTTTACTTTTTAATAAAAAGATTAAACCTAATTAATACGAATAGGTTTTTACTTCAATTTAGATTTTTTTTACGCAGCGGATAAGAATTTGATGCTTCCCTAATTTGACTTTTAAAAATTCCTAATTTAATCACAAGAAAACATACACAGAGTGGCTCGGTCATGTTATGATGTTGTTGTTATATAAATAGCATCATGCTAATTTCTTGAAAATAGGAACAAAAGCGTATTCTGCTATTCTCGAATAAAATCTGAGTTTTTAAAAGATATCTGAATTAGCTTAATTTCTCTGGAGTGCCCGGTAATGTTAGTATGTTATTGTTACATTCATCATATGATGTTAAAAAGGCGAAACGAACGTAAAAAGAAAAATGGTCAATATGTAAAAGTAGTAATAATGAATTGAGTATGTTAGTATTACAAAACGGCATTTCTTATATTCCATGAAACTGGAATATGGAAGAAAGAAGACAGAAGTCCTTATGTTTATCAAACATGTACAGCATGTGACAGAGAAAAAAGTGGTGTAGGAAATTTAGCACGAACCGAAAATTATGGCATTATTATGTCATGAAATTAAAGCCACAGTGTTTCTATGGGGGATTGGAGTAGATAAGTGAATACAAGTACAAATGGATGGCACCTTCTCTGTGGACGTCTTAGTTGTGGGAAACATATTTTCCCTAAGAAAATGTAATACATTTTGTAAAGAATAATAATAATAATAATAATAATAATAATAATAATAATAATAATAATAATAAGTATGAGGGTAAGCCAGAAGTGGTACAGGAGAACGACAATGTCAAACCTCTTTGGAACATGCGTATACAAAGTGATAAGGTTCTTGAACATTCAAATCCCGACTTAATACAAAAACAAGAGAACTTGCTTAATCATTGATATAGCCTGCCTCTATTCGATACCAGAGTGCAGGAGAAAGAACACGAAACAAATATCAAGATCTAAAATGAGAATTAGTTAGACTATGGAAATGTAAAGAAGTAAAGGTGATTCTAGTTGTGATTGGAACGATTGGAACCATAAGGAAAAGCCACCTTAAATGGCTTAAACAGATTGACGAGAATTTTTTTCCAGTTCTGCAAAGGGATTGCCTGTTAGGAACAGCGAAAGTGTTGCAGTACAACTTGAATGTCTAAGGTCAAGGGAATTGACTTAATGTAAAAAAAAAGAAAACTCCAACTACAAACATCCAAGAGTTACGACTACTATGAAGTAATCATAATAATAATAATAATAATAATAATAATAATAATGATGATAATAATAATAATAGTTAACACCTAATAGTCCAATATATTGGGCACAATTCTATAGAATGCAGTTCTGATGAATCTTTTTCCGCATATGAACGATGCATATATGATGTAGCCGCTCGTCGTATGGTCTGGATCTCAAATGAGATCCGATATATATTCATCGTCGCACCTCACAACGAAGAAATATGAATGAGACGAATGGCAGAGACGAATGGATTAGAACCCCTCCACAACCAAGGCATCGAATGAAAGAATCGAATCTCTCTCTGAAAAAGAACTCCCCCGAGTTTTGTCTCTTGCTTAAAAACAAATTTGTCAACAGAACAAAGACTACCAGAATCGATCACGGCCAGAGACGCAATGGAACCACGGCACAGATAGCGATCACGACCAGTGGACGAGGAAAGAAACTGTAAGGTAACTTTTTGTGTTGAACATTTTTGGGTCCTAATTTGAAGGTGAAAAGATAAGCTGGTACGTGTTAAAAAGAGAAAAAGAAGGTATACGATATTAAAAAGACAACAATGATAAAAAGGAAATGTTTAGAAAGAAAAGATGTTTTAACGAGAAAAAAATTTTTTTAAAGAGATATGTTTAAAAAGTAAAGTGCTAAAAAGAAAATGTGTTAAAAAGAAATGTGTGTAAGACACAATGCTCAAAGAAATGTGTTGAAAAAAGTTTGAAAACGCTTCTAAGGTTTCGTTTTCGAGAAACGTGGTTTAAGAGACTTTTCGTGGTGATAATCTTCATTGGGAATGTAACAAATGTCTGGTTTTCGTGCCGTAATGTAACATATCTACTGTAGAAAAATAAGGGTGCATATATCCAGTACTTAAAACTGTGTTAATTCTTCTCACGAACGAAGCTGACAATAATACATAATAATAAAATATCGCCATTTCCTTGGATTGATACTCTTCTATGTGTACATCTAAACATTGATATTAGTATAAAGAAATAGTTAGGTTCTTTGACAAAACTTGTGTTAAATGCCCGCGGCTTTAGTGTAAAGATTCTTTTGAGACATATGTTTTCAGACATCTCATTTTTGAAGCATCACTTTTCGTTATAGCAAGTTTAATTGACATTTTTGACATTTTTCTCATCCTTCCGTGGAGAATACGAATGGTTCATAGGCAATAAAGTCTTTCGCGGAACAATATATAAGTTTGAACAGTTTCTGTTGTAAAGCCCCGGAGATACTGCACTTCGGGTTTGGCTTAACGCCAAGTTTCCTGCGGTCCTTCGATAGGGTTTCATCTGTCTGCATCTTATTTTATCGATTATTTTATGCTAAACAGACAATGATACCTTATATTTCATTTATTATGAGGTTTAACAACATAGTAAAGCGAAGGTTTTCACTAGCAAAATTTTATAAGTATTTCAATGATCGTAATTGTTATTTAATTGGAGAACGTTATATAATAGATTTTCCGATTTATTCTAATATAATTATAAGTGAATGTCTTAGTGTCAAGAATTATTTCCACTTTTATTCATACAAACATTAATATATTAAAAATAACAAATCGAAAATAAGAAAATTATACTATAATACGGCTCTACCTGTACTTGAGCACTATCTCATAAACACTAGAGTGCAATTGGATAGACATCTAGTTCAACAACAATACCAATACAATATATATATATATATATATATATATATATATATATATATATATATATATATATTAATTTTAAAAATACATACTTCTATGTACGTATAAAATAAATAATAAAATATATATTAACGAAAAATACGTCCTATAAAGTTAAGGGCGACTAATAATGTAATTTTCTGCATCTTAATAACTTAGGAAGTGAGACAATCGAAATAATAGTCAGCAAAAATGTAACGAACGCTGCAATCACCAATAAAAATAATTACATAAAAATACTATATATATATATATATATATATATATATATATATATATATATATATATATATATATATATATATATATATATATATATATATAATCTTTTGTCTTATTTTACTCTAGTCGAACTTCTCAGAAATCAAGGGACCTCTTCCTGGGGATAACACTTTATCTACAGATGATATACATAAATATTCAAATGTTCCATTAAAGTTATACTCTACTTCTCAGACATCGAGCCAATAAAAAAAGTTAAGAACATCAATTGTCCTTTCCTTAATTGACTAGTTTACTATGTCATAGTATATCTTTATTGTGGTGTCTTGTCTTACCGGATTACAGGACTATAATACATCTAGTCTGGTGGAGTATCCAACTTAGTGATGTTACTAGAGGCTACATCACTTTGAGAAGATGTACCATTCCTCGTATAAGCTAGTATGTGGTATTCATACAGAGGAGATATTATTTGGGCTTCGAATACTATGTTATTTTGAATATATGATCAGGGTTTACTTGTAGGATGAAGTATGGTTATGTCAGGTTGTTGTGGCAAAGGCTTATTCAGAGAGACTGAAGACAATCGAGGGTGGTGTCTAGTAGATCATTTCACTTTTGTTTCATGTTACTTCAGTCAAAGTTCTCAGAAATCAAGGGGCCCCATTCCGGTGCTAACACTTAATCCCTATATGAGATACATAGATATTCGAATATTCTATTACAGTTCTCCTTTATTTACCAAACGTTGAGTTTGTAAAAAAATGAAGAACATTGATTCCCCTCTCCCCAATTGACCAGTTCAATATGTTACAGTATATCTTTCTTGTGGTCTCATGGTCTTACCGGATTCCAGGACAAGAATTCATCTAGTCTAGTGGAGTATCCAGCTAAGTTTTGTTACTTGAGGTAACATCATTAGAAGATGCACCATTCCCCGTATGCGCCAGTGTAAAGCCGTCTAAAGGGGATCTTATTTGGGCTTCGAATACTATGTTATTGTGAATATTTGGTCAGTGTTTACTGGTCAGTGTTTAATTATAATAATTATTATTATTATAATTATTAGTATTATCATAATAAGTATTATACTTATTGTTATTGTATTTATCATTATTATTATTGCTATTATTATTATTATTTTTATAATTGAAATTATAATAATTTTATAATTGAAATTATTATTATTAGTAGTAGTAGTAGTAGTAGTAGTAGTAGTAGTAGTAGGAGTAGTCGTAGTAGTAGTAGTATCATTGTACGTTTGTGTCATAATTGCTCCCGTTTTTGTTAGAGTTGCTGGAAAGTGCAAATATCAGGTGTCAACATTTGACATAAGTATCAATCCGTTTTTTATTGGTTCTAGTTTTTTACCGCATTAGAAACACAGAGAAAATTAAAGTAAAATTAATTTTGTTTCGCGTGTCTCTAAATAAACTAAAAACATTAAAATAGAAAAATAGAAAAATATAAACTGTTATATTTATTTATTAAATGAAAACCATACTACGTGACGTCAGCTATCTCTGACCTCTTCGAAATAATAAGGTACCTACCTTATTATTTTCGTATCCGCCGTCATATTGAGAATCGGACTTGACGATATTCAGCTGACGCCTTGCTAAAACGGAAATATGTCTGCAAATGCGTAATCAGAAATGTTAGTATGAATATAACTTATACACAAAATAAATAGACAACACTTATATAAACACAGTAAGAATTAACTGCATTAATTTCTATTAATAAAACTAAACCCGAATTATATATATATATATATATATATATATATATATATATATATACATATATATATACATATATATATATATATATACATATATATATATATATATATATATATTTATATATATATACACATATATATATATATATATTTATATATATATATACATATATATATATATATATATATATATATATGTGAGTGTGTGTCTCTGTGTGTGTGTGTATGTGTGTATGTGTGTTTGTTGAGGGGGTATACATAACTGGTTTTGAATAAAAGCAGCAATTTTATCTCGATAGCTATTTCGACGTAGATTTCGTCAGGAGAAACAGTATTTATACAAACTCGTGCTGTCGGCCTCTGGAAGTCCCTTCACTGCTCCCTGTTTCCCTGACTGTACTGACATGCAAAAATTGAAAACTAATGTAAACAGAAATCTCGCTGCACATCTCCCAACTTAGGATGACCCCCAAAACCCACACCCTATTTCTCAGAAGCCCCTTACGTCTACAGTTGCGGCTAAGAGAATCAAAGATCTTACAAAGTCCTTTTGCTTGCAAAAAGGCTTTTGCTAAGCGATAACAACAGTTTCCAAGATTTTCAAATAAGATATGGAATCCGCTAGATGTAAGCCATTAAACCACTCTATTTGATACTTATTGGCACAGCATCTATCATGCTGGCCAATGGAAGATTTCAAAACCGAAGGAGATGTATGGCTCAAAGAACGAGCTTTACCGTCTTATTTTTAGATTGAATATGCTGGTTTATCTGGGTGTCTAAATGCAATTTCGTCCGCCCAATATTGCATTGGCATTTCGATTTATATACAACATCACTATTTTTAATAAAAGGCGGACTATCCTTGAAAAATACCAAAAACCAAACGTAAGGCAACAAATAAAAACAACCGGTTACTCTTTTGGTGATTTTCTTGCCCAGCTCCTGACTAATGCTAGCTATGCAAGACAGATTAAGTTGTATTGGAAAGCTTAGTGGGATAAAAGGTCTTGAATTCTGCAACATTTTTTCTTGATGCAGTCCGAAATTAAATTTTCCGGATAACCGTTATTAATAAAGTGTTCCCTTATCTTGTCTAATTCCGTAAGAAGTTTGTGAGGAGAACAAATCATGAGGGATCAGTCTACAAATGTATGAATTTAAATTACCTTTTTTGTTTTTCGTGCAAAGGAGCACTAATTCAAGTAAATGTGGGTTTGCGATAAGATCTAGTTAGGAACTACCCTTAGATATCTCAATAAAAATATCTAAAAACAGTGAACCCATAGTGATCCGTAAAGCATCGTGAAGTGGATTAAGATTTTTATAGAAAATCGAAGCCTCACTATTAGAAGAAAAGGTAAAACCGTGTCGTCAATGTGTCTGACATAGACACTAGGGTTGGGAACTGAGTTAAATTATCTACCTTTTAATGATTATTGAAAATTCACTTAATGGCATTAAAGATAATCAATATATAGAATTTTTTTTCAATAACCATCTAAATATATGGAAGCCAAAATTAGTCTTAAAAGAATCAATATTAAATTGAGAGTTTTAGATATTCAGGAAACTGAAGAGACAACAAGACGTACTCGGTAAGATTTTAATGAAAGTACTTTACGTTGTGCTGAAATACATTAGATCTCAGTTATGATACATATATAAACAGGAAGCAATAAATTTAATATATGAAGTTCCCTGGAATGTTCAATACATTTTCGGCCTTTAAATAAACCGAGGGATAATAACAACACGCCCTAGAACGTTCGTTTATTAAGACATTTTCCCAGTGAACAGACCAATAATTCCCACTACACATCATCCAACAGACTGATATAATTACCTACATGGGAGTTTTAATTACCTACTAGACACCAGCCCCGAGTGTCTTCGGTCTCTCTGTACATGGGTTTGTCAAGATAATCTGACATAAAATACTTCCGCAACAAGTAAACCCTGAGACAATATTCAAAATAACATAGTATTTGAGAGCACAAGCGAAGATGAGGCTTGCGTTGTCCCCCACCGAAGAAGCAACCGGCGAAGGCGATCGATGCCTCCCTGCCATTTCTGTGATCATGAGATCAAATGGGGTGTAGGGAACATGAAGGGGGCTTACCTGCGAAACGTCCTCGTGTTTGTCTGTCCTGTGCGCTGCGGATGAAAGAAAGGAATCCAACATGGCGTCCATGAACCTTTATTACATACGGTTCACGCAGAGTCTCGCGAAGTCTCGTTGCACGCATGCAAATTAGGTGTGCCTCAGTATAATAAAAGCGGGTCTGTCACTGTCTCATTCGACTCGGTGCGAAGCAAGTGCACGTGTAACGAACGGTGAGAGCTGCTTTGGAAGTAGACAGAGTGATTTGCGACCTTCGTTATTACTACAAATCCCAAATAAGATCCCCTATGATATGACTACACTGGCTCATACGACGAAATGATGCACTTCCTCCAAGTTGTGTTGCTTCTAGTAACAACACTTAGCTGGATAATCCACCAGACCAGATTAATTCTTGCCCTGGAATGTGGTAAGTCCAATAGACCACATGAAATGTATACTATAACATAGTTAACTGGTCAATTGGGGATAAGAGAATCAATGTTCTTCATTTCTTTATTAACTCAACCTTTCAAGAAATAAAGGAGAACTATGGTTGAACACTCGGATATCTGTGTATCTCATATAGAGATCAGGTGTTAGCTCCAGAATGGGCCCCTTGATTTTTTAGAACTTCTACCGAAATAAAATGAAATAATAAAAAAATCTTCATTTATATGAACACTAGTTATTGTTGGTGTTATAAAGACCTTAAGGAAATGCACCAAGTCACTATAGTACACCCAAAAGGCAGACACTGGTTAACTATCATATATATATATATATATATATATATATATACATATATATATACATATATATATATATATATATACATATATATATACACATATATATACATACATATATATATATACATATATATATATATACATATATATATACATATATATATATATATATATATATATATATATATATATACATTTATCTGCATTGGTTTATATACTGACATATGTAGATTGATCGATTTGTATAAAAGTTAGCTTCAAAACACATTTAGATAATGGGGCAGCAAGTTATTTAATTTATTGCATTAAAATCGCATTTGCATGATTCACTTAGCGGGCATACGTGTGTGTATATATATATATATATATATATATATATATATATATATATATATATTTTGAAATAAACAAAACAAATTTTAGCCGAAAAACTCTTCTTAAAACTTACAAAAACTAAAGTATTGTTTTTTACACTGTTTTGAGTTTTTTAAGCAAAAATAATGTTTTCTAAATGAGGGTACGTTCCTTAGGGCTAATACGGCTCATGCTTGCTTCGGAAGGGGTCCTTTACTTATTCTAAAAAAAAAAATTTTTTAAATCAATAAATAAAAAAGTTATGAATTTTTAAAAATAGGACCCTTATTTTTGCCCACCCTGTATATACTAATTCCAGTGTAGATGTTCACCAATGAACCTAAGAATATTCACTATTAAAAATTTTTTTAAAGAGGTGCGAGTCACATCGAACATTTCAGTGTTTAATTTTACCGAATAGCAAATGTAAATATGTTCTTAAATATATTCAATAGATGAACACAATTATTTAAGCGACACATGTATCTGTATTAAACAATAGTATGGCTTTTTTAAAACAAAATAAGGATTAAGAGAAAATGACACATAAAATATAACGTAAGTGACGTTTTTTTGTTTCATATGAGAATTAGTTTATAATATTCGAAATGGTATTCTCTCAACGTAGTACTTCTCAATACATTCTTTTCAAATGTAATAAAATATCATTCTCTACTAACCTGGTCTTCATGACCGATTCATAGATGCCACGAACGATTTATATATTACTTTGTAAACTTAAAACCAAATTATTATACAGTTGAGATTCTGAAGCGTATTTTGGGGATATGTACTAGGATCGAATGACATTTTTAAGTATTATTTTCGTAGTATTTATTTATTAGTAGTATTAGTAGAAAATTAGTAGTATTTATTTATTTAGTAGTATTAGTAGAAAAGTAGTAGTATTTATTTATTAGTAGTATTAGTAGAACAGTATTAGTATTTATTTATTTAGTAGTAGTTATATAATAGTAGTATTTATTTATTGAATAGTAATTGTTTACAGATTTTAATGTAGTATTAATTTATGAAGCATTAAACCTTTTCACTATTTTCTCAATTAACAATTTTAGATAATTTCAAAATCCATTTACTTTCTGAACACAGAAATGATATAGATTAAAGTCAACCTATTTTGATATGTCTGCGTCATTTAGTTTTATAATGCTCTAACAAACACTCACCCATAACCCACTGTCAATCGTCAGGCTATAATGACACCCGATGTATTTACTTAAGCGCTATACACATAAATATCCACCAATGTATACATCTGACACTACCACAAGTGATAAAATCAGGAAAGAGGCAATAAACATGTTTGCATCCTAATTTCATTAATTTACAAAAATTCACAAACTTCCAGTATGGTTCGATAGAATTTGTTTGGTCTGAAAGTAAATCTTTGGAAAAAGTGATTTCCATATAAATTAACCTTTATCGTAAGATGTGCGCAATTTTCTAAAGAATCTTTCAAATTATTGTCTGGTCAACGTCTTTGAATACCGTCCCGCTATTGTGTTAATTGAAGCCTTTCAGGTTATGAACGCCTGGAAAGTCGATAGAATAATTTTAGTTCTTCTAAAGTTTCATAATAATCAGTCTTTTGAATACACGAACGGTAGGTGCGAATAACATATTGTGCTGTGTGGGTTAAACCAATGTGTCGTAAAACCCTTTTGTTAAATGGGCCAGATAATAAATAATAGATAATAAATAGTAGATTCGTTTAGTATTTGGGAATAATGAAGCCATGATGTATTCATCACTTATTGAATGTTCCATGAATTATTTATTGATGACAGTTACAATATAAACACATTTGTTGATGGAATTTACATTATATATATATATATGCCTTCCAATACTTGTCTTATGATATATATATATATATATATATATATATATATATATATATATATATATATAATATATATATATATATATATATACACGCTGATTAATTGATATTGTTTTTTCTGAATGTCCTAGATAGAGCTACTGTAGTGATAGGTTTGGATAATATTTTAACAGCATCTACGCTGAAAAGGATGAGGGAATCGATAAGAGTGATTTCAGTAGTTCTCATGAGGCCACCTTGATTTTCAAAGTACTCGGCATTGTCTGGGAAAAATGTGCTCAATATCCTAGATAAAGCTACTGTAGTGATAGGTTTGGAAAATATTTTAACACCATCTTCGTTCCCCTTTGGACTATTTTGCAGATGAAAAGGAGAGGGGGTTCAGTAAGAGTTATTTCAGTAGTAGCTTCTGCGGCATTGCACCCGGGGAGTGCTTCTGCGGTATAGGAACCTGAGGCTTCTGCGGTATGGCCCCAGGGGAGTGCTTCTGCGGTATAGGAACTTGAGGCTTCTGCAGTATGGCACCCAGAGGGGTGCTTCTGCAGTATAGAATCACGAGGCTTATGCGGTATAGCAACCAGGGGTTGGGTGCTTCTGCGGTATAGGACTACGAGGCTTCTGCGGTATAGTATTCGCACTGGGCCGGTGCTAGGTACGTATTTCGCATTTGCACCAGGGCTACGATAGGTACATATGTAGCATTTCACCGGTGCAGTGATAGGTACGTATGTAGCATTCACACCGGGGCAGCGATAGGTACGTATATAGCATGCATACCGGGGCGGCAATAGGTACGTATATAGCATGGGCACTGGGGCGACGATAGGTACGTATATAGTCTGCGCACCACGGTGGCGATACATACTTATATAGTATGAATACCGGAGCGGAGATAAGTACCTATATATTAAGCGCAGATAGAGGGGGTACTTTTTATAGAAATATGTCATACTATTGCCCTGGGAAATGTAGGAGTAATGGTGGGGAAGAAGTAGCTTTCGCAAAAGGCAAAATTTAAAAGTAGCAGTGAAATGGGGCGACCAGGGACGAGAAAGGTAGAAAGATAAAGAGACGGCTATAGAGGAGGGGGGAGAATAGAAGTTTGAATATAAAGATGTTACACACGCGATTTCTCTTCAATTATATGTTTTTATGACCCCGAGCAACGCCGGGTAGCCCCGCTAGTATATAATAAATAGTAGATTTGTTTAGTATTTGGGAATAATGAAGCCATGATGTATTCATCACTTATTGAATGTTCCATGAATTATTTATTGATGACAGTTACAATATAAATACATTTGTTGATGGAATTTACATTATATATATATATATATATATATATATATGCCTTCCAATACTTGTCTTATGATATATATATATATATATATATATATATATATATATATATATATATATATATATATATATATATATATATACACGCTGATTAATTGATATTGTTTTTTCTGACGATAGTCGACCAGTGTTTACCAGTGTGTTTTTATTATTTGTTGCTACCATGAGCGGTGTATTTATTTTAAAAGGGTTTGATCCCTGCCAGGATAAGTTATGGTGATAACGACTCATAGGCAAAAACAGGTTTCTATGTGTTTTGTATTTTTTACGTAAAAAGTAATGTATTAATTAATTTTGATATATATATATATATATATATATATATATATATATATATATATATATATATATATGTCAGAATCCGTGCACTTTCTATTAACGAAATGCCAAATGCAAAATGTATAATCTTTTTCTATAAATGAATGGGTTTTGTTATCGATAATTTTGTAAAAATATATAAATACGTCTTTTTGTAACGCATTTCTTGTAATGTTTTCTAGATGTTCTAATAATTTCTATCTTTGCTTATCAAAATGTGGCGCAAGGCAAAATAAGTTCTAGCATAAGTATTTAGAAACTTTTCTTTGAATGAAGAAATAAGAAGCACAGCTCTTCAACATTGGGTATCTATAACACAAACTAATAAGAATACTTTGTGCAGCAAATCTTTCCCTCGCGGAAACTCCATTTGATAAAGTTTGCGTTAACTTCATCAAACCAAGGGCGTTTTCAATAGGCAGGTGTTTATCCTGTTTATACTCCCTAGAGAGCTTATCACTTGTTAAATTAAAACGTGTTTCTTTTCCGGGGATAACAGATAACTTTGAGATGGTTAATTACTAAATCGAATAGTTTGGGGGAAGTCGGTTTTCCAGAATAAATTGAATAAAAAGAACAACATTAGATTTGAGAAGCTTTTTTCTGCTCGGAAGACTGTTACATTGGTTAGTATTGACTTTTATAGCGTTACTATTTACAGAAGAGTTCTTCAAAAGGGGAGGTAATCACAAATAATACGTGTAAGACTATGTTTAATGAATCAAGCATTAATTTAATAAAATACGAGCCCTTTTTCATAGGGGATGTTTATCAATAGAAAGCTTATTGATTTATCCGATAAAGACACTGGCAACAATATATTGTAGATTGAAAAAAGATAACTTAGAGTGTTTTAATTGACTTAAAGTCGCCATTTAAGCGCAGTATAGTAATGGAGGATGTAGTAAAGATAACTAGATTATCAGAAGGCGGATATAATGTCTAAATATCTCGGGAATCAGTAGCGCTCTCTCATATGAATCCATTGTGCTCTGCTGAACTTGCTGCACTAGTGCCCGCTCGACGTAAATTCACTAGACCAACCCGACAATCAGCTAAATCCCATCCATTCAATGTGGAGGTCCCCAAATAATAAAGAGCCTTCTACTCCAATAGCTTTTTTCCTCGCTCTGCCGGTCTCTGGAACTACCTCCCTGCTCCCTGTTCACCTGCCTTTACTGACATGCACAAATTTAAAACTAATGTAAACAGACATCTCACTGCACACCTCACAACTTAAGATGCCCCCCAACTCCTACACCGTATTTCTCAATAGCCCCTTACGTTTACAGTGGCGGCCTGCTTTGTTTGGGGTAAACTATGTTAAAAACAGCCAAAAACCAAAGCCTGATTTGAGTTTCCATTTAGTAGCATATCTTACAGATGTTGATATTCTGTACATAATCGATTTGTTGAACATACGTTGATTTTGCAACATTTAATATTCTGTTTTCACCGTCATTGTTATTAAATACTACAGCCCTTCACAAAGGCTGTAAACATTAGTTTTGAAATAACTAACCAATATATTTTTACCCAGAGATTAAAAATTGGTAATATTATCAGTGAAAGGTTTTTTTAATTTCTCATGTATTTAGTTTTAAAACGGTCGACTTGCTTGATTATGAGAATGGCTCAATGATTTGTTGTTTTTCATATCAAAATAATCTTTGACGATACGGTAATCGGTCAACTAGTCACTATTTCTAACATCAAGACAATGTTGATCATTAAGAGAACAAGCGATAGCTTAGTCTATCACATAGTTCGAAAATTGCACACGTATTCATCTACCTTTACACTTGTTTTATGCTGGAAAATATAATTGATTCGGCGTAGGAAAATCCTGTCACATATGCACCGGAGATCGAGCACATTAAAAGTTCCAATTCTATGCTTGACCGTAGACACCAAAGATGACAAGTTTTCCAGACATGAGCAAGTATTATCCTAACCATATACATCTGTATCGTCAAACGTATATGCGCCACTACTTCCAACAATAACTATGCGGATTCCATGTTCTTTAAAATAATTTCTCAATTAAGTATCCGCGTTGTGCAGCATAGGTCTAATATAATATCATGAGTATGTGTGCACAAAACAAGACTTCTCACAATTTGAGGCATTGTTGTTAAGTGTAAAGTAATCCAGATTCATCATAGAGAGATAAGTTATATATATATATATATATATATATATATATATATATATATATATATATATATATATATATATATATATATATATATACAGGGTGAGCCAAAAGTATGTGGACAGTAAAAAACATTTTTTTGTCGAACCGTAAGAGGCAGACTTCAAAGCTGTGTAAATCAAGAAGGAATTTTTTTTTACTGTCCACCTACTTTTGGCTCACCCTGTATATATATATATACTCTGATGCTTATTATACATAACTAATAACTCGTCTCACTACATCTCTGTGAATGTAAATGTGTTATGTTTCTAGTTGATATAATACTTCTTCTGATGGTTTAAGGTTTACTTTCCTCTCATTTCCCCGCTCTCGTATTTCTTTCTCTGTGAGATCTAGATCAACATGCAACAAAAGTCGTCTTTTTAAATTGTTTGATCTTCATCCGGATGTTCTAACTCATTCAAGACCGCTTGATCATGCATTACTTCGTCTTCTGACGTTTCATTATATAAAGGCTATCTAATAACTCAGTATCGTAAGAAATTTCTTCACTATTTAGCTTTTTTAATTCGACCTGATGCCTTATTTTATTTACATGTTTTAATAAACTGTCTTTTTCTCTATTTAATAGAGCTGTGCTGTGGCCTTTTTGCATGATAAATTCTGTCTTTTCTGGATTTGATTATTTGGTTTCTTTTCGTATCACAATTGTTCTCTTGTGGAATAGGATATCGTTAGCAGAGCTCTAATTTGCTTTCGTGTCTTCCGGTATATGATTGTTTACGATAGCTTAAAAGCACATTTAGTATAAAAAAAACTTATATTTTTCATTTTGTTGAAAACATGCCTTTATTCACGCTTCCACGGGCTTTCACCATAGTTTCCGCAAACCTATTCGGTTGAAATGAGATGGCGGAGTCTAATACAGTTCACACCTTATTTTCTTCTGACTATAAACTAATATAGTAATTACAAAACTCTGGTGCATTGTTGGTTACCAGACTTTTTTCTGGAAAAAATAACCCCTAGTATATGGTTTATTGTAGAACTGTTTTAACCTGACAGATAGTCTACTAGTATACATAAAATGCTTACTTCAGTAATGTATGCACGATGTATATGCACATAAATCCATGGTTTGACTTCTAGAGGCTATTAATGTAAACTAGTTTGTATAAGATTCCAACATATATTTCGTGCATCTTTTTATATATTCTCCGATATTTAGTAAATGTCCCTGCCACCGTGCTTTTAATTTTATCCTTTTTCGTGTCCGCTATTCCACAGAGTATACCATCATGTACACTTTAATCACAAACTTTCGTTGTGTTTACACTGGTATTATCTTATCCCTATAACAACTTACTCTATTGTCTATAGTTAATGTGTGTCTTATAGCTTTGGTAGGGTCTGTCTGCCCTGGAACAATATCCCCATATGTGCTTTATTATTCAATATGTAACCCTCAGTCGCACTGGCTCATGTCGAGTTTGAACAAACACTCTATCTAAAGACTAGACATCAGTCTCTATTCAATGTAAGAATGTGTCTTCAAATTATTCTGTTTTATCTTTTGATTCCGTGTAAAATTGACACTTTGATAGTAGATCAATTGTGGAATTGAATTTGACAAATTCTATATCAAAGTCAAATGCAATTAATCTTATTGCCCATCTTAGTATTATCGATGTCGTTTCTTTGGGTAATTATTTACTCGGTAGAATAAAAACTGTAATGGTTTAAAAATATTTTTTCTAATTAAAAATTGACGATCTCGAATAATCGTCCACACAATAGCCAACGCTTTCTTTCACTGTATTTAAATAATTAAATTCAGTGTTCGTTAGTCATTTTGATAAATATTGGATGTTCTTCTTGTGATATATTCACGATATCAAATGTTCGCTTGCATCTATAACGTAATATTCGTTCTGGAATCAAACCTTTTCACTATTGGTTTCTTTGCTATAAACTATTTTAATCTATCAAATCCTTCTGTTGTATTTTTGAGAAAATGAATTCAATATTATATTTTCGTAAACCTGCAAACGTCTCAGTCAGATCTGTATGTTTTGGTAAATATCGCATGTAGAAAATTATTTTTTATTTGTAGTTATAGATATATTAGTATTTCTTTATTAAATATTCGTCTTGCGATATACGTTCTTTTTAATTCGAATAACCTAAAACTTATATTTTACTACTGTTGTTTACGCATTACTTTTCATTTATTGTCATTCCAACTTATATGTCAGTTTTTCTTTTTAATTTATTTTCATTAGTAGCCCCGATACATATATCATTAATTTTCTGAATTGTCCATTTAGTGTTTCAGTCAGATTTGGGTATGTAAGTTCCATGGGTTTCTTTTTGCCTTTTGTTCCTTTTTCGCGAGTACATTCGATTTGATTCGGCAAATCATCTTCATGCGGTGTTAGTTTTGATTTTTCTAAAAAGTAGGTAAGTATAAATATAAATATATATATATATATATATATATATATATATATATATATATATATATATATATATATATATATGTGTGTGTGTGTATATAGAATATAGAATTTTTGAACTTTGGCTTTCCACAGCCAACTTATCTATCTGTATATCTACTCTGATGATTAGGTTTCGATCTTTGAAAAGCTTTGGTTTAAGGAAAGAACAATAAACATTAGTTTATTAAAGAATATACCTTGTACTGAACAATCTAAGTTTGAAATAAATCTGGACATTCGTACATGTGTTTCACTCTTATTTCCTCTACCTTTATACATATATATATATATATATATATATATATATATATATATATGTGTATATAGAATATAGAATGTTTGAACTTTGGCTTTCCACAGCCAACTTATCTATCTGTATATCTACTCTGATGATAAGGTTTCGATCTTTGAAAAGCTTTGGTTTAAGGAAAGAACAATAAACATTAGTTTATTAAAGAATATACCTTGTACTGAACAATCTAAGTTTGAAATAAATCTGGACATTCGTACATGTGTTTCACTCTTATTTCCTCTACCTTTATACATATATATATATATATATATATATATATATATATATATATATATATATATATATATATATATATATACTTACTTACACGTATGCTAATTAGGCATACCGAAAAACCTAGTATCAATAAAGTAATAGTATGTACAAACTAGCAAACGTTTATATATATAATATGTATATCATGACGATTATATTTCTACACATTTGATTAGTTATTCTATCTATTTATTGAAGAGGTTACAATACTATACGACAACTATTGCATTTACATTCAAATAAAAAGCTATTAAAAATAATCAATAATAAAAATAATAGTATAAAATATATTTATTCTTGGATCGAAAATATGCATTGAATTATAAAAAGCTCCAGTACAATAAGTAGTAATAACAATCGAAATATTGGCAATAATAGCAGAAATATTAGTAATAACATTAATGACAATATTGAAAATAGAGATAGTAATATTACTATGACATCTATTACTGTCGTTGTAACCTAATCCGACACTAGAAGTTTCGCTATTAATTTATATGGATTTAGAATAGATATGCATACAGCAAGAAATGTTGTGAAATAAAAAAAAATATATGGGATCATATTTATGTCTTTAAATAGAGCAGGATATCTTTAAAGAGGGTTGACCTCTGATGTGAATTAAATTCATACCGTAGATGATGTTGTTTCCGATAACATTACTTTTCCGATTGAATTGATGTGTGTTTTCTCCTGACGTCGTAGAATGTATAAGTCTAAGAAGTTAGAACCAAACATAGTTGATAGAACATAATCGATAAGACATTGATTATCAAGCTGCATCTATCCGCAAATCTTCCAATGTAAATACCTCCATTAAAGACTTGCGGGAAGATGCAGCTTGACAGATCGTCGAACATCTGGGAACATGAACCTTCACCCATAACATCAATCTTTAAAGTGACATTATTTTATGGCAAAGTCATACAGGCGGGAGATACATAAAATACAAGGCCATCAAGGCAGACATTGTCATACGGAAGACATCTGAAATAAGTGCTCCCATTATTGATGTAACTGTCACGAATAACTATGACCTCAATAAAGCCGAACGCGAAAAGATGGCCCATGTAATGACATTAAAAGTACATAGTCTCCTAGGAAATAATCATTTTACCGGTTGTGCTAGGCTGAACTGAGCTAATGTAATATTTGTTTCAATACTTAGACACAATCCCTGGAAGACCAAGCTATAGTGTAATACAGATAGCATTTCTATCTTTAAATTAGCCGTCGGATATAAATTTAAATCATAAGAAAATTAAGAGTTAGCTCCAGGAAGGTTTTTGATCCTTTCGAACTAACTGAAATAAAACTTTAAAAAAGGATCATTTTCTCCTATTCCAATGAGGTGTTAGACCTAAATAACAGCCACGGAATTATAGTAACAGTATTTATCTGAGCAAGTCCTGTTTATTAAAATCCGACTAATGCGCGCTTAGTTTAACAGATCCAAACATGTATACGGACATGAAAAAAGTTATGCAATCTCTACTTTAACACATCTTTACAAATATAACAAGCCGCGCGTGCGTGGTCCCCCTCTGTATGTGACTCGATGTGGCGAGTGTAAAATGCAATAAATTTGGGCAATTTGGGGCATTTTTGACCCCCATTGTACCCTCTGGGGACGTGAACCAGAATTTTTCTGGGGTCAAGGATGCTCATTTTATATCCAGAACAATTGCCTCTACATTTTGGCCAAGTTTCAGAAAAATTGAATGGATGGATCAAACGTTATGGGAGAAAAGGGTCATTTTTTCCCCATTTTGGGGGCTTTTGACCCCATGGGGGCGCGAACCAGATTTATTCCAAGGTCAGCGATACTGATTTTCGATTAGTATCAATTGCCTCCATATTTTGGCCAAGTTTCAGAGAAATTGAATAGATGGATAAAATTTTGGGGCCTTTTGACTCCCTGGGGGGGGAGGGGCTAACCAGACTTTTTTTTTAAATCGGAGAATGTAACTTTCTAACCTGACAAAAGTTACAACTTCATGCAAAATTTCAGAGAAATTCAATGGATGGTTGCGGAGAAAAATCCGGACGGACGGACGGACGGACGGACGGACGGACGGAAATGCCTCAAAACATAGGTCTCCCGATTTTATAAATCGGGGGACCAATATGACTTGTTTTAAATTAGGTTGGGTGTTCACATCTGACACGCATTAAAGGTTCCAAATATGGCTCACTATTGTGTACCCGTTAATTGATGGTTATTCCAGCCAGTTTATTATACGTGAGCGTGAGCTTGTCTGTATGTTCAATCAGCAGATCAATTATGATGACATGTTTCCATTCTCAAGCATTAAATATTAGTTTTAATAACTAATATTCAAACATACTTTTAGTTTTACATGTAAGTAATTCTAGAGCGGTGTGATTTTTTAAATATTAATATATTTATATAGATGTTTCTTTTGTACTGAAATCAAGTAATTCATTATTTGCATAATTTACTCGGATATATAAGTTAAAGAAAACAAATATATTAGTGTAGTTAAGATTACAAGAAACAATAAGTTATCGTTTATTAACTATAAATTTACACAATTATGAATTGCGATAAATATTTAAAAGACTAGGACACGCAGATCGTTTATCGTGGCTAATCCAAAAGTACACGGAACCGCTAGAGGATACAGTTATTGCATCCCTTCGGTCTGAATATGACTATAGTAAAGTACTGTGTAACACAATAAAAGAGCTGCCAGTCACACTTGGCGATATACAAAAAGAGGCAAGAAAAGATAATTTTATTATCGAAATTAAAAATAAATTACAAACAGACGATGAGCAACGGCAGAAGCTTTTTCAGTCTGTTGCGACACATTATTATACCGGGAGCGAGTAGTAATCCCAGCTACGCTAAAAAAATCCTGAAGAATTTCCATAAGGGGCATCCCGGAGCGACACGCATAAAGAGCCTAATGAGATCTTATGTGTATTGGAAAAACATTGACAGGGACATAGAGACGAAGGTGAAGGCCTGTGCGGGCTGCGTGTCGGCAGCGAAAGCACCACCTATTTAGTACTGTCCATGGCCAAAGGCAGAGCAACCATGGTCTCGGATTCACATATATTGTTGGGGGCCATTGGAAAGCTTCTACTATTTAATTATAGTCGACAGCTACTCAAAATGGCCAGAAGTTGTCAGATGTAAAAACCCAACAACAGA
Organism: Sepiola atlantica; assembly: GCA_963556195.1. Classification (NCBI taxonomy): domain Eukaryota; kingdom Metazoa; phylum Mollusca; class Cephalopoda; order Sepiida; family Sepiolidae; genus Sepiola; species Sepiola atlantica. The sequence goes on from OY744518.1 coordinate 24,499,266, forward strand.
TGTCACGATATGCGCGTTGCATGAACTGTTTGCCCGATTCAAAGTGGTGGACATTGTTGTATCGGACAACGGTACACAATTGACTTCACGAGAGTTCAAAGAATTTTGTGAAGACTTTCAAATTAAACATATCACCACTCCGACTTACCATCCGAGGTCAAACGGACAGGCAGAAAAATTTGTTGATACCTTGAAGAGAGCGTTGAAAAAATTGACGGGCACGGCGAGAGAAAAGGCACTCCAGCAGTTCCTTCAAGTGTATAGAATTACACCCAACGAGAACACACCAGCCCAAGTACCACCGGCGGAAGTAATGTTTGGAAGAAAAATAAAGTCGGTATTCGACAAACTTTTACCAGAACAGGTGAAACCGACCAACATTACGGCACCAAAGAAGACTTACGAGGATGGAGAGAAGGTGTTCTTCCAGGAACACCATGGAAACAAAACCGTTTGGGAAGTGGGAAAGGTACAAAAAAGATTGGGGCGGATGGTGTACATTGTAGAGGGTCCTAGAGGCACCTGTAAAAAACACATTAACCAAATGCGCCGTCGCATGTCGGACGACCCAGGGGAAGGCCCATCGGATCAGAGTGAGACCGTCATGGAAGATCTATACGACGCATTTGAGCTGCCAACACCAAAAACGCATCCGGAACAGAGACGTTCATCAAGAAAACGTAAGTTAACCGGGAGTTTCGAGGTGAATCTTAGGAAAAAGATATACCTTGAGATTCCGGTGGAATGAGTTTCAGAAAGGGGTGTTGTGGATGAAACTACCTACCTTTTAATAATAACTGAATGGTAGGAACCGGCTACCATAAATACCGGTTTTGCCGGGAGAACATTTGAAGGCGCATTTTAGGCACTAGCACTGCCAACACTGACTTGTGTATAATTTCCTTGGTCAATACAATTCATTATTATTATCTCTAAACCTGTTGTTCTTTTATTTCATTGTTGGTACCCCTAAACGGGTCCACAACAAGATTTAAAAATAATTGATGTGCCTTCAATTGTTTTGTTTCTTTGTTATTATTTATTTTACGCAGAGTGTAATATGTTTTCCTTGTCTGAACAGAAGAACGTCATGTTTTTAAGTGGATGTTTTTAATTATTTTAGGTTAATGAAAGGAATTGTTGTATGCGTATCTGAAAAAACAATTGTTTTCTGGTCATGTTTCTTCCTCACGTTAGACTACCGCCAGAAACGATGCCCAAATCGTAGAAAAAAACACTCCCTTTAATTAACCTAAAAGAATACATAGAAAACTCAAAAACATTACCCGATTCTTTGCAAACAAGGAAGACAATCACACTTTGCATGAAATAAATTGTGAAAAAAAGAAAAGAAAAACAAGTAAACCAAAAAAAAAATTTTTTTTTTAAATCCTAATATGAAAAATGACCCCCTCCCCCAATACACTTCAAACCATTGCTAGAGTCTTGGCAAACAAGAAAAACAGTTTTCGTTAAATAAATTTTTGCGAAAGAAAAAAAACCCGCAAAAAACAGTTTGTATTCTGTTCGAGCTTCTTTGTCAACACTCGTGACTGTTACGGAAGTCTCTGTTCAAACCCGAAATGGCTGACGTAAATATTTAAATTCTCTGGCTTCCTTTACATTACTTGTACCGAAACCTTAATATATGTTAAGCTTGGTATCATACGAAACTGTTTCTTTATATGCGAATCGTAGCCTTACTTGTGTGTACTGCAAATTATTCGGCAGCCGAAAATGAATATACGCTTCTATTAAATTTAAATAAATTTTCTGAATGATTAATAAATGAATCTTTTGAGTTAAATTTAGATTTATTATTAAATATTACTTAATTATTACAAAGCTGAAGAAGTTAATATTTCTACTGAATTAAACAGAAAAATGATAAAATATCTGCTACATTTTTGGTTATATGTTTTGTTATATTCATTAGAAATATAAATTAATTAAACTGTCAGTGGGAAGTGAATTTAGCGATTACTATGAAACTATGGATATTTATATGCTTTCAAGGTTAATATTTTTTATAATGGCTGCTAATTTGTGAAACAGTAATGAAAATATTATAATATTACTTGTTTAAGATAGTGTACATTAGTTACGGCCACTCGCTTTCAATTTGAAGGCATAGACGCCTCTGCGTACTAAAAATTTATATATGTATCATTAAAAGATATTTTATTTCATATAAAAAATATTCACATCAGTTTGAAAAATAATAATGGTTGACAAAATTCAATTTAACTATCAGTGTTCATCTATCAGGATGATGAAAATGAGAATAAAATTGAATTTAGTAAACATTTATTAAATGAAGTCACTATTTTGAAAAGGGCACATTAATAATATGGTATCCGCAGTGAAACTTAGTTACGACGGCGGGAAATAAGATACAATGAGATAAGATTGCAGATGGAAAATAGATGTGATTAAATATCCTATTTCATTGAGTATTGACTGGATATTTGTTTCATATTTTTTTCAATGTCGAGGCGTCTTACTCATTTACGGACTTATCTGGGAATCATATTAAACCTTTTTATATAAAATAATTCAACTATAATTCTTAAATTCTTAATATTAGAAATGAGTACAACTTAAAATGTTCATATGAAACGTATTAATAGAATCGAAATAATATTTTCATTTTTTTTTAATTTTATGTTTTGTTTTCGCTATTTTATTATAACGTTTCCCGGATATATATATATATATATATATATATATATATATATATATATATATATAATAATAATAAATATATATATATATATGTATATAAATATATATATATATATATAGATAAATAAATATATTTATATGTATATATATAAATATATATATATATACATATGTATATATAAATAAATATATATGTATATATATAAATAAATATATATATAAATAAATAAATAAATAAATTTATATGTATATATATGTAAATATACATATATATATTTATATATATATATATGTATACACACACACACACATATATATATATATATATATATATATATATATATAGAGAGAGAGAGAGAGAGAGATTAGTCGTCCGAGGCTATAGCAATGCGATACGATGTGGTTGCCGTAAGATGGAAAAGTGAAAAGAAATAAACGCAGGGAGAAAGTCAAACTCAAAACGATGTATTAATAATTTCACGAAAACTGATTAAATACCAAATAGTAAATACTGTCCGGTAAGTAACAGTTCGGCAAAGGGTAATCTTAAATTTTTGAAAGAAAAACTTTCATTATCAGAAGACAACAATAAATGAACCAGTTGGTCGAAGAAAAACGGGAAAAACCGGTGTCAGAACATCGAAATACGGCAGAAAACAATTGGAAGTAGGAACGCGAGAAAATGTCAAAATTCTATTAAGCAATTATATAACTAAAGTTAAAATATTATAAACATTTGTTTAATAATATACTAATTTTTATAATTTTATTATGTTTTATTTTATATGATTCATTAATTAATTTTTTTTCTCTCTTTTTTCTCTTTATTCAATTCAAATTTAAATTTACGTGTGGGCTGTTATTGTCAAAGGGGGATAACTTATTTAAAAAATATATTTAGAAATGAGATTTGAAATTTGAGAAGGAATTTGAATTGTGGAATGGATCAAAGCCAACGAGGGAACCGTTGTAACAGGGGAAGGGGGGAATAAGAAGCGATTATGGGGAAGGGGAGGGGGCTATGGAAAAAATAAATAAGATAAAAAACAAACAAATAAATAAATAAACACACAAACAAAGATAAACAAATAAAAACAAAAATAAAATAAAAATAATCTGCACTTACATTTACCAGCAATGCTTCAAGCAAACTACAATCTCCTTTTATCTCTCAGTCTCGGTCAGACAGAGTTTGCATACACCAAGAAAATCTTCCGACTTTCGGAGAAGCGAGCTAGGACCGGCTGCCAGATCAACTTCCTGAAGAGATGCCTCAGACATTGAATTTTCCCCAACACTATCAAGAACATCCACCTACCGTTGTGCTTCTACCTATCCACTCTCCACTCTGCACGCTCGTTCATACATACCTTTTGTATCAAACAAATCATCAAACACCTCCACTGCAAGCTACACCAACATATCAACGCTATGTCAGATATCAAATTTCCCTCCCCCTCACACCTTCCACCCCGCATCTCCACATCTGTCAACAAAGCTTTCCACCACTGTTTCCACACGGAAAAAACAGACTCATACTTAAATTCAACTGGCTCCACCAAAAACAGATCTTACAGCCACTTACCAATTATGGAGCTGTACACGGACCCCCTCTCCATCCTCAAACCACTACCCAACCACTCATCACTGACCTCACGTGTTCTCTCTCCGCAACAGAAACCGATCTCCTCAGCCTCGGACCCACATTTTTCGTTACACAAAAACTTAATGACCAAACCCTCCTCGATATTGAAACGCAGTTCTGCAGGACAGTGTACCATTTGAAATGGGTATCAGCCTTTGAACCACCTTCCCTTGACCCACTTAACGACTCCACCCCCACCGATCCCGTTAATTTTTCATCCAACCCCTTCCCCGTTTATCAACCTGACCGCCCCCTACACCTTTCTGAAAACCACCCTTTAGACCTAAAGTTGGTAAATCTCAAACATAAGATTTTCTCCATACTACAACGGGAAAAACACCGTATCACACCAAATATCTCCCATCCCCAGCGTCTCACCCTCAAAGGCCTTAAGAAAAAAACCCTGGTCTACCTACCCTCTGACAAAGGCAAGGAATTCTGCATTATCTCCCAAGAATCCTACAATACTCTCGCCCTGGAACACCTTAGCAATACATCCCTTTACACACCCAATAACGACATCTCAGCTACCCGCATACAAATCTCTATTAACAACGCTTGGTCCCAAATTTGCTCCAGACGTAATCTCCCCAAGGCTTATAGGCTCAATCACACCACTAGAAACAGTAGACTCCCCACCTTTTACAATCTTATTAAAACCCACAAAACCAGCAACCACCTACAGATCAGACCTATAGTCTCCAGTACTGAGGGACCCCTTTACAAGATTTCCTGGCTCCTCTCCCACGTACTTAAACCGCTACTCCCCACCTTCCCGGCGCATGTCAGCAGCTCTGACCAGGTATTAGATAGACTCCACTTGCTCCAACCCCAACAGCCCCGCATCAACAACTACATCTTCAGCCTTGACGTAGTTTCCCTTTATACTTCCATTCCCGCACACCCCGCCATTGACCTCATAACTGAACACATCTCCTCTAACAATCTTGACTGTTTTGGGCTTACCCCTACAGACATTCATCAGCTCCTACGTATCATTGTGGATAACACCTACTTTAAGTTCCAACAAGACACATACAAACAATTTTCTGGCCTACCCATGGGTTCCAGTCTCTCCGGCCTCCTCGCCATTTCCTACATGAACAGACTGGAACAACAAGCACTTAGCACCTGCCATTCCCATATTTTCTTCTCGAGATACGTTGACGACATTTTGATCCTCACCTCATCCCGAGAGGAAGCTACCTCTATCTTTAATACATTTAATAATTCTAACCCCCACATTAAATTCACCATCGAACATCCCAACACCTCAGGCTCTCTCTCACTTCTAGACTTTAAACTCAGCATTAATGACGACGGATCTCTCCACACCACTTTCCATAGAAAACCCGCCTGCAGGAACCTTTTTATCCACTACAAATCCGCACTACCCCTCAAATCCAAAATTAGTTACGCACAAACCGAAATCACCCGCATACAGGACAAATGCTCTTCTACTTCCGATAAAACAACACACACCGAAGCCTTCCACCAAACCCTATTAACCAACGGTTTCCCCCTAACTACCATATCCAGCCTTAACAACACCAGAAGACGTAGACACCACACTCTCACCAACACTTGCTTCCTTAAACTCCCCTTCTTTAGCGACCGTATCACTTCTGCTATCCGCAATGCCATACGTAGTGAGAACCTTAACATACAACTTTCTCACACAGGCACCTCTCTTCGACCCACTCGGTCATTTATTGTTGTCTTCTGATAATGAAAGTTTTTCTTTCAAAAATTTAAGATTACCCTTTGCCGAACTGTTACTTACCGGACAGTATTAACTATTTGGTATTTAATCAGTTTTCGTGAAATTATTAATAAATCGTTTTGAGTTTCACTTTCTCCCTGCGTTTATTTCTTTTCACTTTTCCATCTTACGGCAACCACATCGTATCGCATTGCTATAGCCTCGGACGACTAATCTATATATATATATATATATATATATATATATATATATATATATATATATATATATATATATATGCGTGTTTCTTTTCAGTAGTAGAAGACTTTGACTACGGATACCTTTAAATAGGATTACTTACTCGATAATTTACGGTGTTTTTCATGAGAGCCGTGTAGGCTAAGACGTCGTAATTTGAGTTTTAACCATGACTCATGTTCCGGGTTCCGAGTCTGGCGATCTGTATGAATAATCTTTTTACACTGACGATTCCCAACAGTTGTCTCGTTGTTTCACGAGTCATCAGTGTGAGTAGACGTAGCAAACGGATGAACCCCGAGATTTTATGAGATTAGTTGATTGCTTGCAGTTCCACCCTTGGTTGAGCATCCATAAGCGCATATAAATATATTTCATTTTATTTTATATTGATGGGAATGAAAATTACAAGTGATTTCTCGCCTCTCTCAATCAAATATAAAACGAAATCAGTCTCGAATCAAGCTTTAATTTATTCATCTAATTTTTCTTGGTTTCCAGTAGAAATGAGTACTTTTATTTTGAACACGTGTGTTCTGTTTAAAAGAAAAACGTATATTTTTAAGCGTTTCAACTGTTTTTGATGTAAGGAAAGCACTTCAAAATGTGTAATGATTTATTATTATTATTCTTATCCCTAAATTAAAGCCGTGTCTGTATATGTATAATGTGTATACTCATTTAGGTTTATTCATTCTCTATGACGTTTCGGTCTCTTGTGAGTGTTTTTTTCTTTTAACAATTGCATATCTGAAAAAATAGTTTTCACATCGACGAAAGAATTAAAAATGAAAAGTAAATAAAATAGACATGAAAGAAAAGAGAGAGAATAAGAATGAAAGATAGCATTAAACTGAGTTTTACTGCGTAGACTATTGGTTGAAATGTACTCTTAGTATGTATGTTACGGACACAGTGTAAATGGGAAAGGTGGAAGCTAGCCTTTTGACAGGGCGAAGTTAGATATAATAGGTATTGAGAAAGTACAGAGAATTAATTAACACACAATCTTTCTTAATATCTTCTTGGTCTATTTGTAATGTTATCTCCGATGTACGTCTAAAAAGTCATAACTTACGTGGAAATTGTCAAAGTACCCCGACAGTATGTTACTATTTTCAATATGCATTGCCTCCATGCACTGTGTCTAATAATACCCCAGCATTGAAATCTGTTCAACGAAGAAGGTTGTATATATTGTTTTTTCTAAAACTTTTATAAAAGCACATGTTATTATTGTTTCCCAAATGCCAGTATTCTTTTTTTAACATAGTTCACCCCAGACAAAGCAGGCTGCCACTGTAGACGTAAGAGGCTACTGAGAAGAAAGAAAATGAGAGAAGGTTGAGGGGTCAACCTAAATTGGGATCTGCGCAGCGAGATGTCTGTTTACATTAGTTTTAAATTTCTGCATGTCAGTACCGTCGGGGAAACAAGGGGCAAGGAAGGGAGTTCCAGGGGCCAGCAGTACGAGGAAAGAAGCTATTTGAGTAGAAGGCTCTCCGGTATCTAGGGACCTCCACAGTGAATGGATGGGATTTAGTTGATTGTCGAGTTGGTCTAGTGAACTTACGACGAGCGGGCAACAGAGCAGCCAATTCATCGGAGCACAATCCATTGAAGTATTGGTAAAACAAGCACAAGGATGCTACATTGCGGCGATGGGACAGGGACTGGAGCTTGGTTGACAGTGAGGGACCTATTAGGTTGGCGACTCCTTTTTGGACCTTGTCAAGGAGGGAGAGACTAGTAGATGATGTACCAGCCCAGATGTGGCAACAATATACCATGCATGGGTGGACGGTGGCTTTGTAGAGATGCAGGATAATGTCAGGTGTGAAGAGTTTACTAGCACTGTAGAGGGACCCAACCTTCTTTGCGGCAGCCTTGGCAATGTCTTCAATTTATTTGTTCCAATTCATGTTACCTGTGAAGGTTGGGCCGAGGAGCCTGAATGATAAACTCTCAGGTCGGGTGTTATTTGCCATGACAATAGATGGTTGGAGCGGTGTCCTGTAGTTATTGAAGGAAAGGAGCTTTGTTTTTGCGGCATTAAAATTTACCAACCATTTATGACCCCAATCTACTACAGCCTGGAGGTCATTTTCTAAGGATTCAGCCATTGCTTGGATATAATCGCGTCTGTTTTGCCAACATGGCGAGAGTAAAGCGTGGTGTCGTCAGCAAATAAACCAATATCAGACTCTATGTCATCAGGGAGATCGTTTATATAGATCAGGAACAATAAAGGTTCAAGGATAGATTCCTGGGGTACACCAGCATTTATGTCATGTTGCTTAGATGCACGGCCATCGAGGACAACCTGGATTTTTCTTTTGGTGTTTGGAATAAGGAAAACAAGAAGAACTCAGATTGAATTAAATTTTTTTTGTAAAGACGATTACGTGGCAAATCTAAAGAACGGTTGGTATTGCAACCCGCGAATGTGTACGACTTGGTTAATTCCTTGTTATATATCCCGGGTAGGCAACAATTACACCGCATTTTTTATATTATAAACAAATATCATCCTTTTATAAAAACTGCGTATGTTTAAACATATAGTGAATGGAGAACCAGATTGTTTTTACTGTTTCTTTCAAAATAATGGGATCCGGTTTTACTTCGACTTAATAATCTGCTGTGGAATTTTTTAGAATTTACTTGGATGTCAATGAAAACGATTCTGAAAATATCAACCTTTCTAACATTGTCAGCATTTTTTTTAACATAGTTCACCCCAAACAAGGCAGGCCGCCACTGTAGACGTAAGGGGCTACTGAGAAAAAAAAGGGGAGAAGGTAGGGGGCGGTCAACCTAGATTGGGATCATCGCAGCGAGGTGTCTGTTTACATTAGTTTTAAATTTCTGCATGTCTGTACTGTTGGGGAAACAGGGGGCAGGGAGGGAGTTACAGAGGCCAGCAGTACGAGAAAAAAAGCTATTTGAGTAGAAGGCTTTCTGACATCTGGGGACCTCCACAGTGAATGAATGAGATTTAGTTGATTGTCGAGTTCGTCTAGTGATTTTACGTCGAGGGGGCACCAGAGTAGCCAATTCATCGGAGCATAATCCATTGAAGTATTTGTAAAACAAGCACAAGGATGCTACATTGCGGCGATGGGATTTATCTAACTCATCTTGAAAACTGCCTGTTACTCCCGATATTTCAGTTAATATAGTGTAAACCGAACGAGAATTGAATGTTGAGACGTCGATAATCCGAAAACATACAATAGGTGGTTTCAACTTCACCGGCAGTAGTTGATCATTATTTACGGCATTTCTGGATCAACGTCATTCTCTCACATTAACTCGCGTGACTTCGATATGCTAATTCTAAACAGTTTTAAACGACAGATAATAACCATGAAGTATTAGTATCATGCCCTCGTATATCTATCTGAGTGTAATACCTTTATTTCACAGTAATACGTTCACTTGGGTAAGTTTTGCATATTGTTGGATTTGCCTTACACGTTCTTATGTTCATTAGTTAAACGGAACGAAAGGTTGCTAATCTAGCTTCATACAAATGTCCATATAATTGTATTGAGGCGTTAAGATAGAAATGTTTATAGCGTTCTCGCTCTTCCTTAGTAAAAATCAAGTGTAATTGAAAACATAAACGCTACTGAATTCCAGTAAATATGTTCTTGAATTATTCAAATATATGAAGATATGTCTGATGAATCATTGTTAAGTATTAATTATAACTTAGTAAAAAGGTGGTGAGAAGTAACAAGCGGAAATGCTGCTGGGTAAATTCTTATTTACACATTTTATTTTTAGAAATTTTATTTTTCTTACTAGTTAGTAACCTGAGATTGTCGGCGTGACAGGTTTAGCAACGAATATTATGTTCTTTCAATGTAAACACAAAACATAATGGGTGCTAATCTTTGTGAGATTAAACGAAGATACATACTTCACATTCGATTCAATTAGCACGTATAAGCGAATATGACAGTAATATATTTTTGAAAACATATATTTTAAATGGAATTAGAAAGTACTTTCTAAATAATAAATGTTTTCGAACTCCAATTTCTTTCTTTTCTTTCTTCTAAATACAAAATGGAGTTGCCATGTACAAGAGGCACCATTAATATGATTTCAACCGCAGTGTAACTTAATTATGACAGCGAGGAATGAGAAGTATTGAATAGAAAAAGAAGAGCACGCATCTGGAAAATATTTTTATTAAATATTATTTTCATGGGGAATGGAATGAAAATTAGTTTCGTATTGATTTTCTTATATTACTCGGTGTTATTGACGAGTTTCTCGATGTGTATGAATTGTACTGTTGGAAGAAAAAAACGTCGAAATAGTTTATTTTTATTTTTATATATAATATATCGGGCATTTTAAAAACTATTGAGGTCAGTCATTTTCCTCTGGACAAATTGAATATATATATATATATATATATATATATATATATATATATATATAATAAAGTATTATTGTGTTAATTTACTTTTTAATTCTTCCTTAAATGAATGTGTTTGCGTTTTCGTATTTCCTCCTGGGAAGGTAAAATCTGTATGTATAATATATATATATATATATATATATATATATATATATATATATATATATATATATATATATATAGTAAGCAATGAAAATATATATGGCAATCAAGCTACACAGAGGCTCCCGTGTTTCATACCCGGGGGGAATCGTCAGGCTAAATGCATGGAGTTATTTTTGTCAGGTGTTTTTATATACATGGCTTGCTAGTTAAGCAATCAGATTCTTTGTTGCTTCCTCAGCCAATCGTTGGGCTTCCCGCAGACAAAGGCTTTGTTGGTGACGCTCCTATGTCAATCCTATTGTTTGTTAACAATGGAGTTTTCTATATCCTGTTTCAAAAATCAATCAACATTTACAATACAGCTCTAAAAAATAGTGGTTACCATAATACCGAAATTAAGAATAAAAACAGGACACCAATAATTACAACAAAATTAAAAATAAAAACAAAAGAAAAAGAAATATAATCTACTATACCCCTCCCTATAACCAGATGCTAAAAACTAAACTAGGCAAAAAAATCCTAAATCTGATTGAAAAACACTTCCCCGTAACCAACCCTCTACATAAAATATTCAATAAAAATAATCTAAAACTATCCTACAGCTGCTTGAAAACCTAGAAATGATAATTAAGGCACACAACAACAAAATACTAAAAGACAACAACAGAGAAGAAAAAAATAAACAAAGTGGAAAATATACACAAAATAACACTACGAAGAACAAAAATATAAACAATACTAATAGAAATAAACAAAACACTAATAATAACCACCCGAATAGAAACGAAAAAGTTAACAACGAAGAGAAAAGATGTAACTGCATAAATCGTAAACTTTGTCCACTACAAAATAAATGCCTAACTAAAAGTGTTGTATACCAAGCAACGATATTTGCCAACGAAAGACCAAATAACAAAAAATACTACGTGGGTATGACATCCCTAGACTTTAAGACCAGATACTATGACCACAAAAGCACATTTCAAAACAAAGAACGTCGAACTAAAACAGCGCTAGCTAACCATTATTGGGAGCTCAAAGAAAATGGACACTCATCAATAATTGAATGGAAAATAGTAAGACAGGCCAGTACATGTAGAAACTTAGACGACCCGTGTAGATTATGCCTGAATGAAAAATATGAAATCCTAAATTGTAAAGATCCCCGAAACCTATTAAACTCTAGAAGCGAAATAGCAAACAGCTGTTTACACAGAAATAAATTTACCTTAGGATGATATATAATAAATTAAATTAAAAAAAAAGATAATAAATAAATAAATAAATAAAAAACTGAACAAGTTAAAATTTAAAACCTAAAATAGAAATACAAGAAACGACGTGTTAAAATAAATTCGCCTACTTTATTGACAAAACAAAGGAAACAGGATATAGAAAACTCCATTGTTAACAAACAATAGGATTGACATAGGAGCGTCGCCAACAAAGCCTTTGTTTGCGGGAAGCCCAACGATTGGCTGAGGGAACAACAAAGAATCTGATTGGTTAACTAGCAAGCCATGTATATAAAAACACCTGACAAAAATAACTCCATGCATTTAGCCTGACGATTCCCCCCGGGGATGAAACACGGGAGCATCTGTGTAGCTTGATTGCCATATATATTTTCATTGCTTACTACCTAGCTCTACTTATGTATCGAGCACTGTTGAAGTAAATACTGAAATCTGATACATAAAAAATTATATCTCCTTATAATATTTTATGTGGATACATAAAGTACTAATATATATATATATATATATATATATATATATATATATATATATATATATATAACAATTTTTCATGGTAAACAACTGATAGTCCCTTAAATAATGTTAAGACTAGCGTAAATTTTTGGAACCAAACTAATATAGTAACTGCAAAAAGTAAATTGACTTACAAAAGTGATTTTCCACCGAACGACTTTTCTCTTCATATAGTTTTAAGTGTTGAGAAACTTCCGAGACTATATATGTATATATAAAGAGAGAGAGACAGATATATATATATATATATATATATATATATATATATATATATATATATATATATATATATATATATATATGTGTGTGTGTGCATACATATATATATATACAAATATATTTACGATTTTAATAAGTTTACAACTGTTTCAAGGCAGTGTTTATTTTGAGTCATACAATGAACAATAAAAAATGTTAAACTCTAGACTATTTTAAGAACAAAATGTTTATACCTTTCCAACAAAACGTGCAAATCAAAGCAATGTCGAAAAAGTTACAAATTCTATTTAAACAAAAATAAAATCACAAATAATGATACAGTGTCCAAACACTAAGTGTAAACTATTAATTATTTAAAGCAATTCCACATCTAAATATCCATTATTATAATCTAAAAAAGATATGCAATGAACGAGTCAATAAAAAGTTTATCCAGAAATAATTTGACCCTGGAATTATTCTTTCGTCACTTCTGCTGGTTAGGAACAATAAAAAGTATCATGCTTCGGAATCTTTTTAGATGAGGGTTGATCATTCGTAGAATTTGGTATATTCCGACTACTATTCGCATCTGAAGAAGGTCGGAAGTTACATCGGCCGAAACGTTGTCATAAAAACACCCAAGATGAGAACAGTAGTCCGAATGTACCAAATTCTACGAATACAAAGTATATTTAAAATTAATGCGGCATTTTGCCTTTGTCATGACATGACAAACGTGATTGTTGTAGATGTGTTAGTCGAAGACAGTGAACGAAACACTATCTCCGACTAACACATCTACAACAATCACGTTTGTCATGTTCTTTATATCGGCAAAATCTCACTTATGCTTATGAGTCGTGTGCGACAAAAAACAACGCCGGCTGCTGTTTACTTTTGAAAATTAAATTGTTCGTAAGTGGGTTGGCGGCGCCGGCTCTCCTCTGCACAAGCGGCAAACCAAACGTCGTCTCTTTAATCGACGCAGACAACTGCCTTCGTTCACGGCAGTTGGATGTCTCTCCTTCTATCTGCTATATGATATAACGCGAAAATTCGCTATCGTGGTTTCTGAAAAAGGTTTCAAATATAAGTGGGGAATAGATTTTACTTACTTCTACACAAATATACCTATATAAATCTCTCTCTCTCGCTCTCTCTCTCTCTCTCTTTCTCTCTGTCTCTCTCTACATGAATTATTTCAATGTCCAAAAAATATTTTTTATAGATATAGCTGCATGTACGTTTACCTTGTTGAGTGCTCGGGGGATATAACCCAATTTGAATCTATTTTTAAAAGATTGTGTAAATTTTCTATGATTCTTATTTTTTATGTTTGTAAATATTCAATTTCTAGTAAAAAAAAGAAGAATACTTCAATAACATATATTTATTTAATTTACTTATAGGCAAGAAACACACCCACACATGAAATTAGGATCAATGTATAGTATCTGGACGATCTCATTAGATTATCCTCTAGGTATTTGTTTTTGCGATGATAGTATATAAAGTAGTTAGTTGGAGATAGGAGACCAGGAAATTGAAAACTGCTAATAGGTTAAGCTGAGATAAAACTTCATGCACTCAAGTTGAAGGTTGATGGGGTGGTGGGAATGTATAAGAACAGGCATGACGTCACATGGCACAAAAGCAGAGCTTAATAAATAAGGCAGTATGCGGGAGCAGGCTATACGTTCAGACATGTAAATAAAATGTGCTTTACAAGATATGCTTCATAATTGATTATCAATATATTTCTGTCTGCCCCTTACTAGTTCTTGATTGTTCACAAAGAACACATTGAATACATGCCTGCGGTTTGCTCACTAGTTATGTCTCGAGGTAGTCTTTTTAAAAGTATAAATAACAAGCTTTGATTGCAAAACGGTAGCCACCAAGTCTGGAACGATCACACTGAAGCGCATACAAGGATGAAAACCTGAAACAATGTATGGATAAGAATTTGCGAACTTTAATATTTTTGTAATTATTTCAGCGACTTTGTTTCTCATGTAAAGAACGCAACTCGTAGAAATGTTAGGTTTATTTTCACATGTAGTTTAAGGCGCCATTATTCATAAAGTAGCGCCGATATAAATATGCGGTTAATTTATAATTCTAACACAGAATGCCGCTATTTGGGAAGCTAGATTGTAGTTACATTCAAACTAGACATTATCTTTTAATTTGCCTTCGTAAGGAGGAAGGAAACAAGAGATACGTGTCCTTACCTTCGTCGACTTACCTCTAATATATGTGTTGTATATTTCGTTTTTTTTTTATTTTATATCTTTTAAAAGGGTATTAGTTTGAGTTTTATTTTTGCTGATAAAAAGCACACCTGTGCATTTATGTATTGCTTTAATTTGTTACTCCTCTCTCTCTCTCTCCCTTTCTTTTTCTCCTTCTTTATCTCTGTCTCGCTGTCTCTCTGTCTCTCTCTCCCTCTCTCTCTCTCTCTCTCTCTCTCTCTCTCTCTCTCTATATATATATATATATATATATATATATATATATATACAAAAGCATCTTCATTCAAAAAACATATATCAAGAAATTACAACGCAATCGAGACATACAAATAAAAATATTAGCCACCGAAAGGGACTTAGGCAACCTTAGAATTAAAGAATATTTATTTATGAGAAAATTCAATTCCAACAGAAACAAACAGAGCGGAACTCAATTTCACATTTTCAATATAACCGCGCGCAACAGATACAGGTGCACACATGTGATAACTAATAAACGGCAGCCAATGCCAACCAATGTATTAGTGTGTTCATGTGTGGCTGAACGTTAACGAACACGCATTGATGATAAGTGTATGCTCTCACTTACACCTGACGCACGTGTAGTGCACCGGAACGAAATATTAGGGCCCACCTATGTAAGATAAGAAAAACAAATACATGTATATATATATATATATATATATATATATATATATATATATATATATATATATATATATATGTGTGTAAAGATAAATGACAGAAGAGAGATAAATATGTACGAATGAAAAATCTATTTCAACTTCGATTGTCCAATGCAATGTGTACTTAGGAAAGATAAATACACATGTTTTTACCGAGTACACCTTGCATTGAACAATCGAAGTTAGAATAGATTTGTCATCCGTACATATTTATCTCTCTTCTTTCATTTATCTTTATAATTGCTGTATCTCGTATATTGAGTTTAACCTATAGGACTTATCCTCTAAAAGTATACTTTTAGTTTCATATTTTATTTCATTTATGTATACGTATATGTATATATATATATATATATATGTGTGTGTGTGGGTGTGTTTGTCTGTATATGTATATGTTTATAAAACATGATAATAAACTAATAATAAATAAATTAAATAAACAATGAATAGAAAATAATATATATTTTAAAAAATGTTAAAGAAATGAGAAGAAAAGGGAGAAACAATATTATTAACTATGTTATATTATTGTTTACAATGGAAGCAATATTACATGATCTCGAGATCCTTAGATATGAGTTGCGTCCCAGGCATCTGACTTACATATTATATATACGCCCATGTTCTGACAATAATTAAATAAATAAAAACATTGGAATTAAATTAAAACACAAAATAATAATAGAAGCATTACTGATAAAATATTAGAATATAGAATGTAAACATATATATATATATATATATATATATATATATATATATATATATATATATGCCAGCTCACAATGTGTTTCTGCGAGAATAGTTAGCTATGTCTGCGGATCTAATGCAACAATTCTTATTAACTTCCGACGTCCGGTCAAAATACATTTCATTCACATTTGCACATATGTTTGGTCTCTTTCTGAAGATGAAGTATACCTTCGAAAATTCAAAGGTCTCACCAACACGGATACCATCCTGATACGACCCACCACGTTGCTAAATAAACGTATCATGGAAAATTATTGAAACCTTTCAATATTGCCATTTGTTCTATTTACCTCGCTTTGTATCCACCGTTTTTCTATCATACTGCATTGGCATAGCCTTCAAACACAACTTCTTACATACTACGCACAATGAATCAAGGAAACTACAACATCCTTCTTATATATATATATATATATATATATATATATATATATATATACAAATATAAGTAATAATGTTTACATCTACCTTATCTCCTTAGATTCAGAATGCATGTAATTTATAAATCTACTTCAGTGTACCGCTTTTTGGGAAACTGAATTTTACCCATATTAAAACCCTACCTTGTTCTAGCTTTCCCCTGTGGAGGGAAAAGTATCAAATAGACTACCTACCCCCGCCCACACAGTTTATATGTATATGTTGTTGAATTGTATTTTTTAGTATTACATCTTTTGAATGAGAGTGTGTTTGAGTTTTATTTTAGCTGATAAAAAGTACGTTTATTTTTAAGGTCAGAGGCGAGTTAAAGTAATATCATTTTATCTCCCACGGTAGACAGTTATTGTATATTTTACAGTGAATGATCGATGCTAATATGGGAAAACAACATTTCGTCATTACATTATGAATCTAGAAATCCGATATTATTCATCTTTAAAAATGTTATACATGCGATTGCATACATTGTAAGTAACGTAACAATTCAATTTGGCCTTCCAGTTTGGAGAAAAATGTATATGTTATGATACTACACTACATGTCCTCGGTCAGTGAAGAAGAAATCCTTCTAAACTGAGGACATTTTTATTCTTGTTCCACTTCAGTGTCCCTATTTGGGGAACTGGATTTTCCACACATTAAAACCGACCTTGCGTCTAAGTTTTGTGAGAAGCAAGTAAATAAGAACAATTCCGTACGGTGTATATTTTATTTAATGCGTCATAAGTATTATTTATTTTTACCGTAAACATAATTTAATAAATGCAACGTTCAATTTAAACAAAGTACAATATATCATGATTTTATGTTCACCAAGCAAAGGTTAAGTAAATAATTATTAATAGTTTCACTGATCGCATAAGGGTTCTAAAGGAAATATACACAGAATTAAGATCTTTGTATGTTATTGGCTATACAGAATCAAATATTGATTTGTCAGATGCAATGATATTTAGGTATGAAGTAGAAATCCGGCTACTTTTATATATATATATATATATATATATATATATACATATATATATATATATATATATATATATATATATATATATATATATATATATATATATATATGATAGTTTCTTCTGTTTTGAACTAATGTTTAAAAAATCAACAGCAATATATATGAGTTAGACCGTGGTATGTTAATATAGATCCATGCGTAACTCGAAGAGGATGCACCTACTTTAGGAGCGCTAGCTCGTTTTTCCCCACCTTTCAATCGTGTGCCCCATCATCCTGATAGTCATAGCTACAGTAGAGAACGCAGACTTATTGTAACATACTAGCCTGTACTTCTGTAGATACACTCTTGTACATATACCACTGTGATGTCTAATTAATTATTATCGACCCTTTAAGGACACAACAACTATGAACATTAATTGTGCTGCTGGAATAAAGGTGGAACGAGTCTCGCATCAATTAAACTAAATGCCACATTTTGTCTAGGAACTCTATAATAATTTGCCTTGTTCGTCACTTAGTTCGCACAATCGCCATGCGGCTAATACGCATCATCCTAATCAAAAGGAAGTACTTCATCTAAACTCGACCCAGTAAGAGTGTTACCCAAACCTCCTCTGTATATGTAAAAAATAACAATAAGTTAACACAGTTTCTTAGTAATCATATTGTTTTACGTACGAAAGTAATTTACCAAAATGTATACAACAAATGTGTATGAACAACAATAGAACACAGCTTTACAAATTCTATTGTTTGTAAAGTGTAATAGTTATATAAAAAATATTTCTTGTTGCATGTCGAAGTAAATGGTTGAATTAAAAAATACAAGTGAATACAAATAAATGCACAACAAACTTCTAAAATATAAATAATTTAACAAGTGTTTTAATTCATTTTTCTATGAACTGAAAATTCAATTCCAATAGCGAATAAAGCTACATAATTTGCAACCAGATACCGTTTCTTATATGGGTAATGTAGATGTTCATATTCTTCTATTTTTTCTTGAACACCTCATTAATATAAAAGTGCGTCTTTTCGAGGAAAACTTTATTTATTTTATTCTAGTTGGATTTGTTGTAGAACAGATAGGTAATGAATTTACTGAAATAAAACATGAATTCCCATGATTATTTATTTTAATTTGTACTTAGACTGAAAGTGTCGTTTCTTTTAATTGCTGTGGTCTTATTGGCTTAGAAGGTTACGTGTCAATGGTCTGCTGTGCGCGATATATTCACCTAGTGTGCATAGCAATTAAGTATCAGACATTGTGGAGCACGTTAGCGGATTTCGATTATTGTCGGCATAACTTTGTTTTAGCTCACCAGGAGGTTAAACACTTAGTCAGTGCCTAAGATTAGCGCATTCCGACTTAGAAAACATGCCTGAGCAGTGCCGTAGGCATTCCCCGGTAGAGGCGCCTCAGACGATTAGCGATAAACTAGGTAACTCATTCTTAAAGATAAGGTAAAGCATTGGATATTAAACCGCCTGGGACTGAACAGAACCATATCCCAGCCTAACAAAGCAGCGCTAGAAGAAACCACAACCGCGTACCCTCTGTTGGACTGATTGCTGAGGACGTATCTTCGACTTGTACTACGAGACAACATTAATTTCATCAACTGGAGTTCGCTTAAATTATCTGACCAGGTAAATTAAGTGAGAATGAGATACATTGTAAGTTGAATTGTTATTATCGTCGTTACTCTAAGACAATTTCCAGTGGTGAGAGAAATCACCAACGAGTTCGAGGCAGACGCACCTGTCGTGTTCGGGAAATAGAAACCACTAGAAAATAACAACAAAGAATATGTATAAAAATGAGGCCAGCTACCACTCGGTGTAAGTCATCATTATGTCAACTGCATCATTCACTAGTTAATGGTATCGAGCCAAACTCGTTAACGCTCGGTTATTGACCATTTCACCTTTCAATTCACGCCCAGAGACAGCTCGGCTGAAACTACATATGGATGGACCTTATTGATTTCCTCCAGAAACTGAATTATAATCAATAATAATGGCGAAGTTACACTGAATAACTATCAGCTAAGATAAAAATTACCATAAATCGTTAGAACAATTGCGTAAAATATTCAAAGTCTTTTTTCCCATTTGTATGTCAAAATTACACACCATAAAAAAACTTGTGAAGTTTTGTTTACTTTTTACAGATGCTAATGTGTTTATCTCTTAAAACAAACAATCATTCATTGGTCTTCTCATATGTACTTCCTGATACATTTTTACACGGTGCTCAAAATATCAATACAATAAACAGGGAATATATTAAGTATGTATTTATGTATAAAGATGTGTATAACAACATTATATTTCAAGAATTAATTTTAATTATTCTTATGAGATTAGAAACATAGATTATATATGTATATATATATAAATATATATATATATGTGTATATATATACATATATAAATATATATATATATAATCTATGTTAATTATTCTTATGAGATTAGAAACGTAGATTGTATATGTATATATATATATATATATATATATATATATATATATATATATATATATATATATATATATATATATAGCTGCTGTGAAAACCTAGAAACTATAATTAAGGCACACAATAATAAAATACTAAAAGAAAACAGAGGGGAAGAAAGGAACAAATAACAAATTGCATAAAAAACGTGACCAATATAGCAAAGATAACACTAAGAAGAACAAAAATACAAGCACTACAAATAGCAATAACCAAAACCCTAATAATAATCACGCGAATAGAAATTTAAAAAAGTAAGCAATGAAGAGAAAAGACGTAACTGCATAAATCGTACACTTTGTCTACTACAAAATAACTGCCTAACCAAAAGTAGTGTTTACTAAGTCACAATATTTACCAAGGAAAGACCGAATAACAAGTACTACGTGGGTATGATATATATTTTTAAACAAGACATGAAGACCACAAAAGCACATTTGAAAACAAAGAACGTCAAATTAAAACAGCACTAGCTAACCATAATTGAGAGCTGAAAGAAAATGGACGCTAACCAATGGCTGAATGGAAAATAATACGACAGGTCAGTACATATAGAAATTTAAACAACCCGTGTAGATTATTTCTGAATGAGAAATGTGAAATCCTAAACTTTAAAGTCCCAAAATCTATTAAACTGTAGAAGTGGGATAGCAAATAACTGCCTGCACAGAATAACATTTACCTTAGTCTAACAATACATAAATAAATAAATAAACAAATAATTAATAAAACTAAACTAAACTAAAACCTAAAATATAATAAATAAAACCTGAAATAAAAATAAAAGGCACCACGTGTTAAAAGAAGGGCACCCATTATATTGACACAACAAAGAAACAGAGATACGCCACTTTGTAGAAAACAGAACAATAGAATAGGACATAAAAAGTAAAACCAACCGAACCTTTGCTTATGAGAAGCCCAACAATTGGCTAAGACAACAACAAAGGAACTGGGATAAATCATCATATAGAAAACAGAACAATAGAATTGGAAATAGAAAGTAAAACCTACCGAACCTTTGTACGTGAGAAGCCCAACGATTGGGTAAGAGAACAGCAAAGAACCTGATCAGTTATCTAGCTAATCGTGTATATGAAAACAACCGGCAAAACTAACTCCATGCATTTAAGCCGGGCGATTCCCCCGGGGATGAAACGCGGGAATCTCTGTGTAGCTTAATTGCCATAAATATATTTTTATAACTTACAATATATATATATATATATATATATATATATATATATATATATATATAAGCAAGCGCTGTTGAACATCACGGAACTTTCACGTTTGTATATCTTCCTCGTGAGATTCTCAAACCGTCGAGCCATCTTTCTGGTTTCAGGTGGCAATCCGTATAGTACTTCTCCGATAGTCCTTAATTCGGCCATTTTTTCAAGCGCTTTCGAATTTCGTAGTCGTCTTCAGGATTAAGGTTGTGTTTGTTTGTTTGTTTTTAATTTAAATAAGAAGACTGGGGTTAGTGTTTTATAGTTACGGGGGAATGAAAAAGAGAAGAGGGTGTGTGGTTGAGTTCATTTTATTCTATCGTTTGTGTGTTTGGTTTTATTGGCTATTTATTTATTTTATTAATTCTTATTTTTGCAATTATTTATTTATGTATTATTATTTATTCCTATTACTATTATTACTATTGTTTATTTATTTATTCATGAATTTATTATTTTTTACTTAATTTTCATTTAATTATGGAATACTTTTAATATGTTAGTACCTGTGTTGAAAGCTATTTTGTTAATATTAGGTTGTTTAGTTTTAATTAATATTGCTTCTAGTATTTTATGTCTGATAATGCAGTTATTTTTGTGCATTATTTTGGTGTTAGATGTTAATATTTTCCGTATGTTTGTTCAGCTGTCTTTTATACTTATTTTTCTTGTTTTTCTTTTTAAGTGCTTTCAGCTATGGCAATCCTCTGTGGGG
This sequence comes from Sepiola atlantica, assembly GCA_963556195.1. Taxonomy (NCBI): domain Eukaryota; kingdom Metazoa; phylum Mollusca; class Cephalopoda; order Sepiida; family Sepiolidae; genus Sepiola; species Sepiola atlantica. The sequence continues at coordinate 24,521,657 of OY744518.1, forward strand.
TATTGTCATTTGTTGAGGTCAATGTCTTAGGTTTAGCACCTTCACTGATCAACTACGTTGCACGTATCTTGCTTAAGTAGCGAAACGCGTGTTGGGAACAATAACTTAACAAAATACATAAATAATAAAATAAAATATACTTTTGTTGTGATGAATCCTTTCCTGAAATCAATATCTTAGTAAACTCTGCAAATATACATATAAATGCTCAATACTCTATAATCGGGGCTCACGAGCTTGTTTTTACTGGCCTTGTTCCGGACTTTACTGAATATACACTATTCTCAGTGAAACATCAAAATCTCTCTCTCTCTCTCTCTCTCTCTCTCTCTCTCTCTCTCTCTATATATATATATATATATATATATATATATATATATATATAATCCAGGCAAGATAAACATCCACAAGACAGTAATCTAGAGAATTTCAACCGATTTTATAAAATATTGCTCAATATCAAATGGAGCTTTTATATATAATCATTTTTATTTAAACAGACATGTAGAAAATCTGCGACACTGGCATGTCGATGTTATCGATCAACAGCTGTTATAAAGTGAGATCTCTCCAGAAAGAGTTAAAATTCGATCTTAACCTTAGATCATATTTGGAAAGAATATATATATATATATATATATATATAGAGAGAGAGAGAGAGAGAGAGAAGAAGAAAGAAGAGTGATAAACATGTACGAATACATATATATATATAGATAGATAGATAGATAGATAGAAGAGTGATGAAGATGTACGAATGTCCAGATTTATTTCAAACTTCGATTGGTCAATGTAAGGTATATTCTGTAATAACATTATGTTTATTATTCTATCCTTAAGCCAAGGCTTTTCAAAGATCGAAATCTTATCATCAGAGGAATTATACAGATAGATAAGTTGGCAGTGGAAAAGCCAAAATTCAACATTTGAAAAAAAATATTATTAAGAAATGGAGAGTGAAACCTTGCCTTGAACAATCGAAGTTTGAAATAAATTGTATATTGAGCTTAAACCATTTCACTATAGGTGCTATCTACTAAAAACCACATAACACAATTATAAAATGAGGCTACGTTAATATTTTCTGTTATAATTAATTCTAAACAAAAATAATATTGCTACGGTGTATTTTATTCACAGCAACGCAGTAGATTGATGGTGGATATGCAACCCATATTCTCTGCATTTATGTTAATCTTCTTTGAGGGTTCGTTTACACTGGACTTAAGCAACGTCGGTCTATAAGAGTTGTGGTTTGGGAATGCGTACCCATTGTATTATTTTAGAATAAAGCAGACACAATTTCAAAGAGCATCACTTGTCTCTCAGTAGACGGATAAAAAAACTTGCTATACCATATAACAGTTTCGTAAACCGGTCAGCAGCTTATAGTTTCCCTCTTTAACGATCTCAAAATAATTGGATAAAACCGACCAACGCTCAAAATTCACAACATTAACTGATTAAATTTGAAAACCAGCAACGGCAGGATTGCTTGCTTGCGTCACAAATTCTTAGCAGCTTCCAGATACCACTTCTCATTAAGGGAGCGTTAAGTACATGGGGCATGAGAGCGTTTACAGGCTACTAAGATCAAAGTGTAGTATCTGTTCCGATGGATACTGCACCCCATCGACTGGTATTGTCTTGGCCTTCGGGGCTTGATTTACACCGGTCTATGGGTCTGTCCTGTGCAGTTCTAGGAGGTCCACCCTCCCAGGCTTCGCCTCCCCTCTTTGAGGAGGAGTAAGTTTATTGCTTACTGCCTGAGGTGCCCCTACCGGGGAATGCCGACGGGGTTGCCCAGGCAATTTTTAAACCCCACTTTCCCGACCCGACCTTGGGTCACATCTTACTTGTGGGAGTAAGTTAAAACTGGCCTTGTGCCTAACTCGTGGAGAGGTGTTAATCAATACTACTTCTACTCATTCATACAATCATTGTAAAAAGTCCTGACTATTTCAAAATCCACCTCATTCATAACTTATAATTTTGATGGCCGAGCCAAAGTATATTCAATCTCTAATCCCACATTTACTATCTAGCAAAAACTCCTCACTGAAAAATGTCTTTCTAATTTCAGTGAAAACATATAACCACTGAATTAAAGATTTCTCCAGCCTATAACCTATAACTTCAGCTGTGTACGCTCGAGTGTCACTCAGATTTCAATATCCCAATCTGCTTCTGATTGCGTTGACGAATTAGTTTGTCCAACCTCTTTGATTTTATTAAAAGCACATAGGGTGTTTCAATACATCTTTACATGTCTTTAAATTTCAACTCAAGCTAGTATATGGATAATGTATTCATAGTCTTTCAAATAATATGACATATTCACAACGGAGAGAACACGAAGCTATTAACACATATCCCTTGGTTCAAAATCTGCTAAACGTTTATGAAAATCCATTTCAGAACAAATTAAAAGAGATGACAATGGGAATTATAATTAAAATAAAAATTAGAAATCTACACATCACATATCTTTTCATTTAATGAGAAAAGCGGACATTTCATTAAAAATATTTTAAATCTAATACATTGATATTAAAATATAGTCCTTGTTTAGAAATCAAGATTTAAATTAATACGTTAAAACAACTGTCAATGTTTCGCATAAATATAAATCAGTTCTATAATTAAAGGTTGCTGTCTGTATGTTTATAATCAAAAGTCACAATGATGTTTAAAACAAAATGTAGTTCAAATAATACAGTAAAATATATGTAACAATCTGTAACATAAATATAATCGCCAGTGTAATTACACATCTACCATTTAAATAACATCCCTAGTTTGGACTACAGTCATACGGGCGCACAAGCGTACATTTTAAAAAGAACTATTTCGTTTTTATGAGATTCATTATTTTAGAGAACAATTATATAAATAACTAGCATGACCTGTGTTCCAGCGTTGCCCGGGGAAAATATAAATTGATTTTATTTTAAAATAACAATATTAAAGTATCAATTCTGAAACAAAAAGAATCAGAAAATAACCGACGGTAAGTGATTTAAGTGAGTAAACTATGTGTATATATCTGAAGATAAAAAAAAATGTGTTATCAAAATATTTTTTGTAAATTAATAAATAAAACCGATGTTCCTATGCTTGGAGAGATGAAAAGTAGATTTCCATGAGTTTTGGCTGACTTGGTTTCCTTTCTCTATAGTTTTAAATAGAGGCTAATCCATGAATTTCAGTTAAATGTGTTCGCCTTTCAAATATCCCAAATTATTAAAGTCATGGCTAAACTGCCTATCGTCATTTTTTAATACTAGCTACCCCAACTCATGCTATCAGTTAAAATGAAATAATTTTAAATAAGTATTTATTGTTTTAAATTAAATAAAATAGATTTCTCAAAGTTTTGAAGGACTGGGATATCTGCTCTATTTTCTTAAATTGGGGCTACCCCACCCAAAGTAAAGCTGAATTACTTACAGTGTAATAGGTTCAGCTTTCAAATGGCACAAATAATAAGCAAATATCAATCTTCATCTAAAAAACTGTCGTAAGATCCTATTCTTGTTAAGTTCTCCTGCGTGCCTACATTACAACTAGTACTACTACGACTACTATTACAACAACTACTACTACTACTACTACTACTACTACTACTACTAATAATAATAATAACCACAGCACTAAAAAGTAAAAAAACAATTAAAAAAAAAATAACCGATAACTTAATTTACCGAAAACAGAAGTCTTCTTAATAAAAAAAAAAACAAGAAAATAAAAAAAAAGTTTGGAAAAAAAACCTCACAGGACAATTTTGTTTTTCAGGCATGTGAATTGGAACCGTTCGAAAATATAACTTAAAGCCTACTCTGCTATTCTGCGAATAAAATCTGAGTTCTTAAAAAGTAATCTGAATTAGCCTAATTCATATGGAATGCCTCTTTAATGTTAGTGTGTTGTAGTTACATAAATCGTAAGAGATAAAAAATGAGAAAAACAGGATTCAATATATATATAAGTATTAATAACGAAGGAATTATGTTAGAATAACATACCGCTATTACTACATTCAATCAAACTGGAGTGTGAAAGAAAAGGGAGCAGTTTTAATTTCGATCGAAATGTACAGTAGATAACAGAGGAAAATGTATCGAGAAAAATTGAGCACAAACGTTATTTTATGGCATTATTATGCCATTACAAAATTAGGCTCCGATGTATTTGGGGCGGTAAGAGTAGATATTAAGAGGCGAGTAAAAATGGCTGACACCTTACTTTGGAAGTCTTACTTGGGGGAAACATCTTACCAAGAGAAAATGTAAGAAAGTTTGAATGGAAACGAAATGAAAAAATGTTTTCTAGAAACACGTATGAGAGATTGGCCTTATACGCTGGTGGAACAGATTAGCATATAAAGGTTTTGTTCTTAACCAATGGTATCCGATTAGACATGCGGAACATCGACTTCACTTAATTATATTGAAAAAGAAAACGGCAGTAACGCTTGCTATAAACGATAATAGGGTTCCCGTACTAAACGCGTAAAAAATAGTTTGATTTGAAAGTGGAAGTAGGTAAATTGTTTTTTTTCTAATATGCTCGGTAAAATGTACTTAAAAAAATGTAATTTGTCTGAAATTTATAAAATACACAAACTTCGAATTTATCACTATCCTACCACTCTATAGTAAGATGTGGCAAAAGGTTGTTTTATATTAAGTAAACAATACCTGTCGAGAGTAGGTGTCATTTAATAACTTCTCTTTTACGACAACTGCATTTTGTCAGGATCCACAAAACGTACGGTCAGATCTTTACACAGTTTTTTTCATAGAAACATTGGGATAAAAATGACTACATTTGTTTTAAAATAAATATTATGATTTGTATATTGCCAAATAACGCGCGCATCTTTTAGTTGAATCCTGGTTATTAGTGTTTTGTTTTGTTGTTGTGCTTATGCTTGTATTTCTGCAGTAGTTATAAACGTGCAGAAGTCTACATTATAGCCTTTCGATGTTCAATTCTATTCAATCCTATTCGATAGCAAAAAATATTCTCATATGTTATTCGATATCAAAATAGTTTACTGATATTCTGAAACGTTCGCTCCGAACATAAAACAGAAATATTCAGAATACTTTACAGATATTTTCAGATGTCTGTCCATAGAATCGCTTACTTAAATGTTCTTCTCATAGTGGTGTCTACATGGTGATAAGTAGGTGTTTAATTATATCTGAATTAATTTTCAGTATTAATTATTTTGACTCATACTGTTTATAATTATACTACTCCCTATTTGAATCAGTATCTCCACAAATGAAACTGTTGCACTATGTGGTCTTATATAAGTGTTTACCTTGTTTGCGTTTGTATTGGTCTCTCGCCGATCTTCACATTTATAAAATACTAGACCACCCGTGACCGGTTGGGTCAGTTTGTTATATTAGCTATGGAATTCATGTATGAGCGTGACACTTGTGGCATAAAGAAAATAGGTCTTTTTACATAACAGAAGCATTTCTATGAAAGTATATTTAAATGAAAAAAGAATATAGATAGATTTCTATGAGTCGTTCTGTTTATTATAATTGTTTTTTTTTTAAATTACAGTTACTGAATTATAAGTGGTTGGTTAGGGCGATTTGAGAAAGGAAGGGGGTACAGCCGTGGCCACCGAGAGACAGCGGGCTTTCTCGCGTACGTAACGAAAACAGAGGGAGTAGGAGTGGTGAAATCTATGAGAGGGAAAGTGGGAGGTGGTTTCGTTCACCGACCGCTAGTATTGCTGATATTAATAATGAGTGTTGTTTTTTTGTTTGTTTGTTTTTGTTTTTTAAAAGGGAGGAGTTTTTTGAAACTGCGACAGACTTTACGAAGTCCTTTCGTTGAATGTTTTTAGCCGTGAAGAAAACAAATAAACTATTTGATGAAATTAAATGAAATTGTTTAAAAATTTCCAGAATGAAAAATTTCATGCGTTCGTTAATCATAATAGAGAATAACGGAATTGGAATAACAGATTGAAGACGATGCTATTTACGCATGCGCAACCGGATGTTGAAAACCGGAAAGCTGAAAGCTGATTGCAAACATACAAGAACAATAGAGTTTTAGTATTATATAGATTATTTACAGTAATTTAAAATCACCCCAAAAACAGATTAATACTGAAATAAAAGCGGCTGACATAACATAAGCTCCTGAATAGTAGGATAACTTTGAAATGCTAAAGGAATCTATATTGCAAAAAGGATGAATGGGTGATCGCAAACTCTGCATGTTAAATGTTTTACTTTAGAATCGTATATCGTTGCTAGGGGGTAGCAACGATATACAATTCTAAAATAAAACATGCTTCCATTCCATTAAAATTAACTTGGTAACAGGACTTAATAAATGTTGTTTCAACCGGAGTGCGGCTTGTCTTGAATATTTATGGCGTCTGTATAGATTCTTCATTTCGCCAAAAACGAATAGACTTTTATCATAAAAAGATGTAATTTTCCGAGCCATGAAAATCGGAATTTGGCACATTGTCATGTTTGGACTTATCTTGAATCGTTGCTACTTTATTACAATTGTTTTGAAGATGATAATCTTGTTTACTCTCTTAAAACATAATACAACAAATAATGTAATACTATTTCCTAATCTTTATTAATAAAGTCATCATACAATTTATCGTCGCTATCTGTGTTTCACTCGCTTACATGTAAATTAAAATTTTAATAATGTTATTAATTTCATTTAACTTAATCCAAAATCATCACACAATATATTTCACATAAAGAATTAATTCTATTCATATTGGACAAAATGCAATCGTTCACTTACACGCAAATTTAATTTATAAAATGGTATTCAATTTATTCAATAATGAAAACAATAGCTCTAACGAAAATATGATTAAAACATTTCGCACATATTAATTAGTGTGCTATAGAACTTAATATTATTGATATATAATTTATCGTCTGTATATGTATTTATCTCGCTTACACGTAAATCCGATGTTTAGTTATTTTATTCCATGCATTTACTAGCAATACAATAACTGATGAAGTGCACGTCTTCATCGTCGTTACTCGAGGGAGCACTTCCGGTCTACTCTCGGTCAGCCCAGTAAGCAGATATCCGATCAAACGTATTAGGGGTTCTGATATCAGTGTCAATGCTTTTGCATGGACAAATAACAAAACTGCTGTAAATGTGTGAAAAAATAAAGAAAACGAAGAGGAGAGAAAAAGAGAATTTTTTAAATAAAAAAACAAGAATTTATTTTTGAAATTACATTGATCTACCTACCTAAAAAACGTCGCATTTCTGCGTCAATATTCTCATTAGTTTTTTAATTTTTTTTAACATAGTTCACCCCAAACAAGGACGGGCGCCACTGTAGACGTAAGGGCTACTGAGAAAAAGGATGAAGTTTGAGGGGGAAACCTAAATTGTGAACTGCGCAGCGAGATGTCTGTTCATATAAGTTTTAAATTTCTGCATGTCAGTACCGTCAGGAACACAGGAAGCCGGGAGGGAGTTCCATAGTCTAGCGGCACGAGGAAAGAAGCTTTCGGAGTAGAAAGCTCTTCGGCATCTGGGGACCTCCACAGTTAATAAATGAGACTTGGAAGACTGTCGGGTTGGTCTAGTGAATTTACGTTGTGGGGGTACCAGAGCAGCAAGCTCATCAGAGCACAACCCATTGAAGTACTTGTAAAACAGGCACAAGGAAGCAACATTGCGGCGATGGGACAAGGGTTGGAGCTTGGTGGATAGTGAGGGACGTATTAAGTTGGCGACTCTTTTTGGACCTTGTCTAAGAGGGAGACACAGTGGATAGTGCCCCAGCCCAGATGTGGCAACAATACTCCATGCATGGGCGGATGGTGGCTTTGTAGAGATATAGGATAATGTCAGGTGTGAGAAGTTTACTAGCACGGTAGAGGGAGACCACTTTCTTTGCAGCAGCCCTGGCAATATCTTCAATGTATTTAGTCCAATTAATTAAATAACCAAACAACATACTTCACAGAAATCTGACATAAAAAAATATATTTCGTAAATATTCATCAGCATGCCATCTTTCTCTTATGCGTTACTTTAATTCGAGAAATGTGTATTTAATTGATTTAATGGGAGGACAATTACTCAATTAATTTAATAACAAAACGATATATTTAAGAAAATGCGATTTAAAACAGACAGTTTTTTAATATTGACCAGCGTGCAATATTTCTTAATATCATCATTTATTTAAACACTGGCGCCAATGGATTTAAGGCTAACCGAGGAAATTAACACTTATATTTTATTCTTATTTTTAAAATTTAATTTAAATTTTACATTGAACATATCATTCTCTTCTCAACGTTGTAACTCCATTTTATTCGTTTTTAACATTTCCTTTTTTCATCAACTTCCAACCATTGCAAAGAATTGCGTTTACAACATTACAATTTTAGAATGAGCATTAATTGTATCATTAATCAATTAACTGAAGAACAAGGTTTACTAAAATATAGCAGAAAACAATGTGAATCTTTAATGGGTAACTGAGTGAATAATTCTCGCCACGTAAAATTATTTCAATCAAGAATGTCTCGATAAAATTCCAGCTTACAAAAAAAACTAGTTGTCCTCTGGATTCGATTTCAGATGATGAACAAGGTGTGCAATTCCCTTTAGAATGTTCAAATGACTCCGAAGTTTCTGGTACGCAAACAGACATGCCAAATCTTCATCCCTCGACGAGACGGATTGCTTATCTAGTCAGTTCTATCATATCACCTTTATTGAGTAACAGATTATAGGAATAATCGGAACAACTAATGCTAACAACGGAATGAAGCTTGTTTCATAAGTCGTAAAATGCTAATTTATACGAACTTATTTTATTTATTCAATATGAATGACATATTTTCAATTGTGTTCATTTGTGGAGTAAGGTACGAAATGGCTTGTTTCATTTAATCCAGTTAAGAGTCAGCACGTGTCTTTCAATCGTGTGCGTGTCCCATTTCTTCCTGAGATTCTCGTGGATGGCTCTGCTCTTAAGAGAAAATCGACTCTGAAACTTCTTGGTCTTTCTCTCTCATCAAATTTTTCTTCGAGCTCATACAGTAGAGTTCTTGTTCTTTTCTGCTTCTCTCTATCGCCCCAACCCTATCCTTACACCTGAGCTTTTGCTCTATCTCTACAAATCTATGATCAGACCATATATGGAGAACTGTTGTCGTGTTTGGGCTGATGAAGCTGTGCCCCATTTGAGGTTTCTTTATAAGGTACAGAAACGTATCTGTAATTTGATTGGTCCCACCCTTTCTTCTTCTCCACACCCTCTCTCTCACAGACGTGATGTTGCTAGTCTCTGTCTTTTCTATAAATACTATTATGGCATGTGTTTCTTTCAGAATAAGGTGATCTATACCACGCGTCTTTTGTTCAATCTAGTTTGACTCCTTAGTCGAGTGGTCCTTATCCATTCGCTGTGTTGATACCTGATTGAAATACACCTTCATATTCCAGTAGCTTCTTTCAAAGAACCGCAGGCTTGTGGAACTCCCTTCCTGCTGACTGTTTTCCCTCTAACTATAACCTTGGTATTTTCAAGACGAAGGTCAATAGGCATCCCCTGTCTTTACGATAACCATATTTGTTCTTGTAAGCTCCTTACATCAAGTGGCTTCATACCTTGTCTGGAGCGATTTCCATTAAAAATTAGTGGTCTCTATTCTTTCTACTACTACTATGGCTGATTATATTTAGTAAATAAGAAGATACAGATAAGATATATTTCATAACAATGTTAAATCTTAGATTAAGTAATGTATTTTGAGATAGAAGCAGTGTTCAATAAACATGTTCTATTACATACATTTTTACTGATTACTCAATTTTCGTTCACATTTTTTGTGTCGTTTAACCATAGTTTAACATTTAAAATGCATAGTTCTTTAAATACATTTGCAATGAATATGTGTTACGTAATTTGAGATGGGAAAATAATTCTATCCGTCGAGTTGTTTAAAAGTCATTGCTGACATCAATACTTTTTTCTGTTTTTATTCCTCAGCATATCATGAACATTATTCCTTGATTGTAGTTATAACTTACTCTTAGAAATGACAAATACGGAAATAAGGAAAGTATTAATTGTTAGAGAAGAACTGTTTTTTTAATTGTCAGTTTAAAAACTTTACTTTTATCATATTATTTGGTAATGTACATGGCATGCCTGTTGAATTGAACTCACTTAACAAAAGAAATGTTGTAGTGAAAATATTTACGGTCCTACCAAAATATTATATATTTTAATGAAGATAGCTTTAAAAAATTGTAGAATTGGGTTAATTTATTTACATATTTCATCTACAAGATGGTATACATTAGATACAAGAGACATAAAAAACAATTAATCCATCTTGAAATACTTTGTAGTGCGATAAAAGCAATCAAAATGCTTTCTTGTAAGCTATTTTTGAGGCAAGATATTGAACGTCGACCATAAAAATCTGTAACGACATTAACCCTTACGCTAACCCTAATTCTAACAACGCAGATCATTATGAAACATGTATGTAATCTCTTATCACGTGGCACAGAAATCAATGTTTCGAAGTAAGTACAAATTACATACGTAACGCATGAAATACACATTAAAGAGATGAGAAAGTGGACGTTGAGTTTATTTCGGCAGCCTCATAACTCTCGCTTCCCTTATTTTGTCCTTTAGTCCCCACATTTAGTGTTCACATTCTATGAGCGATGTTTCTAACAAGGGGGAATCTATTTATCTTAAGTTGATCGTTTTACCCCTAAGTAGTATTTTTTAGCTCCTCACATCAAGTGGCTTCATGCCTTGTCTGCAGCGATTTTCATTAAAAAATAATTCAGCCGTGTGTAATATATATGTTCATATGCGTATTGCCGTAAAGAAGTTCTATAGGAACTATATACATGAATTAGGATGTGTGTCGTTATGATCCGTGTTTAATAGTTGGCCTCATAAGACTTTTAAGTATTTTACGATTTTCAATCGCTTATGTTTTGTATTTCTTTTCCTATGGGTACTAGGGTCACTCTCCTTAGTCTTTATATGATTAGATTGTGTCCTAACTGATTGAATGAACGTTGACATTTACCAAAAACAAAACTAGTACACTTAATAAATGGCGTGTGTTTATTTTCTATTCTATTAAAGCAAATACTACGTAATGATAATTGTGTCTATCATTACACTCCAGGTTAGTGTTTTCTATGGAAATCGCTTCAGACAAACCATGAAGCCACTTGATGTAAAGAACTAAAACGAAAATACTACTTCAAGGTAAAATACTAGCAAATGATAAGTTTTAAATTGATAGATCCTGACCCAGAAATAGCAATTCGTCCCACTTTGTCAGAAACATTGCTCATGTAATCTCAGGGCAACAGGACAAAATAATGGAAGCGATAGTTTCGAGACTGCCGAAACTAAACTCATGGTAAACTTTCTACTCTCCAAAGTTGATCAAGGTTTCTTTCCCTGAATATTCCCATAAATACTGTAGTGATAACTTCAATAACATGCCATGTATTCTTTTTTTTTTAATTTGATTTATCAGTTAAAAACATGTTTCCAATAAAGAATATTGAGGCTTTAATGTTATCTGATTTATATTATAAGTCAACTTACAAATGCAATCTACATTAAACATGAAGAGTGTATCTCTTTTACGTGTTTTTATCTCTTTGTCAATTATGTGCTTCAAAACTACTAATATAGGTTACACCAGATTTATCATAATTGAGATTCCGGTTATGTAATATGTGAGTTAAAATGTCAATTCTACAAAAGCTACTAATACAACTAATTTTTAACTGTAAACTAATAATAATTATAAAAACATAAAGGTTATTCATCACATATCAAATAAAATTGCAGACTATCTCTATTCGTATAAAATTAGAATGTGTATATATTTCTGTAGTATCTATGGTTTGATTTGGTTTGGTAGTTTTGTTTTACGGCATATCAACCCTTTTGGGGTTATTTAATGCCGAATCTGGTCTTGTTTTCTTCTCTTTTTTGTTTCTTTCCCCTTTTAATATCTGTTTCTATTTAACCCATAGTTGGGACCCTAACAGGTACTACCACTCCGGGTCAGGGTGGACCTGGGAGCAATGGTAATTAAGAGGAGGCTCCACATTCCCCAAAGTCCGTAAGCCGGATCTCACCATCGGATGTAGTTTAAGGTCATATCCAGGACCGGGAGTAGGGTAGGAAAAATAAAAATAAAAAAGGGGAGGGAGAAAGGGAGAGGGGCTGTTGTTTTTGTTTTTGGTTTTGTAGAACATAATTAAGTTTTACAAAAAAAAAAAAAAAAAAAAAAAAAAACGTCAATGTAGGTGAATTTCGTCTCAGGGAGCCACAGGACAGCCTGATCTGGTATCACCAGGTAGTATCTATGTACACCATTCACTCCTAAACAAATTAAATTATCATCATGAATTTTAAAACACAGATACAATGCGTAAAAATGGTTAACGTGGGATATATTTATTTTAATGCAAATGGCAGTAAAATCGTGTCGAAGCCCATTTGTGAGATTTTAGATACTTCAGATTTTTGTGAAATTTCTATAATAGGTATTAGACATCAATTAATAAATATCCCCAAAGTTTACTTTCCGTGGCGTATGTAAATATTTTTAATGACCATAGTATTGGTACAACCTCATATCTAAAGATTTAAATGTTTTACACATGCATTGTATTCACGATATAGTCATTCGTCATAAATCAAGCAAGATTTACTTAATTTCAATTTCCTCTTATGACCCCTCAATTTTAATTCTTAAATTTTAGACATTTTCTAGAATCTAAATTATGTAAATTGGAATAAGGATTCTAGACATAAGTTTTAGTTGATTTTAATTTTCGTGAAAGAACAAAAAGGTGATTCATATCTGTTTTGCAAGGAGGATTGATTTTACGTGTCCTGGAACGGGTATTCTACTAGTCGTATATAAAAAAAAAACACTAAAGTTAACAGATGTATTGATATTTAAGACTACTAATTGTTATGCTTATAAAATTCAGTTTCAAAAGTGATATGCAAACGGAATATTATATTTAAAGCAATAACTCTTATTTAACTTGTCAATTAAATGTTAATGAGGAGAAATCGAATACACTTAAATCAAATTATGGAATCAAGTAGAACAGTTGATGTGCACTACAATGATGGATACGTGATCTATATCGCATAACATATGAAAGAGTTTTAACAACATGTTGATAAAAAAGACGTAAGCGTAATAACTCTATCACGCGAGTTGGTTAATTTCTCCTAAATACAATGATATGAAAATATATTTTCTACAAAGCAATTACAAATTTAGCGTGTATTAACTTTCTATAAATGGAGACAAATATTCAAAAGAAATGTTAGAAAGCAAAGTAATTGAATTGACAAATCAAATAGGTTCCATTTCCTATCTTGTAAAAATCGATCTATGTCTAAAGTAAAATACAATCTACATTCATATAGAGCTGAACATACGTGTTGTCGAATGGAATTACGTAACTCATATGAAAATAAGAAACGAATAAGTAATGTCGGAGATTTATGTAAAAGTCATTATAAAAAATTCCTTTTTGGAGCAATGCATGACGTTCACTTATATTCCTAAAAGTCTTATCTAAGTCCTCTATTGTAAGGACAGTCTATGTCGGAATCAAATCCGATCAGATCTATAGTGCTTACGTAGAAATTGCATTAAAAAATTGATGAACTGACAATTTCCCCGGTGGATAATAGCAACGTGTGTTTATCTTATAGGATGCAATGGATAGTTTGCTATAGGTATTGTATCATCATTAAATAAACCCTCGACGGTTAATATGATGTAAAACAGACATGCTTAAGTTAATAAATGTTATCATATATAAATTGACTTATTTTGTTATATTTTTACATGTAAAGGAGTAATTATTGTATGTCAATTCTTATTATTGATTATATATATATATATATATATATATATATATATATATACAGGGTGGGCCAAAATAAGGGTCCTATCTTTAAATTTGAATAACTTGAATTTGAATAACTTCCACAAAATAAAAGTTAAACTCACCAAACTTTATGTGTGTGTAGACTGACCCTTCCGAGATTTTTTGAAATAAACAAAACAAATTTTAGCCGAAAAACACTTCTTAAAACTTACAAAAACTAAAGTATTGTTTTTTACACTGTTTTGAGTTTTTTAAGCAAAAATAATGTTTTCTAAATGAGGGTACGTTCATTAGGGCTAATACGGCTCATGCTTGCTTCGGAAGGGGTCCTTTACTTATTCTAAAAAAAAAAAAAAAATCAATAAATAAAAAAGTTATGAATTTTTAAAAATAGTACCCTTATTTTTGCCCACCCTATATATATATTCACTTTTTATACATAACGATACATGTGTTGTACTATATATTTAGCGCTTTTAAAGTATAAATAACACGTTATATGATCATATATCATATATTTAGTGATAATGGCGCACGGTGCATGTTGTGAGATATGTAATAATTTGTTTTTCTGATGAATTTTACATTTTAATTAAATGTATAAAGATATCGCAGATGTTATTATCACGCTTCTGATGCTATATAAGATTATAAGTTCATGGTTCCACTTTTTTTTATCTTCAAAACGTGTTTATCATCTAAGGAAGTTTGCATGGAACGACATCCGTTAAACACAGACATCACCATTTTTGTCACTTAAGGCGACATTAAATGTTCATTAATATATTCATCGTGCAAGTTTCACTCTGAATAAATAACAACTGTCTTGAGATATTAATATATATATTAGTTTTTGTCAACAATGAAACTGTACAATTATATGGTAAACCATCTTTACAATGCATGTGTATACATATATTTACATATAAACAGTCATCTATATAGTTATATGTAATCGGCATTATACATATATATCTTATACACAAAATAGAGACCGAGTTTTTCATATTTTATTAATATTAATAGCTTTTTTAGAGGGTAAAACAAAGCAAAAATCTGTGTTCTTTTTTCTGTGTGCTTTTCTCTGTGAAGTGTATATTTAGAATAATTATGTGGATTAAGTTTTAAAAATATGCTTTGAATATGTAGACAATAATAAATATTGCAAACTATTCCATGATCAAGAAATGCCGCTGCGTTTAATAAAAATTACAGAATTTTAACATTTAAGTCGCTTCATCTATGTCAGAGTTGATTTTTTTCTGGCTATCGGCCATCATGGCAACAAATCAAAGTTCGGGACTCGTCGAAGAAACGAAATATTATTTTACAAGTTAAAATATGATGTAAGCTCCCAGATTATTACTTTTGAAAGTTAAGCATTTTTAGGAGGTGGAGTTTTTTTATAAAGTATTATATTTCTCTAAAGTGTAACCATTTTATTTTTTACTTTAAAATTATTATTGTAACAATCCCTCAATCCAACAATGCAATCATACGGCGTGAGTACAAATGGTAATGAATTATTAAGAATGAATATTGTAATTTAGAGTTTATAGAAATGTTACGGGAATGTTTTGTTTGCAGATTCGTGCCTGGTGTAATGTTCCTACCGTTAGTATACATATACAAGGTGTTGCAGCAAAATCCGACACTGTGACTAAGTTCTGAGATCTACCAGGAGGTGGCGTAGAGTGTGATACAGCCCGGGATGAACGAGACTCCGCCGCACGTCCTTACATCTTCCAGCAAGTCTCCGCTACTGGTCGCCAGACTTATGACAGCCTTCTTCACCTGACTGCAACCCCCTTTACATTTTTTCTCGGCTTGATCGAAGCCAAGACCAACAGACACGCCTACAATACGGTCGACTTGAATTACAAAAGAAACCGACGAATCTTTCTGCGAGTACCGGCTGCATTATTTCTTTAATCAAAGATGACAAGATTGATGAAACTTGGGTAAAGTCCAGCAGACACTGTAATGTATAGTATTTAAATAATATAATTAATAATAATTACTGTGGAATCGATCATCTATCACCTTATTGTCTTTCAACTAACTTGTGATTCATATATATATATGTATATATGTATATATATATATGTATATATATATATATATATATATATAAATGTGTGTGCGAATATTAGAATCATAACTTACGCCTGGTGCTACCATATCAGGCTTTCTGACCAAAAATGCACCAAATAGTAATGTTATAATTTTCTCCCTTCCCTTCGCAAAACTAAATCATGTTCTGTAAAGCCAAAAACAAAAAATGTTTCCCCTACAAAACAACCAAACCAAACACTATGAATAAATAATTGAACATTTAAAGAACATGAATCATAGAAGAAGTTACAGAAATGACCGGATTCGAAAGTAAATAACACGAATAGGGTCGATATGCCGTAAAACAAACCACACAAACCAACCTCTCATGAATAAATATTTTAACATATAAAGAAATTGAAGAATTTTTTTTTAATAAATATTACCAGATTCGTCCGCATCACATAACCAGAAAAGGGTTGATATGCCGTAAAAAACACTCAAACATAAACACCATGAATAAATACTGGAACATATAAAGAACTTGACGCATGACACCTTTATCAAAATTACCGGATTAGGCATTAAATAACCCAAAAAGTGTTGATATTCCGTAAAAAAGAACCAAACCAAACACTATTAATAAATACTAGAACATATAAAGAAGTTGAAGCACAAAAACCTTTACCATAATGGCAGGAGTAAGCATTACATAACCCGAAAATGATTGATATGCCGTAAAACAAAACAATCAAATCAAACCAACTCCACTTACCATTTCATATTATAATAATAATGTATATGAAATCCAGAATAATAAACAATAAAGACTGATAACTATTTTTAGAAAATATTTTATTTAATTGAAATTGCACATATAATCAAATCCTTTGTTATATAATAAAATATAAACGAAACTAAACAACATTATTTTCAATGCAGAATAAATTATTTGAAAATGGAATTGGATTTAATTTTTACTAAAATCTAAATAAAATAAACATCGTATAAATATTATTTCTTCATTGATAAAATTGGGATAATTTGTCGAAAAGCGGAAATAATCTGTTTTTTGTCTTTACAAACATTTTAATAAATCCGAATCTTAATGATAAACGATTGCTGTAGATAAACTTTTCCCGTAAATAAAATCGTGAAACCAGGGCAAACCAAAGAAAACTATTATTATATTTGATTTTAACCACTAACAAAAATAATGCAATGTAAATCAGCGGTTAAGGCTATTCAGGTCTTGGCTATTATAAACGTAAGTTGAGAAATTATAATGGCCGATATCAAATAGACGCTGACTATGCTATTCTTGTTAGATTTTATATGCAACGGCGATTTATAAAGTTTATAAATATCAAAAAATACATTCACAGTTTTATTTTTTCTTGATAAATATCAAACTCATAAATGTATTTCCTATCAAACAATCTCTAAATTACTCGGAGAGTATCGTTGTTCTTACACATTCAGAGATACAATCTACATCTATATATGAGAAATATTTGTTTTCTGTAATTATTAAAGAACTTTTTTAATATGAGTAAACACCCAAACACATCCAAGTCGACATTGGATTGTTGTCATGTTATTTTAACGTTCGCTTGTTTTATGGAATACTTATGGCTAAATACATTTATTTTTGTATTTCTATAGATCGGTACGAACACAGTGATAGCCATGAGCAGCCAAGATGGTTATAAAAACTTTTAATGCCAGTTGGGATATTTCTGGCCAGACAACTGCCAATAATAATGTTGTTTTCATTAATAAACATTGCTGCTTTGGATCCGAATTTAGCTGAGGTCTGCTACGATTAGGCGGAATAATTCCACTCAAATATGATTTACTTGTTGCCTATTTAGTAAACAGACATTTATTTTACTGCTATATTGTGTTTTTATCACATCACTAGTAAATAATTGTCATACATGTAAGTACACATATATACACACATAACTAATCAATAAAATATAACCCATAATCAGATTAGAAGAAAGAACGAGGAACAAACGAAATTATGAGATTACGATAGCAAGAAAATATCAAATAAAAGTTCTTAATAAATAAAAAGCTGTGGTGTTTACTTACAATTATCAAAGATCTGAAAAATTGTGGATAAACTTATATAGGATATAGGAAGTAACACTAATCACACCTTTGTTCGTGGGAAGCCCAACGATTGGTTAACTAGCTAGCCGCGTATATAAGAACACCCAGCAAAAATAAATCCATCCATTTAAGCATGAGGATTCTCCCATGATGAAACGCAGGAGCCTCCGTGTAGCTTAATTGTCATGAATATATTTCTATTGCTTACTATATATATATATATATATATATATATATATATATATATATATATATATATATATATATATATATATAATTAACTTGTTACAAATATCCAGGGGGTATGAATCCGAAGGAAGTTGAAACCGGGTTTATGAGAGTGCTCAATGAAAATTCAGAGCAAAATATATATTTTTTGATTTTATTCCATTAGTTGCGACAGAACAAGTTTTGTTTCATTGGTGCGAATAGCCACCAGTTCATCGGGCCGGCGAAAGGAATTCAAATGGCATAAAATTTCAACTTCACTCTAACGGGAGATTGAAAATTGAAAATACATTGGAGGGGGAGGGGGATAGAGTTGGGGCTTTGTCTATAACGGCGACATGGGACATGAGAGGGGAGGGGGGAGGACCCCAGCAAGTCGTGTTTAAAATTATTACGTGGGAGGTTTTTCACGTGTCAGTGCTGTGACAATCTCAATCTCGGCCGGGGTGGGAGGAGGGAGATGGGGCGACGGCCAGAGTGAGTTAAATTTAAAATGAGAATAAAATTATGATTACAACCGTCATTCTTATTTTATTTTAATTCTAACAAGTAATTATCATGTGGATAAAAATGTTTGATAATTTTAATTTAGGGTATTAATTGCTACTTTTGCATTTTATTTATTTTATTTTAATGTTTTGTTTATTATTTGTAGTGAATTTTGTTGTGATTATATTTTTTAAAATTGTGATTATATTATACCGAGATCAATACTAGTGGAATCATTTTATAAGAGAAGTTTTCTGGTGTTACCAGTCTTATCATTAACAAAACCGATTATGACAATGGTAACGCCTGCCAATCATACCTACGATAGTCGCAGTGATAACGGCCCTATATAAAAGCCTTAAGAAAAATAAAAATAAAAATAAAGATAAATATAAATAAAATTAGAATAAAAATAGAAATAGAAATAACAAGTTTGTAAGAATATTAATAATAAAAACAATAATAATAATAATAATAATAATAATAATAGTATTAAAAAATAATAATTATAATAATAATAATAATAATAATAATAATAATAATACTAATAATAGTAGTAATAATTATTACTAATTCCATTGATTTATTAATTTATTTATTTCCATTCATTGTTTCTTTGTTTATTTAATATTATTTCTTAAACCGCAGTATTTATAAGTATCTTATAAATAGCGCCGAATATGCGTCGGTGTACACTAGTGACAGGTTTTCTGTCATGAGTAGATCACATTCGTTATTCAACGTTAAAGTCCTGGAAGCAATATATATTAAGTCATAAAAACCCTTCCTTCGTAAACAAAAGGAGTGGCTTCTAATACCTAATGTGATCCACTTATGGCCCCCTCCCATTTCCCCCTAAACTTGTCACTGGTTTTCATTTCACTATTTTAAGTTTTTAATCGTAGTGCATGAATTATTCCACGTATTTACTCTGATGAGTGTGGACGAAAGCCGGCTTAGTAGATTTATGTATTGATTTTTTCCTGTCGTTTTTACACTTTTCAATTTCATTCTAACTAAGAAAATGTAACAAACGTTTATATTCCTTGCCTTAATATATATATATATATATAACTATTTCATGTATCCATATAAAATTTAATACGGAGATATAATTTTTTATGTATCAATTTTCAGTTTTTGCTTTAACAGTGCTCGATACGTAAGTAGAGCTAGGTAGTAAGTTATGAAAATATATTTATGGCAATTAAGCTAAACAGAGGTTCCCGCATTTCATCCTCGGGGTTACTTCCAGGCTAAAATTTGCCATACATATATGTTCATATATATATATATATATATATATATATATATATATATATATATATATATATATATATATATATATATATATGTATGTATGTATGTGTATATATTTCGGCAGCAAGTCGTTTATTATACATGTGTCATTGAAGACCACAAAGTTTTCTTTCTTTGCAATCTTTCTGGTTAACATCTCGACTCAGTGAGCGATTCGTCGTGTTTCCTGTGTCAATTTCTGGAATCTGGCGCCTAATAACGCATAGCCTCCTGAAGACGGTCGCGAAGACCGAAAGCGCTAGAGAAATGGCCCAAGATACAACATTAGGCGCCATAATCCACCAATTGGCACCGGAAACCCGACGAATCGCTCGCCGAGTCGAGAAGTTAACCAGAAAGATCGCAAAGAAAGAAAACTCCGTGGTCTTCAATGACATATATATATATATATATATATATATATATATATATATATATATATATATATATATATATATATATATATATACTCTTATTTGTATTGCCAAAAAAGTAAAAAAATTCGTTCGAAATTTCAAAAGTGGACTACAAAACAACTTATCTAACCTAACCAGGATATTTACATTATATTTTAGCAAGTCTTGTGTGACTTATTTTAAAGTAGTCACAATCATCACAAATGTTTAAATGTATATAAGAAATCTGTAAATGAATGTGTTAAATTCATTTTACCGTTGGCGATTCGATGAATGTAATGGAAATACTCAAACGTAATTTACTTTATTTCATTAAAGAATAAAGCAGCTTCATAATTTACAAATATTTTTTTTAAATATTTTATTTTGATTTTTTTCCGACTACTATTCTACTATTCGTTATTCATGAAGTTAGTAATTTACCTTATTAACTTCAAGAACTATTGACAAATATTTTCAAAATGGGTTTGCGGATGTAACCTCCACGCTTTAAGATTCATCTTGGTAGAATAAAATCGCAATTACAAATAGAAATTACAAGCAAGCCCAACCTTTAGTGATAGTTATATCTATGAGCAATGACAGTACAAAAAAGCCAACAATGCTTGGATATGGTATATAAGCACTAATTTCAGTTGCAATATCGCCAATTTAGAACATTTTAAAAACTGAAATTTATGGATATAAGAACTTAATCCGGCCATTCACAAATAACAGCCAATGTTAACACAAGGAATCTATGCTACAGAACGGCCGGAACATTGTCCTAACGACCACGCAAATTCCATAACTAGACATGATAGCTCTAATCGAAGAACCAGGTATTAATAACCCAAAGATGGAAAAGATGAGTCTAGATGGAAAGTGAAACAAGCACTTTCAGAATCAAGGCATCCCCAAATTCTCATAGAGCGTGATGTATACAATAATACTATCATCAATCAAAGGAAATGTAAAATCTGAAAACGATGTATAGATATGTATATTTAAACGATTTGGCCAATCTGATACAATGTGCTGACCAAAAAAACGATACTATTCAAAAACATAGAGTAAGTCACACATCCACAGTAAAAACAAGTATTCCACACAACCGACAGAGTATCAATGTACAGGAAGTTAGTAAGATATTAAATCATCATCCTGGGAATCATGAGAGTCAGTCAATCCACTGAGCCACTAGTTGGTGTATATAATCACAACTTAGGGCTTCGTCGTATGTCGAGAACTCCAAGGATTCCCTAAAAGAAATCAAGACTTAGTCAGTTTACATCGAACGAATTCAATAATGAGAATCTGACTGCCGTGGAGGATCAGTAAGCATCAACGGTTTCACTGAATAAACGCACCTGTATACCAAGGTGTATTATGATTACAATACTAGATTATGGCGTGGTATAATCTAATTCAAAATAAGAGTTCATATACAGGACCAAAGAAAATTGTCTACCTATTGCATGACTATTATTTCCAGTACGGGCCAATCTATACATGGAATACGTCGAAAACATGCATTATGGTGTACATCACTAAAGTGTGGCTTCCATGAGTGTATTACCCGTTCATACTCTGGTCACATTAAGAATTCATCGACAACGTAAACCAATACCGCCTAGCTTAGATGTGGTGATAATTCGTATTGATGAACGGTTCAAAGAGATCCGTACATCGAAAGCCGAACTTCATTGAACAATACATCAACCTGCCCACCTTAAATTTATACAATGGGCATTAACATCGTGCAAAGACTATACATAATACTAATACATATATTATGGAGATGGACAACTCAAGGGAAATGTTGCCCTGAATTACTACCCAGATAGCATGGGATTATTTAAGAGAAATCTAGATCAAACGTCAAGGCAGATTACCTAAAAACTCACTACAGTCTCTCTACTATCTTTCAATGGCTTACCTTGAGGGTTTAGAGAGTACACTATCGATATGACATCAGGATAGTATTCAGAAGCGACGGAACTTCCCCCAAAATGATATTTTTTTCTATAAAAGTTTTCTTTAGAATAGTCAATTTTCATGTAATCCTTTGACTATTTCAGACGATTCTATCCTCTCAATTAGGCGTAACAGATGATTTTAACAGACGTCATTTTATGCATAAAGCATTGTATTTTTTATTGGAATCGCTCAAGACAAGGCATGAAACCACTTCATGTAAGGAGCTAAAAAAACGGCAGATTATTATCGCAAAGACAGAAGATGTCTATTGACCGTAATCTTGAAAAGACCAATGCAATGGCTATGAAGAAAAACAGTCAACAGTTCCATAAGCCTCCAGTTCTTTTTAAAATAATCTACTGGAATAGGAAGCTGCATTATAACGAGAAATCAAAATAGTGAATTGGTGAAGACCACTATTCTCGAAAGCAATAGCTGGATCCGTAAAAGATGCCCACCAGTCTGTAGTCGAATGGGACCATAAATAGATGGTTACATCCATTACTTCCAAAACAAAGCTTCTTTCCTTTTACAATAATAAGAAACCTTTCTAATCACCGATTGTTATGGTAAATAGTCCCCTTTCCCGAGAGCCCGACATTTAAACTATTCGACCTAACATTCACACTCAACATGAATTGGAATTAATACATAAAATATAGTGCAAATTCTACTGCAAAAAATATAGTCTACCTCTAGTATCATATATCTCTATGAAACAACCATTCGCCCATGCATGAAGTATGGTTGCCACATCTGTGCTCGTACACAAGCCACTCTTCCTGTTAGACAGGGTACAAAAAAGAGACTCTAACCTGATACATCTCGCATTGTCTACGAAGATACAGCCTCTGTATCATCACAGCAATGTGTAATCCATGTGCTTGTTTTACAAGTACTTCCATGAAATGTGCTCGAATGAACTTACTTCACTTGTACCCCTTCAACGGAAATACCTCTGATCAACCTGACTAGCGGCAAAATCACACCCCTTGCTTCCTATAAGTCCATAGATACAAGATAAATGAATTCTCAAATAGTTCCTCATACAGCTTAAATATATGGTCCCTGCTTTCCTGACTGTACCAACATGCACATATTTAAATGTAATGTGAAAAAGTATATTGATACCCAACTGCTCTCTTAGGATGACTCCTATAAATCAGGCACATTAATTACAATAGTCCTTACGTCTCAATATATATATATATATATATATATATATATATATATATATATATATATATATATATATATATATATATATATATATATAAAGTCATACACGAACAAACTGTGTCGATGAATCACAGCCCTTCCGTGCGGCTAGACAAGCACCCCTCTCTACCCGATGATCGAACCTTCAACCGAATTGATAGTCGTCAGCTTTACACGGGAAAATAGCGTGTAAATCGTATCAACGATGTATATTTATATGAACATTAACTCCCTGCTTCCACTGTGATCAAATTGTTTATTAACAAACAAATAGCTTTGCATTACGTTTAAAAACCAGCAGGAGACATCATCCAACAACAGTGCTCAACCTGTAAAAAGGGGGCTTATATAATCATCGACGGAATAGTGTTTATTTGTATCACAGCTCTTAAGTACGGACAGACTAATACTTTTCCCGAGCCGTGGATCGAACAATATATATATACAGGGTGGGCCAAAATAAGGGTCCTATCTTTAAATTTGAATAACTTGAATTTGAATAACTTCCACAAAATAAAAGTTAAACTCACCAAACTTTATGTGTGTGTAGACTGACCCTCTCGAGATTTTTTGAAATAAACAAAACAAATTTTAGCCGAAAAACACTTCTTAAAACTTACAAAAACTAAAGTATTGTTTTTTACACTGTTTTGAGTTTTTTAAGCAAAAATAATGTTTTCTAAATGAGGGTACGTTCCTTAGGGCTAATACGGCTCATGCTTGCTTCGGAAGGGGTCCTTTACTTATTCTAAAAAAAAAAATTAAAAAAATCAATAAATAAAAAAGTTATGAATTTTTAAAAATAGGACCCTTATTTTTGCCCACCCTGTATATATATATATATATATATATATATATATATATATATATATATATATATATATATATATTTAAATTTATTTTAAAAGAGTATTTTATAAATATGTTCCCTCAAGTATATAATCAAATGAATAATGCGATAAATTCATACAAGATATTGAGAATATACCATTATTAGGGTTGGCAGAGAGTGTAGATAATCACATACATTTATATATAATTAGTTACATATTAATTTTCATATTTTGATGACATTAAACAAAATAGCATTATATATACTAATATATATACATATATATATATTTAATATATATATATATATATATGAAAAGGTGAAGATAATCATATATATATATATATATATATATATACAAAAATAGTTGCATATTTATTTTTCATATTTTATTAAGACTACACAAAAAAGCAGAAGTGTGTCCATTCATTTTTCAATGAAAATATTTCTTCTCTAAAAAAAGAAAAAAAATTAGTTTGGGAAATAATAAGCTTCAAGTATTTATTTGGAAGAGTATATAAGTTGATAGATTATTTTATCCTTTGAAAAGAGATGTAAAACACTTTGAAATATTGGATTCACTGTATTCAACCTTTTTTATATATAAATATAGGTATATATTATACTTTATTTAACTATATAAAATTATACTTTATATTTCCTTTTCTTGAATCGTATGTCCTATAATTGTATGGAGATTGAAATGGGACTCATAATTATCGCCATCAGTCTATTCAAGCTTTTCCCTAGAATCTTTGAATCCTTAATCAATCTAGCGATCGTTAATGCTACACTTCTTTCTGACCATCAGTATAGATTTAAGCAAGCATATTACCATGCTGATATTTTAACAGTCATCTCTGAACGCATATACCATACAATGGACAAGGCAGATGAAGCTAGGGTCGTAGCGCTTTACATGTCCAAAGACTTTTACAAAGTCTGGCATAAATGTATTGTCATAAACATTACCTCATATGGTTTTACTGGACAAATACTTAATATAATTAGATCTTTCGTAAATAAAAGAAAAAAATCCAGGTTGTCCTTGATTGCCGTATATCTAAAGAAAAACATGACATAAATGCAGGTGTACCCAGGGATCGATCATTGCGCCTTTATTGTTCCTGAATTTCATAAACGACATTCCTGATGACATTGTGTCTGGGATAGGTATATTTACTGACAACACCACGTTCTACTGTCGTAATGTAGGTAAAATGGATGCGCATATATATGAGGCAATGGCTGAATCTTTAGACAGTGACGTACCTTATATAGTGGAATGGGGTCATAAATGGATAGTGACATTTAATGCTGCTAAGACACAGCTCTTTTCCTTCCACAACTGCAAGAAACCTCTTCAGCCACCGATTGCTCTGGCGAATAACACTCTACCTGACAGCCCAACGTTCATACACTTCGGCCTAAAATTCACAGATAGAATGAATTGGAACAAATACATATAGTGAGGCGATTTAGCTCGAAATTTCAAAAGGATTGTACATTTTGTGATACAAGCATCAAATTTGGCACAAATGTACATTGATATATGGCAAACATTTTCAGATATAGAGCCACTTGGAATTCTTCCTTCATGTCCGATATATTGCATTTCAAAATATCCGTTGTTTGAAACCTACATTTTCCATTATCTGTGTGTCTAATGCTGTTATTGGCTCGATTCTGGTGTCGAAATGTATGTTTTGGGAGGAAAGGCATTCAATGATAACAATGTGTATCTTTATAAATTGGCCAACATATTGGATTTCAAAATGGCCGCTACTTGAATTCTACATGTGCGATTTCCTCTGGGTCAAATATTTCTATAGTACATGACAAATAAAAAATCCATTTTTCAAAATGACATACTTTATTACAGTACTCCACTTAATTCATGAGAGATGAATATTCATCATCATGTATTTTTGACAAGACAACATTCTACTCAAAGTCTGCCAAGTAAACATTGTTTTTACAAGTTTGAGTTATTGATTAGATTCTGTGTTGGTCTATGTTTGATATGGCACCTTTCATAAGAGATTCAGCTTATTAGTCTTCTCAATTACTTAAATCAAAATGATTAATTCGAGGTTACGTCTGAATATCCACAAAACTAGCTTTCCCTGTATAACTCTAATAAAAAATATCAATTTACTTCAACTACTAATTTTGAGTTTTATACATTTGATGTATGTCTTAAGTTATTAAATATCTAAGTTAAAATTCTGACATGCTCTAAAAGCTGGGTGTGTACTGACATTCGGCAATGGTCTGGTATTTTATACTAGGTATACATCGGTACTGAAGATATGTGTACATACACAGTGTTATGTTAACCAGTTCAGCACTGCTACAAGTAAATGAATGTTATGAACTCATCTTCATGTGCAGCCCCCTTCACACACAAAGGGCTGTGTACTTATTGGTAGCCTTCTTGCACTTCCAGCGTATCACACATCTTGTCTGGCACTTGCAAGAAACCAGCTTAATGCAGGTGTGAGTTACCTCAGGTAGCCTGGTCCAGTATGGTGTGCATTGTCCGCCAGTTATTGACCAACCCCAGTTGGTTGGTGATGGGAGTTCTGGTGCTGGCATCAGTATCTGATCCCACACATGTCCACCTTGATATACTGCCCTATTGACATGTTCCTCTAAAGCTGCTCTGGTTTTAGGGATAAGTTACACGTTGTTCTTCCGTGCAAATGGTTTCCTCCTGGCCTTGTCAATATCCGTGCATTTACTGGTTCGATCATGCAACCTTTCGATGATGCACATTGCATCATTTTGTATGTCACTTGGTGCGAAAGACAGCTGCATCAGCGCATCAGTTAACTCTGGCAGTAATGTCAAGACTGGCCATAGAGTCTTCTTGCCATGTCCAGTATCGCATCCAGTTAAAGCGTAGATCATAGGCAGTGCAAGAGCCTCCTCTGGTCTCAGTCCAGCTGATATTTCATATGTTGCTAGCTATCGGAAACTTTGGCCTGTTCCGAATGCCAGTCTTCTGGTTTCAATTCTTATACCCCGGACACTGCCAGCACCACAACATCGGTGCTTACAGTCCGGATGACTATCGAATGGTGTCCGTGCTTGGCTGCGTGAGGTCCATGCAGCAACATCCGACTGTCAACCTCTTTATGGTTTCATGGGTCGAGTGAAGTAAGATCTGGTAGTAGTGGCTTACTGAGCACTGCCTCTCTATCAGTAATGACGAGTTGCGTGTCCTTTTGGTCAAACCATTCCGGGAGAGCTGTCGAGAGAAGCTTAAACAGCTCGGTCTTGTTGCTGCCCACTCGTACGAAGTGGAGTATCTTATGCAACACTGTGCCTGACACATGTGGACAATGTGGTGGCACGAGTTCGCCTGTGTTTTACGCTGTTGAACTTTAGTATCTGGGCTGCGGTAATTGCTGCATGGTTAGTGTCTTCCGTCTGTTCATTGATGCTGAGTCCCTCGATAATCATGCTGACTAGTGCAAGCAGCAACGGTGGAACGGATCCTTCTTGGCATTTTTCAGGGAATCCTGTGAAGGGCTTGGTTTCTCCGAACATATGACGGTGAACAATGTGTGCAGCACGTGTAAGATGGACTGCATCACTATCACTGTCCAGTTCGCAGGATTTGTCAAGGGCAGCACAGAGATCTGCTTCAAATACAATGAATATGTATCTCCACGTGGTGTGTGCTTGCATGTTATGAATCTGAGATCGCAGTCTCTGTGTAAGTCGTATGGAGTGGTATCTCGAATCGAGCTGCACTCCAGGCTGTTTCATTCTCGACTGATATATGGGGACAAGATCGGCCAATCTAAATACTGGTGCTGTCTCCTCATCTTGTTTTGTTTTCTCAATGTAGAGCACGAGTTAAGCAAAGACTACTGCCGACATTGCTCTCTCTTGGTAGGAGTCATGTTGTCCTGTTGATTGGACTGATCTCGCGCGGTTGTAAAGTCCTATCAAGCACTGCAGGTGATACTGGGCGTCCAACGAAACCATGTCCCCACCACTGAGACGGCCCAGCAGCTTTGTTATCACCAAGGCGGTTTGCACAGGCACGGACCCGTCTGTTAATTTCAAATGTTGCAGCTTTCTGAAGACTATTATCCCTGCAGGTTGTCCACAGAAGAAAAAGTTTCTGTAACGTGAATGCGCCATGGTGCGTTTGCATTAAGATTGTTCCTCATCGCTCTGACTTCCGTTCTTGAGTGCTCTCTTCTGGGTTCTCTGTAGTTTGGTGTTGTTGCACTGGAGCTTGCACGTATGGTGATATTGTTCGTCATGTGCAACAATCGCATCTTCAATGACATGGACATCATCAAGTCTTTCCAATTGGAGTGATCCTGGAATCTCTCCAAGTCCATTGAATTTGATCAAGTTCTCTGCGAGTGAACTGTATCTACTACCAATGTATTTTCTCTTAAATTGTTCAGGTTTGGTCAATGTCTCCATCTTGTCCTCTTGACAGATGATGCATAACCTCCAGTCAGTAGTGGTGAGGTGGTGTGATGTTGATGAAGTTCGCTCCGCATGAGATAGTGTGAACCTCTTGGACATGGTGATCGAAGTGTCTTTAGAAGAACAACTAGCACCGTTAGTCTACAGGCATGCATGCATCACGATGAACCTGAAAAGACACAATGTAGCAGTTTAGTAATCATAAATGTCATGAAAACTGCTATTACAACTACACTCTTCCAAATTCCGTGACAAACCTAGAAAAAGGATCAGTTGGGGTCATGGAATGAAATTAATGAGGATGGGTCTGAGTAAAAAGTAAAGGGGTGGGGTGAACGGAAATAATGTGGATTTCACCCTTCCGACTACTTCTCTCACACTCTCACCCACCTACCCCTCCCACTTTAAGCCCACCTTCATTTTTCAAATCTTTTCTAAAACCATGACATTACCAACACACCAAAATCACAGAGCCTCCCCCTCCTCTTTCCCCCACCCCTCCACTTCTTCACTAACAGTCAGCCTCATTATTTCCGTTCACCCCCACCCCTCTACTTTTTCACTCAAACCCATCCTCATTAATTTCATTCCATGCTACTGACTTCACTAAGCCCGGACCACGGGTCTGCGCACCCAGTAGTGGCTACTACTTTTTCTCATCAACCCATCATGTCAACCCAATATGTTCACGTACTTGCATGACATTTTTCTTAAAATTAGCATCCTGAGGGAGTCTTACAAATGAAGACGAAACGTTGATGAATATATAAAAAAACATGCTTTTTGATTTTTCCTTTTTCATTTATCATTATGTCGGATTTCCTTCATCCTTCCTTTCTCATATATATATATATATATATTGTGTTATATATATATATATACCAATATATATATATATATATATATATATATATATATATGTACTGATATATACATATCATAATGTTGAAAACGATATATGAACAATTTATATTTGTATATTTGGCTTTTGCTATCATTTATTCACTTCCATAAAAGTCCATAAATGTTTATTGAAACGCCTACGTCATCAGAATGTCCACATATCATTTCAGAAAAGGATTCCAGCGGATAGACATACCACGGAGGCAGGCTACAAATAAAAAATAAGAAGAAAATAACATTGTAAACACGAACAAATTATGAAACTTTTTGACGCACCTGTTTTAATGCTATTTACGTTAAAAACTATTCTTCATGTCAATGCTCGAGATACGGTAGTTGAAAATAAACGCGCGTTGATGAATACGCTGGGAAATTGCTTCTTGATGCAGCGTTTGGTTCACTCATGCGTGAAGGTGACGCCTTTGAGAGATACGTGACCAGGAATCGTTGAGAATTCTAAAATTGCAGCAATAATTCGAATTGACATCAAATCTCTAAAGATCGCTAAGCTGAGGCAATACATTAACGTCTTGTTAAGACGAGTGTCGAACCAAATCCCTTCCATGTGTCTTAATCTATTACAGGGTATATATATATATATATATATATATATATATATATATCATTTTTTTCATTTTTGTAAAGGAACCCCTCCCTGATGTATTTTCTACCGTGTTTTATCCCTGGCTTGGCGTGGCCGAGTAGGACCTAGTTGACTATCGAGGTCGACTCTCCACTGGATTTTTGGCCTACATCAAGGTTTTTACCATTGCCCTAGGGTCCATTTTGTCGCTCTATATGTCCACCTGCTGTCTGTACACTTCGGAAGGTGACCTGCACATCTATGGTTTGCCATTGGTGTAGTACTAATGATGTCGTTAACTCTAGTTTGCTGTCTGATCTAAGTGTTTCTTTTTCTACCACGTAAACTTATCCTGAGCATAAAGCGTTTCATTTTGTACTGTCTCACTCATCGTTGCATTGTCAAGTGCCCATGTTGCACTACCATATATCATAACATGCATGATGTATTCATTGAAGCCTTTTTTGCATAATTTTCATCGTGGACTTTCTACTCTTCATGATTTGTTCCTCTTTGGAAAAGACTGCCTATCCAAGCGTAATTCGCCCTTTGATTTCAGGCATGATATCAGCGTCACTTCTCACAATCTTCTCTAGGTAGATGTAGTTGTTAACTTCCTCGACATTTTCATCTTTCACAACAACTGGAGCTTTTGTGGCATATATATATATATATATATATATATATATATATATATATATATATATATATATATATATATATATATATGATATTACATTAAATTAAACATAATCGAATTATCGTTTAATAATAATCTATCGTGATTATATAAAACTCACAATATTTAATAGAACAACCAATTCAAGAGATGAAAGATAAAAATAAAAAATTGCAAAGATACAATACTTATTTAAACATCAGAAGTTCAATGCAAGGAGTCCCATATCCTTAATCCATGAATTTCCAAAGACAAACTCTGATATATATATATATATATATATATATATATATATATATATATATATATATATATATATAACAAGTTGGAACAAAATTAGGTCCGATTTTAAAGTTTGATATCAATACATGCCTAGTTGTTAGTTGCTAGTGCTGAACATTAGACTAATGAAGTAGATTCATTTAATATAAAGGAAGTGGTAGTGATAAAATGGATAACGATGTGAATTGGAATTGTAGAGTGCCAATTGCACCATTTTGTTATGGCCGTTGGCAACCTTAATGCGGTCTCTTTGTTATTAGAAAGAATCGGAGAAAACAATCTCAACAACAGAATGAAGCCAGTTAAAGAAATCATACGAATTAACTTTTATTTATTTCAGATGAAATTGAAAACTGGAGAAAATTAATTATTGATTTCAGAATATTTAAAAGTTAAAAATATTTAATTTAAGAAAAACGGCTAGAACGTTCAACTCGCCGAAATCCCATCTGTTAAGTAAATGAAAACTACTAAACTATAAAAGTGTCGATGTCCGAAATATATGAGATGGGGATGTGTTTTTCTTTGTCAGTTAACCCCTTTTTAATTTAATGTTTCATCTTTAAATGTCTTCCTTATTTTCTTGTTTCTTGTGATTCGTCTTTAGCTCTTACTTTGGGAATAGTCGTACATCGTATTTTAATCGGTCTTACCTATTTCATTAAAATAGAACAAGAATTAGATATCTTTCATCAATAAATTATCGGTGAAACATTTAGGGGTAAACAGGAGTGCTTTTTTCAGCAGATCCCTCGTGTCCATCCAGCCCCAAAAGTCGGTGTTGAACAACTGCAGATAAAATAGCTGCAGTTTGCTGTTTTCTCGGCACGATACATTGAATCCGACAAGTATAATTTTTTGCAAGTGATCCATCATGTTTCGTAGATCAAGCAACATTTAATCCGTAAGAATCTAATCCATAGAGTAGGATGCAGTCGAACGATGGCTTGAAAACATTGAGTTTCGTTTGATTCCTGATAGCAGCTTTCCAGATTTTGTCGAGAGTCACTATCAAGAATGAGATAACACTAATTACACCAACAGGCAATAAAACAGGCATATCTGAGGAATTATTATGATTTGCAAATATGACAAATAAGGCTTCTGACGAGTAAAATATAAAGCACATAGGTATAGGATTTGAAAAGTTTTTTTTTAGTGTATTAATGTTTGAGTAATTATAAAGAATTTTCAACGCTTTAATATTGTATACTTAAAATATATATTTTCTCTTTCAGTAGATATTTCTAAACTTTATTTATTAGGTGTGTGCAAGCGTCTTGATAAAATGTGCTCTCACATCGGCAAAAAAGATATGTATGATTTGTTTGAAGTCGTTTGCATTTAAAACAAAGACAACATTTCAAATAAGTTTTGCTAAAGCAGATTGTTGTATAAACTGTTATGATATGATAGACGTAGTAAGAAAATAATAGTCAAATAGTCAATCTAAGTGAAAGTTGTGAAAGACGGAATATGGTCTATCTGCTACTCTTACGGAAATAAACTTGTTTGCATGCGTCTTATTCTCTATATAAGAGGTTCTTACTGTCACACTATTAAGTTTAGAATCGCAGTTTCCATTGATGTCCAATAATTACGGTTGAAATGACATTTTAGAACCGGTAATATCTCTCTCCATCTGTGGTTCAATCAACCGATCTTTTCTGCTCGATTTTCAAATAGGATTTCAATCGATTAGCTAGCAGATTGAATGGACACATCTTAAGAATATTCATTAGTGGTTGATTACATTTTTGCGGGAAAATAACATGTCAGCTGAACTGCTGTGTTTCAAAGTTTGTCTTACGTCCATAGGAAATATTTACTCACATAGAACAAATTCAGGCACGTTGCAATGAATTTTTATCAGTATTTAAATTCTAAAACAAAATATTTTAGTTGACGAAGATGATTAGTGTACTCATCAAACTATGCTTAACTCCCAATCTATCTGATCAATAATCGAAAAATATCGGCCTTTGTTCCGATGGATACTACACCCTATAAACTGGTATCGTCTTGGCCTTCGTGGCTTGATTTACGGCGGTCTATGGGTCTGTCCTGTGCAGTTCTAGGAGGTCCACCCTCCCAGGCTTTGCCTCTCTTCTTTGGGGAGGAGTAAGTTTATTGCTTACTGCCTGAGGCGCCTCTACCGGGGAATGCCGACGGGGCTGCCCAGGCAATTTTTAATGGCCAGAGTGCTCACCTTCTCGGGCGCTGGCTTTTCAAGTCCCACTTTCCCGACACGACCTTGGGTCACATCTTACCTTGTTGGAGTAAGATAACACTGGTCATGTGCCTAACCTCCGGGGGAGGTAAGTAAATATATAAATCTAATAAATTTCACAATATTCTTTCAAATAGGCAAATTGAGCAGAAATCATTATTTCGTATGATGACAAAATATCCTCTAGTGATAAAATTCTTATAAATCACTCTAATTAATGTGTCGGCATATGTGTAAACCATAAAATGTTTTCTTTATTCTAGGTATCTAAGGTCATTTACACGTGTGTGTGTGTTTAAAACAAAATAAGCACGAGTGAATGAACACTATGCGAACAATCTTGGAAGGTGGACATTACTTTCGAAGTGATCAAAC
The DNA here is from genome assembly GCA_963556195.1 of Sepiola atlantica. Taxonomy (NCBI): domain Eukaryota; kingdom Metazoa; phylum Mollusca; class Cephalopoda; order Sepiida; family Sepiolidae; genus Sepiola; species Sepiola atlantica. Next base: position 24,555,761 of record OY744518.1, read on the forward strand.
GGAGAATACTTAACTAAGAACTGGCAACACGTGTTTGTCATTTGTATCATTATCGCCCGTACTGAGGATAGAACCGTACGCAAGGACGCTTAGCGCAACGAATAAAAGTGCTAAATATAATTGGTTCAATCCTTAGTACGGGCGATACTGAAAATAACATTTTGAACTACGTATGACTTTCTTCCGATCATGGCTGACAGAATGAGAGCAAGTAACATTCGTGGGTTAAATAAACATTTCGATTCAAAATTCCATAAAGATTCCCGAGTTTCACAAACCGATTTCCGATTCGCTGAAACATTCGAAGACGGCCTGGAGGTACATCGACTGGTGCGTTGTGAGAATAACATCCACTATAAGAACAGTAGTCAGAATAATTATAATACTACAAATCATCAATCCTGATCAAAAAATTCCGAAACGTGTACTTCACATCCTTTATTGTTTACTAGCGGAACCCGTCGCCCGGCGTTGCACGGGAGAAATTAGTACCTATTTCATGACGTTGAATAAAAAAAAACGGTCTTTAGTTATTTCTCCACCCCCACCCTCTATACCGTGTTGGTGAATGTTTTAAATTTAAAAAAAAAAGAAAAAAGTGACAGAGTTGAACGGGATCGAACGCTGATACCGTCGATCAGTACACCACCCTTCTCACCCAAAGCGCCACGGCTTCGGGTTAAAAATACAGGTGAAAATAGGCTAATAACGCTATGCTTGTTTATTGACATGCGTGTTATGTTAACATTTAGATTCTGCCGACCAAATGGAAAGTTCGACAATGACACGGTGTAGGTCATTTTTTGATTAAGTAAATTCATTTGGACAATTTTTCTATAATATGCGTGTTTAAGGTGTATGATTTTGAAAATGTAAATGTATCCGGGTCTACCAGTATCTTGGTGCTTATTGAATTAAATAGGAAGTCGATTCGATCAAGAAATTTTAGCCGCCATGTTGAATCATGAATGTTGCATGAATTGTGTACGTTAATTTGATTCGCTTAATTCCGGAATGAATATAAATGTAGAAGGTAGAATTAGATAGAACGTAATCTGATAATCGCGAATAATCATCGGAGTGTAAGGGAGCGGTTGTTAAGTTTTTGCGTATTGCTTAATATTATGTAGTAAAATAATGCCAGACAAATACGAAATAACAATGGGTGTTTTGTGTAAATTATACTGTGTTTATTAGTTCCCGGTGTCGATGAGTGTAGTCACAGTACAGAATTGTTAGGGAGAAAAGTTTTTACTACCACCTATATGGAGTTGGTATTTCGGAGAGTCGTGGCGGCCGGGCCGAATGTAATATTCAGTGTTAGTTTGGAAAGAAGAATAACAGATATATTAAAACACGCTCGAGTGAATAAGTGCAATGTAATTGTGAGTTCAGTAGCCCGTGATGCATGTGGTTATTTTCCTATTCTCCGAGAAGGTACAGGGGGAAAAACGTCTCTACTTTATATATTAGATTAAATATCTTAGAGCCATAAAAAAGCATGTGTTGGTTTAAATCGTATATTCTTCTTTTGTTATTCTTTTAAATTTGATCTTTTTATGCTTAAATTCTTCATTAGCGTTCTATTGTTCGGATTTTTAGAGATGTTCATAAAGTCGTAATGTTAGTAAAATCGATTGAATAAAACACATACCATATGTATATTAGGATGTCCCCATTATTCTAGTAGCTTAATGGACCAAGATTACTACGAGACTATTTGGACATTAAATGTCTGGAAGCCACGTTACTATTGCGAGGGTTTCTCTTAAAAGGCCTGTTAGAATTATTAGATATATTTACGACTAGAATATTAAAACATTCCACATTACCACTATATCCCTATCAGTACTGTATAAATGAACATTTGGATAATGAGTACCACCTAGCTTGACTTTTGACAATAAGTTGTTTTTACTTTGTTTTTTAATATTTAAAAAGATCTATGTATCCAATTGTGGTCAATCCGTGAAGACAAATGTAAAAAAAATCTGGTGGCAAACCACAGTGGTTAATCTTTCTGAACGTCCAATTGGTAAGCAACAGTTCAAGAACAATTCTTTTTACTTCAGTCTCCTCCTTCAACCTCACTCTGCTCTCCTTACCGCTTTTCCCCAGCTCAATGAAAAGAGTACGGTTTTTGTACTACTTTTTGCCCCACCTATGCAAATTGACTGTCAACCAGAGCCATCTAGCTTTCAAATTCTCCAAACAGCCAATTTGCAAAGGGAGACAACTCAAACCACACCAATACAATGTTATGTACGGACGTATCTCTATGTGAAAGACTCGTTGTATATCCCATTATTTACAACGCATTAGTGACACTTGTATCTCCATGTGAAAGACTCGTTGTATATCCCATTATTTACAACGCATGAGTGACACTTGTATCTCCATGTGAAAGACTTGTTGTGTATCCCATTATGAGTGACACCTGTGCGCCTTAATTAAAAATGGTCAAGTTTAAGTTAATTAGATAAGATAACAGCACCATGTGTACATTCTTAAAGATTCTCCGATATTTTCTAATTATTCAAACAAGAAAGTGAAAATGTTCAAAATAAAAACACATATTTGTTTGTTTCTGCAAGTTATACGTAAGAAAAGATCGTTTCCTGTCATTACTTTTCTAATTTCGGTACTTTCTAATTAGATTTTTTTCTTTTACTATATGTGCTTCTAAGACAGAGATGTTTACAAAGCAGACAACTTTGTGAATTGATTTTAATGAGAAAACGGACAATACGTAAATTGGGCACCACAATTATCATGGCAGCTGTTAAGAACGGATTTAACATTAGAACATTTGAATTCTCTTAACCACATATGAAAGTTGTGTCTCAAAAAATGATTATATAATCGTTAAAAGGGTTTAGAAAGATTTACGATGGACTCAATATTCCAATTAACAGTGCCAAACTTACTATTCAAATTAAGAGGTAACACGATGTGACTATTGAATATGGATATGGGGGGAAACGGTGATTCTTTAGAGTAGCCTGTGTATGCTAAAGCTTATCTGTACATAGACATGTCATATGAAAAGCTAGTTGTAATTATTTCCATTTACCCGGGTTCACTGAAAATTGTGCATTTTAATTAACATTGGGATCAAAGAGGCGAATTAGATTTGCCAGAAACACCGTGTGTAAACTCTTCAATGTTCTACAATCCTTCAAAAGAATCAAACAAAGCGAAAAATCAAAACTGCAAAAATGGTTTGTTTTTCAGACATTTTAAACTTTTTTGGGATCAAAACCAAAAAAAAATTCTAACATTTATTTACATCTTCTCATTTCTATCTTAAATGTTATTCTATTTTCGAGTTACATCCTGAATTAAATGTCTGTGATTTCAAAACTGTGAAGTGTTTACAAATCGGTAAGTTTAGCAGATTGATTTTAAGAAGCGGGACCTGTGGAAATTCCACAGTTATATCCATAATCTGCTGTATATTGATGCCGTGCTTACAAATGTGTCCATGTATAGATGTCTGGCGCGAACGAAGACCCCACGATATTATTTCACCCTCTTTGTTCAAACTGAAAAATAATTATCTAAGTACTCTGGTTAATGTAGTATCAGAATATATCTGGTTATGGGGTTCTATATCGAAAACCCTTATACAACTTTGTGACGTATTTCCATTCTATGGACGTCCGGCGCGAAGACTGACGTTACAATATAATGGTACCATCTTTGGACAGAGCAGAAATTACACTTTGATCTGAGTCCGAAGGCCAGAAAAGTGCATTTTAGTTCGAGTTTACCGTTCTACATAACAGCGACATCATGTTAAAAAATGTTTTTTGTATTCGGCGATCGAGTGATACTACATCATGATACCAAGATGTTGAAGGTGATAACGTACGTACGAATATGAACGTGCCATAACGTATTATACTAGAGATGAGAATAAAAACCAAGTGTACATTCAGCCTCCTAATTATTCTTACTCCCTCCTATAGAATACATTACGCGGCAAAGATCGATTGGAAGACCTCATATTATAGAATACTATTGATATTATCTGGATGAATATCGACAGTAATATCTGACAGTGATGGTTGGAGAAAACGAGTCAGGTATACTAGAGAATAAATTTCGACTTGATTAATTGATTAATCCAATAAAAATTCGTCTTTTGAAAAAATGTAAAAAGAGGGAGTGCCCATTATTTCACTTGTAAATGTAGTGTATCTAACATACTATTTCATGAGTGAAATACGAAATAAAAATAACAGTGATACAAAAGTGCGTGTCTTACTAGAAGTATATCCGGTGTACGTAGCTGTCAGTAGCAGTAGATCTGATTATGAGGATGAAAACTCGTCTGACTTTCTCCATGGCTGACTTGTTATAAAAATATCAGTCGTGACTAAATATTAACAGCGATAAAAGTGTGGGATAATATTTTTGTTGTTTTCTAAACACGGACAACTAATGTGTCTGAATTACTGAGGTACAGAGTTTTACTTACCTTAAAACTTATTCTGGTTAAATAAATGGGTGTAATTCTGACTAAATATTTTAATTCAAAATAGCATTTAAAGAAAGCTTCTAAAGAAAACCGTACCAATATACATAGTATTTATGTACGTTTTGAGAAAAACATGTTTAGATGAACCAGGTAACAGTATGCAAAAACAATTTTAGGATTTTTTTGATGCTGCCAAAACTATTATGAAAGAGTTTCGTTTCATCGTTTCAGCGTTATTTAAAGACAAGTTCCCATTATTTTTTAACTTTTGAAACCTGCTATATATGCATGCTATTTAAACTATTTGATTTTTTGTATTGAGATTTCAATTTTTCATTGGAAAGTCGGTATAAAGTAGGGTTAGACAGTGCCAAACAATGTTTCATTATGTGAAATACACTACAATTTTATAAAATGTAATTCATATAAGTTGTTATTGTCTTTTATATTTATGTGTGTATGTATATATGTATGCATGTACACGCATATATATATATGTATACACACACACACACACATATATATATATATATATAATGAAAAAAAGAAAACCAAATTTGTTTATATAGCTATCAACGTTCAGTGTGTATTTAAAGACATTTTAATGATAACTGATTTGAAGAAAAACGCAGAAGTCAATATTTGAAACTATGTGGTGCGTCTATGACGTGACAAGAATGTGTTTGTTCTTTTTCTTTTCTCGAAAGAAACGTAGACGTTAGAATTAAAAATACGTGGTGCATTTATGAAGTGGAACCAATGTGTGTTTAATATATACATAAAGTATGTATGTTTCTGTTCGAATAGGATGGGGATAACCTCTGAAAAAGTTACTATGCCATGAGTAAGTTCTATTGAAGCAAAGGGTGTACAATATTTAAACACGTATTTTGTGATTCAGTATAATTTACGAAGAAAATCAAAGACTTAATGAAGCAACGTTTGTATCATAAAAACTCTCATTTAGGTGTGTTCTTCATTCTAGACAAACTCTACCATACAATTATACTATTAGTTGTTAGCAGGTAGAAATTGATTCATACCTTTCCCAATGAGATCAATGAAAATGACTTCACGGCCACAGCAGAATTTGAACACGGAATGCTAATTCCACAGCTTACACGGTTAACCATTTCACAGTTTCACCTTCTAGGTTAACGGTACGTATGTAGACGATCACCGGTGATGTAACAACGTGATCTATAATGATACGAGGGGTGTCTATGTAAGACACAACTATCGTTAGAAACTTAAAATTTTGTTAAACGATACTCTTCGTTTACTGGTAGTCTTGATTATTTAACAGGTCTTTTGTATCTAGTAAAAGGGGAACCGAGAAAGCATTAAATATCGGATTTTAATAGGAATAACACGATAGTTACATTGACAAAACTAATCAATTATTAACACATTCAAATTACTATAATACCTTTATTTTTAAGCCCATGGCGTTGATTAAGTCTACTTTATTTAACATATTATTACATATATCAGTATTTGTTTGAGATATTTTGAGACCTGACGCTTGTATATTTGTATGCAACCATTAATATTTTGTTGTGCTTTCAAGTAGCTACAATGAAATAAATATAAAATAAAATCTTAGGAGATTTCACTTGCGAATAACTTTAATAGAATTTCAATCATAATAATATATCTTGTGGTCTGGGTGACCGTTGAAGCGCCATAGATGACCTATAAACCAGTTTTTTTCAACCCTCCTGATTTCCTGCTTTGCAAACCGTGTTAATCGTCTGCCCATTCCCGGATTTTGTCCTCACACCTTTTTGTCTACCCTTCCTTTATTCCTCTTCATACAGAATTGTCTTTGCGAGACCTGATGATCTAGTGACATTGATGTGCCCATTCTTTAATTTATTTATTTCATTTCTTCCCCAAAAATATAAATGTAAGGTATACCATAATTTCAGTTGTGTGATATCAAATGTCATACACATTTAACAATGGCAATATTTCTAGATTTGTACTGAAGTATTTGGGGTTTTATATCTTGCAAAATTATCATGAATCTACCCTTGAGGATATATATATATATATATATATATATATATATATATATATATATATATATATATATATATATATATATAAGTAAATTTCGTGTACAACAGAATCGTAGGATTAATTTTAGAGGAAGCATTATTATAATCAATGAAACAGACGAGTGGAAAAAAAGGAAAATTGTTAAAATTACCTTAAGGCCTTATCGTCTGACCCTCTGAGAGGAAACGTCAGAAGGGTAACTTAAAAACTAAAAGTCGAATGAGATATGAGGAGAAAAAACCTATTTCAGTTGGAGGAACCGATTGAAAGGAGAAAAAAAAGTAAATCTCTCAACGTTATGGTGGCTTTGAATCATTAAAGATCTCCAACTGATGCTTCAAAATCTTTTGTCTACACAGGCTAGGTCGAGAGTTGTTAATGACTAACGCCTCAATAATATTGAGATGGTAGTTCAACCTGGCACTGTGTAAAACAGAAAACCACCCATCGGAATACTTGTCAGAACAACTATTTGTACTAACGAGGTGATTACCGATGGCTGATTCCTGTGCCTGGAAGTTCCCGGATGATCTCGAAACCTTGTGTAGGCGAATATCACGTGGTATGTGTTGGGATATTCTAAATTCTAATCTTTGGGATGTCTTTGGGATGTCTTACCAACGTATATATAATTGGATAGAAATAAAACATGATAAACGTGAATATTAACAGCGAGTATTAACTGTGCATTCATTAATATATGTAAACAAAAATCTGCAAAAAAAATTATTATACGGAGTTAAAATCATACTTAACAATTGTTGTGGCCCTGTTTAGGGGAACCAACAATGAAATAAAAGAACAACAGGTTTAGAGATAATAATAATGAATTGTATTGAACAGAGAAATTATACACAAGTCAGTGTGGTCAGTGCTAGTGCCAAAATGTGGTACCCATGTTCTCCCGGCAAAAGCCGGTATTTATAGTAGCCGGTTGCTACCATTTAGTTATTAAAGGCTAGGTAGGTTCACCCACAACAACAATATTTAAATCAGATTATATTAGCAGACAAATTCTATTGCATATTGTTTACGCATTGTGGATTTTTACTTTTCACAACATGAGAAATCTTAATACTCATTTGAATGATCTAAAATATCAAACAACAACACATTATTCGTTCATGCTTTTTCCCTCAGATTTTCAAACAATCGTGATAGTTTATTTTCTTTCGATCTTTATTGTCCAATTTGTTGGAGATAATTTATCTTGATTCAATTGGCGAGGCATTGCTAATGTTATATCGTCCTAAAGCAATGCATTTTATTGAATCAAGAACATTAAATTTTCATAATTTTCACATTCATGCAAATGGATAAATGAGCAAGTTCGAAGCGCAATGATTTACAATCGGATAATATCAACGTGAATGACAGTACATAATTAAGTGCAATTTAGATGGGAGAGACGAAAAATTATACATTATCGAGTAATCAAAATGACATTGTGAATATAAATAAACGTTTCTCATAATACTTAATTATATGATGTTATTTACAGTCTATAATGAGTGAAAATACACATATAGGATGTTAGATCAAAATAATGAAATATATAACAGGCGTATTCAAAATAAGGTTTAGACTGAAAATACGTAATGAAAATAGTTATTAAGTTTTAAAAAACAGCCAATATTTTAGTTAATATAAAATGTATAGGGGCAAATAAAAATAAATGTAAACACAGCTACAATGAATATAACATGTATTATGCTAAAATCATAGTACATGCAGCCTAAAGTTAATAAAATGATAGTACATTCAGCCTAAAGTTTATAAAATTATAGTACATTCGGCCTAAACTTCATAAAAGTATAGTACATTCAGCCGAAACTTCATAAAATTATAGTACATTCGGCCTAAACTTCATAAAAGTATAGTACATTCAGCCTAAACTTCATAAAATGATAGTACATTCAGCCTAAAGTTCATAAAAGTATAGTACATCCAGCCTGAAGTGCATGCAATTCAATGGCACAAGTCGTTTTGAACCAATCTGAATCGAGTCAATTTCTACATTTATTGGAATCCCGAAATAAATGATCAGATTATAGTAACATTTATTATTTGAAATATTTTCAATTCACGAAACTATACCCTAAATAGAGACAAGTTTTATTATATTAAATCACCTCAACATTGAAAAATATATTTTCCAGAATATACAGGGTTTCGAGCCAGAGTTTATACTTGTTGGTAAGACTAAAAACAAAACGTTAAACTTAGATAATAATTAATGTATTCTAAAATTTGAAAGAGCATTGCTTTCAGAATCTGTTACTGAATACAGACCACTCGACGAATCAGTCTTGGGTCTCAGCTGTAATATCCAGGATGGAGCTGTACCGGTGTCCTTTGTGAGACGCCTGAACACCAGTGTGATCTTAAACAGTGTCGTTAGTGTTACCGGATGTTCCGTTGATTTCTTTCGGAGCTGTGCACCACACATAATAGTCTATGTGGTTGCAGTCAGACGAGTTGGGGACAAGATTTTTAGATTAGTTAAGTCGAGGACGCTCTCAGACGGCCATTCTTTCATTTTCCAGGAGGTGTGACACGGAACCCTGTGTCACATTTATTATATTATTGCAGTAAACCCCGTGCACAAACAGATTGACAGCAGTGGACAGCGACTCAATATATATAGGGAATTTCTGGGGCGAAAGGACCTGACCTTCACTAGAAAGACATCCAAAGAGCATTACCGTTTGTCGACACTTGGCCACCATGACGCGCAGGACATCGTGCCTATCGTCGGCTAGCCACGTGTTGCTCTTCGCGTGTTGCATCCAGTTATAGAAAGAACCAGATCATATCTGGCTTGACTGGATGCTTGCTATTATTGAGGAGTTTCTGAGATTTCGTGAGACGATTCGTTGAGCCGTAGCGGTGAGTATTGATTTACTCTTCTCCAGGAGTTAGGCACAAGGCCAGTTTTTATCTTACTCCCACAAGTAAGATATGACCCAAGCTTGAGTCGGGAAAGTGGGGTTTAAAAATTGCCTGGGCAGCCACCTTAAGTGCGCCTCAGGCAGTAAGCAATAAATTTACTCCTCCCCATAGAGGGGGGAGGGCGAAGCCTGGGAGGGAGGACCTTCTTGAACTGCACAGGACATACCCATACACCGGCGTAAATCAAGCCCCGAAGGCCAAGACAATACCAGTCTATGGGGTGCAGTATCCATCGGAACAGATACTACACTTTGATCTTAGCCAAAAGGCCAAGAGCATGTTTGCAATGATTGAGGCGTTTCTGAGATTTCTTGGGACGATTCTCTGAGCCTTTGAGGTGAGTAGCTGGCCATTACTACTCTTGTATGAAGAGTAGGGGATATCTACGTTCAGCACTATCTTCATAGCCGCAACTTCATGGCCCATTTCCTTTGCTAAGGTCGACATTCTAGTTACCTGGATCTTTCAGCATCATTTTCTGCAGCCTATAGACGAATTTCCTTGCGCGAACACTGAGAACGTGATATGATTCTTCAAGTTACCAACTCAGAACTTTCCAGCACACATCCCACGGCATTCAACGTAATCAAGATGCACTATGCTGCGGCTATGATTTCCGAATGTTTATCCAGTGCAAATCATCATGATGCAGGTTACTCTAGTTTAATTTTTTTGTACTTTTCAATCGTTTATCATCCCCAACATTGAAACTCACTAATTAGACACTAAACCAGCTATCTATTTAATACTTAAATATTTTCTGAAATAAATGAAATATATTAAACATTTTTTTAAATTTGTCTCGAACGTATAGATTTCAAAATAGGTAATGGAGCGTATTTTATAAATACGAGAAATGGAGAAAAACATTTTTTTTTAATCTATGATCTTTTTATATCCTTATATATAATTATAAGCGATTAAACTATTCTGTATAAACATATAAGCGATTAAACTCTTGAAGATCGAGATAATTTATGATAGAAAAGCAAATTGGTAATGGAAAGAATTCAATAAATACGAAAAATGGAAAAATAATTTTTTGTATCTGTGATTGTTTATATTCTTCAATATTAAAAATATAAGTGATTAAACTCTTGATGATCAAAATAATTCATGATAGAAAAGCAAAGAAAATGCTTCAATTGTTTGCCTTCCCATAAATAAACATAATCTAAATTGAAATACCACGAAATAACAACTTTTCATCAGATTTTTTAATGAGCTAAAACTTAGCAAATAAATAAGGACGAACGTGTAAAATACAAATTGAGATCTGTGGATTAAAACGTAAGATTTTCGCCGTAACACTTATATTTGCAAGTGTAAAATTGTCTCTTGAAATACATGAAAACTGACTTTTCTTAAGTATGGACGAACCACACCTGACACTCGATGTAAATGACAGATGGTATAAATGATAGAGTGTTATAGTATGTAACTGTGACTGTGTCTAATAGAAAGAGAGAAAATACTGACAGCTGAGATTTTTGACCTAATCATAATTGGATTATTAAAAGTCGATGAAGAAGTTAATTTGACATTGCTAACTTTGGTAATTTCATAGACAACATATTATTATTCGACTCATTTTACAAGTTAAGGTTATCTTTGTGTTCGCAATGCTAATTGCGATTTATCTAAGTTGACCTGCAAATTATCTACGCAAGTTTTTTTCCAGAGAATATAATGAAATAGCAGTTATCAATTCTGGATATGATCGAAAGTCTTTCATCAATTGTGACAAACAAAATAACAACAGCCATTGAGAGAGCAATTAAAACCACCGTGAACCTGTTGAAATAAGAGAGAATTACATATTCGATGAAGAAATGATTGATGCTTGTCCATAATACTACAATCCCTCCATTACATCATTATTTTCCCATGCTCGCATGCTTCGCAAGGACAATTGTGTTCATATTCCTGATATGTGAACCCCCGTATTTCTGTTGTTTAGTCGAATTTGATTTGCTTATCTTTTTTCTTCATAATTTTTAAACATTTTTACTGGTTAGGTTTTGGCTTCAATTTCCGTTCAGGCTCACAGAATTCCTTAATAAAATATTATTTTCTCTTATTCATATTTGAATTATGAATTCATCTAATTAATCTAGAGTGGCATGCCTGATACGATGTCATATTATAAGTGTGATCAGTTGCCAATTTTATTAACGTGTTTGTGGTGTAACAAATTGTTTCTGGGGTTGCATTATGATTTCAGACAAAAGTTTTATAATAATCCAATAATCTTTATGAAAATATTTGGAAATCTATATAATACTAAAACTCTATTGTTCTTGTATGTTTGCAATCAGCTTTCAGCTTTCCGGTTTTCAACATCCGGTTGCGGATGTGTAAATAGCATCGTCTTCAATCTGTTATTCCAATTCCGTTATTCTCTATTATGATTAACGAACGCATGAAATTTTTCATTCTGGAAATGTTTAAACAATTTCATTTAATTTCATCAAATAGTTTATTTGTTTTCTTCACGGCTAAAAACATTCAACGGGAGGACTTCGTAAAGTCTGTCGCAGTTTCAAAAAAACTCCTCCCTTTTAAAAAACAAAAACAAACAAACAAAAAAACAACACTCATTATTAATATCAGCCATACTAGCGGTCGGTGAACGAAACCACCTCCCACTTTCCCTCTCATAGATTTCACCACTCCTACTCCCTCTGTTTTCGTTACGTACGCGAGAAAGCTTGCTGTACCCCCTTCCTTTCTCAAATCGCCCTAACCAACCACTTATAATTCAGTAACTGTAATTTAAAAAAAAAACAATTATAATAAACAGAACGACTCATAGAAATCTATCTATATTCTTTTTTCATTTTAATATACTTTCATAGAAATGTTTCTGTTATGTAAAAAAAAACTATTTTCTTTATGTCACAAGTGTCACGCTCATACATGAATTCCATAGCTAATATAACAAACTGACCCAACGGGTCACGGGTGGTCTAGTAACTTATATATTTCAGTCAGAGATTCTTGAGACTCGATATTTTTGGTGATTCCTAGAAAATGATGACATACAATATAAGTGCTTAGCTGGGTAGGGTTAGGGTTACGTTAGTTCTTATCTGGCTTGTCAATTTAGTCGTCTTACCCTGATGGAAAATCTTTCTCCAGTTTTCACCTGATCTTATCTAAAGTTGTCATCTAGACTATTCACAGAGGTCATAAAATTGAGTATATCGTAAGAATAATAATATAGTGTAAAACTACTTTCTATAGAGTAGTAAACATTTCAAACTTGATTCAACATTCCTTTATCTGACTACTTGCATTCAACAATACATGTTATCGGTTGGAATAAACGAAGGAATACTTCAGAATAATAATGTCTTTGATATTATATATATATAAAATGAAACTCATATACAATTACACATACACCAAAGCGCCATTATAATAATATACCCGTAAGAAAAATGTTAACTAAGGCTTAACTTTTTTGTTCAATCTATTAAATGTGTTTACGAGTCGATAATTTTAGACGCAAAATTGCTTTTTAATGAGAATATACATGATTACATTAACTGGCAATACGTAGTTCCTTATGTTCTACGTTGGTCGATCATTCTATATTATATAAGATAAATATTCAAAACTTATATTTCTTATTTTTTTCATTTGACTTTATATCTGTAAAATAACTACATACTACAGACATGCATGCATAAGCATGTAAACACTGTATAGTCGTAACAAACGTACACGGACCGCTTTAGAGAACGGATCTAACCGGAAATCGTATCTGACGTCACTGAACGAAAATAAAACACAAAAAGTAGTTTCAAATTTATTTTGTTGAAGAATAATATTTTTTCTATAAAAATAAAGAAATTTTACGAAAGATAATCAATTTAAATTTTAATTTTTGAAGAATTAATAGCACTAAAATCCATCGGTCTTCACCTCATATCAATAATTAATAAACCGATGAATTTAGACGCACTATAGAGTGTTAGGGTTTTTTATGTACACATATTTATGATTAATTGTTAATATATTGGTTATTAACGGTCCTTATGCTTAACAACAAATAAATAAGGTGCTGTAATTACGTCAAACCCTATACTACTATATTTTGTCAGTTGGTGACTATATTTGTAGTTATGGCATACTAAAGGCACTAAATTAAAGCATAGTAGTACTTAAAACATTTCCTTCCAAAAAATACTCTTTTCTTAATTTAACGTATTATTTGCTCTTATTTATTTGCCTCCCTACAAGGGAAGAGTTCGACAACAGGTTGATTTATCTGTGGGGGAAATACAGCTCATGAAACAGGGAACACTGGATGTGAATAAATATTTTAAAATACTAGACTCTAGAAGATGTTCTCCTTCACTGACTGAGTACATAAAGGATGACGTGTAGTATCAGAAGAGCAATATTTCCCTCAAGTCCAGTATTTGAATATTAGGTTGTCAAAATAATTACTATTGCGATAATTATATCACCTTTGATATTGAAAAACGAATTTGTTTTTGTAAGAAAATAAAGGTTTAGAATGTTTTGAGGAATCAAAATTTGAAATTACATGTTTTATTAGCGTTGATTTTTAGCGACATTAATTATACTACTGGGTGTGCTTTTCTGCTGTAGAGATGTGTGCAGTACAGAATTTAAATATAGTTTGACTTATTAAAGAGTCCTCTATGTCATTTCTCTACTATGATTTGTTAGGATGGTTGTATCTTTGCTCAGGTTTTTTTCGTGATTCTACATGATATTTAAGACTTTTTTCCCAGGGTAGTGACTGGCGTCTAATCACTTCCCCCAAAAAATGAGTTTAGTTGTACGTTCATTTAATAACAAGCACGCCAGGGAGCATGTATAGTCAGGATATGTTCCCCTCAGTCAATGGCAAACGGCCGTTACGATCAGGCGAAGGCATTGCAACGATGATCGAAAAATGTAGAGAGTACTGGAAATCCATGGAGAAACCACCACTGATTTGGAACGCTAAGTCCGAGTGGCAAGGTAAAAAAAATGACGTAATCGCCTAAAAAAGTAGTTCCCCCTAAAAAAAAAACGAAGCGGATTTAACTCCCATAGAAAATAACTACATACTACATATATGCATGCATAAAAAAATCGATCGGTCTTCACCTCATATCAATAATTAATAAACCGATGAATTAAATTCACACTATCGACGCACTATCGATGGTTAGGGTTTTTTATGTACACATATTAATGATAAATTTTATATATATTGTTTATTAACGGCCGCAATGTAGACCAACATAAAACTGTTTCAGTATCCATTTCACGTTAATCGTCGTCTGTAACTATTGGTAAAACTAATTCCCAGAGAGCTTATTTCTTTTAGCATTACTAAAAACAACTTTGTACGTGTCTGCCAGAAAAATAACATTCCAATGCCAAAGTCCCTCTGTTCAGCTGCCAACATGATTGTGTTATCGAATCTATACACTGTCCGTATACTAATTGTATTCAGTAAACGAGAATTACTGTCTTGTGAACGCCTTTCAGCCTCACAATTAGAAAAAGCTAAGAAAAATCAGAAAACAAAAGAAGACATTTCAAAAGAAACGAAAGTAAAACAGTAATATGTTAATGAAAACTAAAACGTATACTCTTTTTTATTTTGGCTCGGAGAAATGGCATGTATACAACGTATGCAATAAACAAAACATGTTCTCTTCGTGATTCTTTAAAAATAAAAGTATTGTACAAGATCCAGGAATGTACAGACGTAGTCGGTGGCTAATCTAATTTACCGTACGGAGTCCATTTTTAATTAAAACGCACAAGTCTCACTGACCCCGGGAAAGACGGATGGAAATGGAAAGTGTTTTTTTATATATAACAAGACATCGGCACAGAAAGAAACAACTTTGTACGCGAATTCTTTTTAAAAAGACCTGTGAAGTAAACGAGACTTATTGTGAAATCCATACGCACTTAAATTTTTACGATGTTAAAAATGTTTCCTTTTATTACAGAAGTAATGCACATTTTACTGCCATGTTTGTCGCTTGTGCTGTTCGCGTTCTAGACACCTACTGTGATGATACACTGTGCAGGTATACTAAGCAAATGAGGATGATAAAAAAAATGAAGAGAAGAGAAGGGAGGGAAAAACGAAACTTAAGATTAGAACGTATTGTTTTATTTTTATATGATGTGAACAATAAAATAGTAGTGCCTAATTCCGTGTGCGGCTGTGTAAATCTCTCTCTCTCTCCGTCTCTCTGTCTATATATATAAATGAAAAGTTTTTTTTCATTCATCACTAGTTCCTAATAATCAATATTACATATCAACGGTTGATATTCTGTATATATACTGAAGATAAAAGATTAAGAGACAACTTTTTGACTGCCTAATTAGCATAACTATATTTTAAACCGTTCATATTTAATTAAAATTTAGTATTATGGATTTGGCATTGCATTTGCTTATGTTCGTTATTTATATGCAATAGTTTCGTTCTTATTAACAGTAATTACTTAAAGTTATTTAATAAATAAATCGGGAAAATTACTAAAACACTTTCAGTTTAAACAACCAGCGCTCGCTCAAGACCTTGAAGGTCGAGCGATGCATAAACGATTATGGAAAAGGGAAGGTAGAGAGAATCTGGCTGTCTCGCTAGCTTTCTCTCTCATCCCTTTCTTCTTCCTCTTTTTTCAGTTGTTACATTTTCACTAAAAAAAATAACGTTTTTTATTAGTATAGTTAATTCTTTCATTTAAAGTTTATCAAAAAAGTATTATTTAATGTTTACAAAGACCTTATAACTATTCTTATTGACAAATTAAAACAATAGTTTAGTAGCACTGTCCGAATTACGAAAAAATATTGATTCGTATTTTGGTATGATTGAAGATTAACATCTTCCGCGAAATTACCCCCCATCTACCCAAAAATAATATACCTATTTTAGGCGATCACGTGTGAACACCCTGAAAAAATCATAGAAAGATGAAAAGAAAAAAAGTACTATTTTTTAATTTAAATTAGGGGAAATTTTTTGTATATAAATTTAATGTAAAATTATCTCTATTTTTCGGGCCAGTTTTAGGGCGGTTAACTAAATTATTTTTTCTATGGAAGTTAAATCCGCTGCGTTTTTTTTTTGGCGGGGTAGCTACTTTTTTAAGCGATTACATGTCATTTTATGACCTTTCCACTCTGACTTAGGGTGAGTAGTAAACACTTTTGGTAAGTTCCCTAAAAAGATAGAATGGCCCGGAAATTAGGAACATAGTCAGTTCGATATATATATATATATATATATATATATATATATATATATATATATATATATATATATATATATATATATATATATATGGGAAGAGAAGGATGAAGGTAATCCGACGTGATGGTAAAATGAAAAAGGAAAACCAAAAACTGGATGTTTTTTATGTGTACATCAACGTTTCGTCTTTATTTATAAGACTTCATCAGGATGATGATATAGGGAAAAGATATCATGCAAGCACAGATACATGTAAGGTAGACATGTTGGGAAGAAAAATAAAATAAAATGAAAAATAAAATGAAAAATAATGGCAGCGTCTTGCTGGACGTCCGTACTTGTTAGAGAATGAAAATGAGTGGGAGAAAAAAGGGGAAGGGTGGAGGGAGCAAGGACTACTGTGGCTGGCGATGAGAGAAAGAGGTGGGGGATGAGCAGGGGTAAAATGGATGGCAGAGAGAGATTGGAGGAAGAGGGGGAGGGGGTGTTTGACCAGATGGCTGTGGTCGAGATTGAAGGGGAAGAGTGAGTTGGAATGTTTGTGTGTGGGGGGTGTATGCAGGGAAAATGGGGATGGGTAAAGAGGGAGGGGGGGCTGTGATTTTGGTGGATGGGCGAAAGTTATGGTCTTAGAGAGCGTTTGGAGAAAATGAGGGAATTTAAGAAGAGGTATGGGAGAAAATAGATGAGAGGGGGAAGAGGGAGGATTTGTCGTGATAGGGTGTGAAATATTTGAAATATTTGGAAAATGATAGCAATGAGTGAGGGATTGGAGTGGGTGGGGGAGGGGGGTGATTGAAAGGGTGGGTGAGGAATATTTGAAATATTTGGAACATGAGAAAGTTTATTTGGACTGTAGTATTAAAAATGTGAGGGAAAAAAGTGAGGAAAAATAAGAGAAGATTCAGGGAGAAGAAGGAAGGGTGTGGGTGAATGGAAGAGTGTCATAAGGTTAGAGATGAAAATAAAAGTTAGCCATGATCATTTTATTTTATTTTTCTTCCCAACATGTCTACCTTACATGTATCTGTGCTTGCATGATATCTTTTCCCTATATCATCATCCTGATGAAGTCTTATAAATAAAGACGAAACGTTGATGTACACATAAAAAACATCCAGTTTTTGGTTTTCCTTTTTCACATATATATATATATATATATATATATATATATATATATATATATATATATATATATATATATATATATACAACTGATCCCCCACTAAATTCTAAGCATATATATGTGTTTCTTTATCTTTCTTGTTTATGGTGTTAACACGTAATAACCTAAAAAAGCATTTTTTCGGGGAGGGGGATATAAGAGGGTATTAATCTGTAAATTTACCCATAGTTTTTTTTTAATTATATACATTTTTTTAACTATACGTCCTTTCTTTATTTCAAGCAATTGATTTTAGTTATGTTTACTTTTCCCGTGAAAATTGAATAAAAACTTCTAAATTATCTAATAATAAAATCCATTATTTTTATGGTATAAATAAAAATATTAAAAGTTTGGATATTATTGTAGATTAACACCTATCTCCCAATAAAATGAGATTCTACTTTTTTAGGCGATTACGTATGAATACCCTAACAACTGGTGGAGAGACAAACAATAAAAAATATTTTAGAATTAAGCCTGGGAGATTTGTTTCGCCAATAAATTTAACGTAAAATGATCCTCCATTTTTGAGCCATTCTATTATGATTATTATTATTATTAGTAGTAGTAGTAGTATTCTAGTATTATGGCAGTTTACCATATTTTGCCATTGGAGATAAATTATGTACGTTATTGTTTTTGGGCGATTGTGTGTGGTTTTACAACGTTGCCAGTCGAACTTCGGATTAGTGTTAAAAAATATATTAGGTTACTGTCCTAATAAGTTAGAATGACCGTAAAAAGAAGCATCTCATTTTTTTAGAGAAGGTGTAATTTAGCTGAGTGTTTTAATCTACACATTTATCCAAGTTTGTTGTTAAAATTTTCGAATTCTCTGAGTAAAATTATTTTTTTTAAATAACGGCCTCCCCTTCCAATTAATTGCTGCCCGGAGGGCGGGACGGTTTTGCTATCATATATATATATATATATATATATATATATATATATATATATATATATATATATATATATATATATATATATATATGTATGTATATATATATATATATATCTGTATGTATATATATATATATGTATATGTATGTATATATATGTATGTATATATATATGTATATATATATATATGTATGTATATGTATGTATATATATATGTATGTATGTATGTATATATATGTATATATATATGTATGTATGTATATACATATATATATATATATATGTATGTATGTATATATATATATATATGTATATATATATATATATGTATATATATATATATGTATATATATGTATATATATATATATATATATCTGTGTGTGTGTATATGTGTGTATAGAAATGAATATATATATATATATATATATATAAAGAGAGAGAGAGAGAGAGAGACAGAGATATGAATAAATTCGAAATGTTTGCTTCATTTATAACATCTATCCTACAACCAAAACAATTTATGTTGCATCAAAAATATAACAAAGTTTTCTAAATTACTGTATATATAGTAGAGATTAAAGTTCTAAACACATGTATCTTATGCCTAATTTACACAAGTATTCTTTATCAGTTTATAATTAATAAATGGTTCATGTTATTCATTCGTAATTTTATTTTTCTATTTTCTGCATATATGCCATATTTCTGTGAATATTAACAGTAATTCAAGTGATTTAATAATCAAACACATAGATTACCAAAACATTTATTAAATATTTTTTCAGAGATTTTCAACGGGGTAATTTAAAAGAAAACTTCAAAGAAAGTTCTATCAGTCTGGTTGAGAATTCATGTTCGATGAGTTCAGTTATTGATTAATTTGTTTTAAAAGTGTTTCAATGTTATGAATATAAATGTATCTTACTAAATTATTTCAAATTCATTTATTTTAACTAATAGATTGCTTTTTAAAATATATTTTTTGCGTGATAAACAATATTAATTTATTTTATTTAGATTCAAGCGTTTCTATGATTCATTCAATCAATTTGTTTAATATTTAAAATAACATTTATGTAGACGTGTGTAAGCTTTTCAAATAATTTTTTGCACGGAAAACATTTCTTTATTCGTATTTACTTTCGTCACAATGCAGTATTTAATTGGTAATTGTTTCAATTTCATTCATTATTTGATGACTTTTCGGCTGTTTGTATAGCAAAACAATTACAGAATTATTCTGTACGTAAGATCTAATCTTTGTTCAACACGCATACATCCATACCCCCACATATACAAACATTGGGGCACATATACGCATATATGTACATTCGCATATATCGAAAAAAAATCCAATACATGAAATATCTCTTTCTTGCACACTCATGGGCTTACAAGAACATACACCCAGACACGGTTTTTAAAATAATATTTCTTCTCGATCTGAAAGTGTATTGTCGCAGCAGATTTCAAAAACTCGATCAATTTACGAATGAATGTTTTGGCTTATAAAGTAATATTTTTGGAAACAAGCCGCCAGATCTGATTAAGATTGGCAATAGCGTTGAATGGTGTTGATTGATTAGATGACTCCAGAAATAATAGTGGAAATGAATTTGGAGATATTTCGGTGAATTATGGAACGACGTATTTAACAGAATATTTTATTAATAGACTTAATGGCTGTAAAAATATGAAGAAATGTATTAAGAAGATAGTTTAAAAAGAGAGAATCCCCAATGAAGTATACACAAAACAAAACAATTGTATGTGCATGTGATCTATTAAAAAATTATATTTTATGAAATACGTTTGATCTGATTTATGTTAAACTCGAGCTGGAATGTACAAAGTACGTATGTCCTTTACTTAATTTGAAAAAGACTGGCACAGTATAGTTTCAAATGTGTCCTTTCATTTCCATGTAAATCCTTGTTCATCGACAGTTTGGGATCGTCTGTTCTGTAACACTTTTCTCTTATATACAATTATCAATGCCAAATGTTACATTCCTTCAAGCATTTCATATATATGTATATTTACAGGGTGGGCAAAAATAAGGGTCCTATTTTTTAAAATTCATAACTTTTTTATTTATTGATTTTTTTTATTTTTTTTTAGAATAAGTAAAGGACCCCTTCCGAAGCAAGCATGAGCCGTATTAGCCCTAAGGAACGTACTTTCATTTAGAAAACATTATTTTTGCTTAAAAAACTCAAAACAGTGTAAAAAACAATACTTTAGTTTTTGTAAGTTTTAAGAAGTGTTTTTCGGCTAAAATTTGTTTTGTTTATTTCAAAAAATCTCGGAAGGGTCAGTCTACACACACATAAAGTTTGGTGAGTTTAACTTTCATTTTGTGGAAGTTATTCAAATTCAAGTTATTCAAATTTAAAGATAGGACCCTTATTTTGGCCCACCCTGTATATATATATATATATATATATATATATATATATATATATATATATATATATATATATATATATATATATGTAAGAGTAATAAGTAGTAAGAATACAAATCTAAACCAAGAGTATGTTTAAGGCCGCTCAAATACATACTATAATTGTCAACAGGGCAACGGATAACAGTTCCATGTATAATCAGTTCTAAATCAAAGTCTTCTGTAAGTGGGATATCAAATCTTTATTATGAGCGATGCTATAAATATGATTACAAATTACTTAAGCCATATTTGACAGAAAGAGAGCAAGTTATGGATCCGTTTAAAATTCCTAAGTTCGACATAAAGATTCTTGCGTTCTATAAAACGAACTTGAAGAAGGTCGGAGCTTTCATCAATCTAAACGTTATGAAAATAATATCTAAGATAAGAATAGAAGTTCGAAAAATCCAATACTATTAATTAATCGGTCAGTAAAACCTAGGATTGAATTATTACTTTTGTCGTTCAGTCTGACTAAAGTATGAAACGACATTGTCTGTTGTCTGTCACAGTTTCGAATAATACTTTTATCGGTAAAAGCGTAGATTGAATGGACGCATCTGCAGAACATCTGTTGTTATTTCGTTTTATTTTAGAGTATTATTCTCTTTTAATTGAATTGGAATTGTTGATCGAAATTACAATGTATTCATTGGGAAGCCACAAAACAATGGAGCCATTATTTGTACCGTTGGAAATATTATAAAGTGTGTGGGGGAGGGTACCGTCGTTTTGGTGTCGTAGCGTATTGATCATAAACGTTGTCGCTTGGAGAAACGACAAATAATGCGATGCTTAAAAGTTATTTAATTATGTTTTATATAAATACGTCTCTTTACTTCTATATTTTACTTATTGATTATATCGAATATAGAAACTATTATTCTGCTATTTTACATGCGTGTTAATGATGAGCACTATATGTAAATTTAATAGTAAAATAATGGAATTAAAAATTAATGCTGAAACGGGTGAATAACTATTTCTTTAAATGTAGGCAGACATTAGAATATCCAAGAATTATCGAATTAATATACAGTAAGAGAAAGCGATAAATACATACATATCTAATTGAAATCCATGACTTGTTCATTTAATAATATATTAACTAGAATAATTAAAAGGGATATGTATAACATGGATCAATCTCGTAACAGCGAAATATTTGGTGTCATTAATGTAGACAACATTAATTTATTATCTTCATCAGCACAAATAAGAAAGAAAGTCATCAGCATTTTGCCAATACTTCACACAGAGACGAGGATGCCCATTGGATCACAGATGTCTCAAAGACACAGTTTAATTGCAACCGAACATTAATTTTACCAGTATAGCCTTCACACATATCTCAGAATAGCATTAAATATTGCTGGTTAGTTTATAGAAAATGACTGTCATATACGAAGGAACTTCCCAGGAAGATACCTTATCCCTCTCCTGTGAATCCAAGTTCAGGCAAAATCTACAGGTATCTATATATTTGGATAGACGATCCTAGAATGAAAAGGAAATAATCCAGGCGAGACCAAAAACAGAACATAAATTTGTGAAAGCAGGGGAATAGTTTAACTAAAGACAGATTGTACCAATCTTAAGAAACAGTTTTAAGCTTATTTAGTATAATAGTTGGTGCACTTGCTTATAAAATGATATTAGAAAATATTTAAGGGGGTTGTACTATAGATTATTAATTGTTATCTTTTGTATCTTTATAAGTTGGTATATATAAACTCTAGTTGACCGATATTCCTTACACTCGATCTGATTTAATATCTGTAGTATTCAATGGTTTCTGATGGACTTGATTTACGTCAATTTTTATCTATGTAACTGTTAGGTGTGTGTTTTCATTGTCTACGATACGATCTAAGTCAAGACATTTACTTTACTCATCTCTCTTACTTTCTCTCTCTCTCTCTATCTATCTATCACTCTCTCTCTCTATCTATCTATCACTCTCTCTCTCTCTCTATCTATCTATCTATCACTCTCTCTCTCTCTCTATTGTGTGACTTTTCAATATATATATATATATATATATATATATATATATATATATATATATATACAGCACGTAGGAGTTCATCTTATTGATTGATGATTTAACAGATCCATCACACTGAGTAGCGAACCTCCGCGCTTGAGCTCCATACCAAGTATTTCTAAGCCCGGTATGTTTATTCATGCATATGAAGTTTCTACCTGTTGTACATCTGAAGATACATCTCTTCTAATATGTATTGTTTCTTAACAGCTTTATAGACAATAATAAGTAATTCTCGTACAACCCGTTATAAACAGTAAGAATTCAAACCTTAAAAATAAAAGTTCTAAGCAATTTTAAGAGAATAAATACTGATATAATAAGTTTGGAGATGTTTCACCAGCTTGTAACTAACATGGTACGATATAAAAAGAAGAGTGATCTTTGCATTTTGTACAGGCGAATAACCTAGCTGTCTACGTGTGACGGTATCCGTACGCGTAGATGAAGAAATGACACCGTTTTTAGACTTGAAATATCACATAGCCATTATTTCACACGTAGTGTGGATCATAGTCTATCTCACGTCGTTACAGTATTGATACAAACGGTAACATGTTTCGGCAGGGTCATGGATAAATGAGTATTTATTTACTCCTCTCCAGGAGTTAGGCACAAGGCCAGTTTTTATCTTACTCCCACAAGTAAGATGTGACCCAAGGTCGGGTCGGGAAAGTGGGGTTTAAAAATTGCCTGGGCAGCCCCGTCGGCATTCCCCGTTAGGGGCGCCTCAGGCAGTAAGCAATAAACTTACTCCTTCCCAAAGAGGGGAGGCAAAGCCTGGGAAGGTAGACCTCCCAGAACTGCACAAACAGACCCATTGACCGGCGTAAATCAAGACCCGAAGGCCAAGACAACACCAGTATGGGGTGCAGTATCTATCGGAACAGATACTACACTTTGCTATTAGCCAAAAGGCCAAGAACTGGGAAGTTTCTAGAACAAGTGACCTAAAGAAACGCCTATTAAGCTTTTTAAACTAACAAGCAACATCGAAGTCATACTAACAGGGCAACGACAAACATTACAAAGAAAAATCTATGGTTACAACGAATGTATAAACACTTAACGAGAAGCTAAAAATTCCTAAGAATTCCTGAGCGGAGAAATAGTATACTTGCAAAAAAACTGTCTCGGTATAGGATCGACATTGCTGCACTCGTGGAAGTTCGTTTCAGCCGTGAGTCCTAATTGACAGACTGTGGCAGGGTCTATGTTCTTCCGGAAGGTTAGGCCACGTCGTGAAAAGCGTATAAGCAGGGTGGGATTCGCCATTCTCTAATCAAAAGGGGACAACATCCACACAGTTATACTGCTTGGATCAAGCATCTCTGAGTTCCATTGCAGTGCAACAACTTTATGATAGTCACTCTGATTTATGCTAACCAAGAGTAAAATTAAAGCTATCTCCAAAGAATGTGTATATATTATTCGGTCTATAATTGTCATCTTGATTGTTATATTCACAACATTTCTACCGATGACGCTTCTGGGTTTCTTCGGGCGATAATAACTACTTATAACTGCTCATGGTTGACGAAATGAGAACGATCTACCCCAGTGTGTTTAATAAAAGAAAACTTTATAAATGTTGTACATGTTTTTGAGTTCAACATAAAGACTGCGAAATTCGACTAGAAGGTTCTTAAGTTCGAGAATTGAGTCGAAACTTACATCGACCGGAAACTTGTGAATATAAAACCGAAGATAGTAATAGTAATCCGAATATAGCAAATACTACAAATTATGTAATCTTGTTTCCACAATTTTCGAAACGCCCCAAAATAATTATCGATTTGAAGACGAAAGCAGTGCAAAAATCTGGAATAGATAATGATAAACATTACAACGAAAACTAAAATAGAACGACCGGAATAGACTTGAAGTCTGGACAAGATTAACATTTAATTTTTGATGGTGTAAATTATAGATGGTACGGTAATCATACAAATTTGGTGCAACCGTCGAAATAACATTGAATAAAAACGTTTACTGAATATAAAGAAACATTGAAGTGAAAAGAACAAGACCGACTATTCTTAAGATACGTATATTTAGTCTGAGTGTTTTGCACTGAAAATCTGTATTCAAACTAAAATGGTACATACAGAAGAAAAAAAACTATTTCCAGCATAAACGGGACAGTCTCCCAAAATTGTTAAATAACATAACTCTTGGCGGAACCATTCCTAAATTATAAGCAAATTTCCAATCGACACATAAAACCTAAATAAAGCTGAACCGCGTAGTTTTAAATATGTTCAGATTTATGTAAATACACTTAAGCGTAAGAAACATTTGAATTTACTTGTGATGAATATTTTATCAACTTGAAGATACAATTATTTTTGTAAATGATTTACTGTTAAAATATTTAAAAATATAAGGTTTTTTTTTTATCTTCGGGGCTTTTTTATTTTCTTTTATGGTCATTTTTTTTCTACTGATAAATCATCATCCTGAATATTTCAGGAAATGTTCGTATACCATGTTTGTCTGCATAGATCGTGCAACGACCAAGAGGAATAGGTCCATTCACTGAATGATAAATTTATAGTCACTGGAACTTGCGTTGTATTGTTTATATATATATATATATATATATATATATATATATATATATATATATATTAACATGGTTCACCACAAACAAGGCAGGCCGCCACTGTAGACGTAAGGTGCTACTGAGAAAAAAGAAAAGAGGAGAAGGTTGGGGGGTCAGCCTAAATTTGGATCTGCGCAGCGAGATGTGTGTTTACATTAGTTTTAAATTTCTGCATGTCAGTACTGTCGGGGAAACAGGGGGAAGGGAGGGAGTTCCAGAGGCCAGAAGCACGAGGAAAGAAGTTATTTGAGTAGAAGGCTCTCCGGCATCTGGGGACCTCCACAGTGAATGAATGAGATTTAGTTGATTGTCGAGTTGGTCTAGTGAATTTACGTCGAGGGGGAACCGGAGTAGCCAATTCCTCGGAGCATAATCCATTGAAGTATTTGTAAAACAAACATAAAGATGCTACATCGTGGCGATGGGACAGGGATTGGAGCTTGGTTGATAGTGAGGGACCTATTAGGTTAGCGACTCTTTTTGGACCTTGTCAAGGAGGGAGAGACTAGTAGATGATGCACCAGCCCAGATGTGGCAACAATACTCCATACATGGGCGGGTGGTGGCTTTGTACAGATACAGGATAATGTCAGGTGTGAGGAGTTTGCTAGCACGGTAGAGGGAGCCAACCTTCTTTGCGGCAGCCTTGGCAATGTCTTCAATGTATTTGTTCCAATTCATGTTACCTGTGAAGGTTAGGCCGAGGAGTTTGAATGATGAACTCTCAGGTAGGGTGTTATTTGCCATGACAATCGGTGGTTGAAGAGGTTTCTTGTAGTTATTGAAGGAAAGGAGCTTTGTCTTTGCGGCATTAAAAGTTACCAACCATTTATGATCCCAATCCACTACAGCCTGGAGGTCATTTTCTAAAGATTCAGCCATTGCCTCGGATATAGTCGCGTCAGTTTTACCAACATGGCGAGAGTAAAGCGTGGTATCGTCAGCAAATAAACCAATCTCTGACTCTATGTCGTCAGGGAGATCGTTTATATAGATCGGGAACAACAAAGGTCCAAGGATAGATCCCTGGGGTACACCTGCATTTATGTCATATTGCTTAGATGAACGGCCATCGAGGACAACCTGGATTTTTCTTTTGTTTAGGAAGGATCTAATTATATTAAGTAGTTGCCCAGTAATACCGTATGAGCGTATTTTCAGGAGAAGCCCTTTATGCCACACCTTGTCAAAGGCCTTGGATATATCAAGCGCTACTGCCCTAGCTTCTCCTGCCTTGTCGAGTGTATGATACATGCGGTCAGAGGTGACCGTTAGGATGTCTGCAGTAGAATGTGCTTGTCTAAATCCATACTTCCGGTCAGATAGAAGTTTAGCATTAACTAAGTGTCGTACTATCGCTAGATTTATTAAGGATTCAAAGATTTTGGCAAAGATTTGCAGTAGACTGATTGGGCGGTAGTTCTGAGGGTCGGTTCTATTCCCAGAACTCTTGTAGACAGGTACCACAGAGGCAATTTTCCAGCTATCGGGGAAACAAGATTCAGCTAGACATTTATTGACGAGTTTGGAGAGGACAGGGGCCAGTTCAGCAGAACATTTCTTTATTACTATTACAGGTATAAGATCAGGCCCACAATCTTTAGAGGTGTCAAGGATTTGTATGATGTCTCTGACCTGGGATGGGGTGATGACCAGGTTATCAAGTGTGACTTCGGTACGCAAAGGGAATTCAGGGAGGGAGTGGCTGTCTGAGTCTAAAGTAGAGTAAGAAGCAAAACGCTGGGCAAGTAGTTCAGCCTTATCAGTGGCCGTGCAAACGAGATCATTGTGGTTTGATAGTGGGGGAATCGTTGATTGACCATTATTCACTACACTATTGTAGATTTTCCAGAAATCGCAAGTACCTAGTTTCTGTGACTGGATGTGTCTGTTTGTTAACTCATTATACCTTGTCTTTGCTTCGCCTATCACGGCCTTGCAATTATTCCTTGACTCTATAAATTTATGTCTATTAGTAGCTGACTTATAGCGGCTAAATTTACGGAATGCTTGTTGCCTCGCAGAAATGGCAGCTGCACATTCTGAAGTGAACCATTGAGGAGAGTGAGGCTTGCTAAAGAATTTTCGCATGGGCTTCAATGCCTGCTTTGACCCATTCAGTTAATTCGTTTGCACACTGGTTTGCAGGTAGTGAGAAGGTTTCCCTCCACGGGCGTCACTGATGTGATCTCTGATTGGGTCGAAATCAGCCTGCTCGTAGTATCTTGTTGTTTTGAGCAATGGTTCATCAGCTTTTGGACGACTTTTTAGGGTGAGATGTATCATTAGCACAATGTGATCAGCATTCCCGAGAGGGCTATGAGCTTTCGTTACACAAGCTTCGGGCATTGAGGTCAAGAAGAAGTCTAGAAGTGAGGCTTGCTGGTTTACTCGATCGGGGATGCGGGTCGGAAAATCGACAGTCTGAGATAGGGAGTGAGCTAGGGAGAAATTATACGTAGAGTTGCCGGCTGCGTCTTTAAGGCTAGAGAATCTCAACCAGTCGCAGTGGTGAGCATTAAAATCACCAAATACATGTATCTTACATTCGAGTCAATTAAGAGTGCTCTATCTATGCTTTCAGAGACAGAGTTTAGCAGAGTACAGTCCTGGGTCGACGGGGAGCGGTATAAGAAATATAAGTAGCTGACGCAGTGATGTAAAGTCAATCTATAGCACATGTAATCATGGTCATCTGATTCTAACCTATGTTCTCTAGTCAGGGGGAGAATGTTTCGAACGTAAACTCCTAGCCCGTGCATATGTTTGTCAGAGTCTTTACGGTAGAGTGGGAGGTAGTCAGTCATGTCAAAGTGGTGTGAGGAGATTGAGGATTTAAGGTTAGTTTCACTAAGAGCTAGGATATCCGGGGAGTTTGTCAGGAGCCAGGTTTCTACGTCGTTGATGTTGGTTCTAAGTCCCCGGATATTTGTGAATGCGAACCTCAAGGGCGGAGGCGAAAGTGTTTTTGTTGGGTGTCTGGTATTGGTTTGCTTTTATTTCTTTGTAATGACATGTTTGGTTTGATTATAGAGTAGGTTGGCCAAGGTGGGTACTTGTTTGGTGCCAATAAGCTCACACAACCAGTCTATTAGTCACGACTTGGTCCATGGGGTTGTGGCCTCGGGAAAGACCACCGGAGATAATTGCAGGGTCCCTTTCCATGCTCGACATGTCACATACAACTACCCACGGTATTATGCAACTGATGATGGAGCAGCCGTTCTTGGCGCTACCCAAGAGTGTGGGCTCCTTCCTATCAGTCGGAAACAGCAGCCAGATAAGCTGTCTAACCTGTGCCCTCAACCTGTCGGAGCAAGAGAGACCCAGACTGGTCATGTAAGACTTAGTAAAGAAAAAACTTTCCCCAAGTTGCCCAGATAGAGAGAAAGAGGACGGCGTTCATTGTCCTAGTAAGGAAACAAGGCTAGGCACTGAGTGTTTAGAGGCGTCCCAGCGCTGTTACCTCTGTGCTTGACAAATAAACAAAGAAGGAGTGCAAAAGCCGGCGATAGGCATCTACTCCTTAAGCAATTATAGGTTTACAAACCGGATATTTTGTTCGAGATTCCAACTCTAGGAAGGTTGTCGATCAGGACTGAGGAGGCCTCCCTCCCCAACGGTTTACTGCCACGGCGTAAGTAGCTGGTAGCAGGGTTTTTTGTCAGAGATTTCCTTCTCTTAGATAGATGGCTTTACGAGGTCTTACGGGTCCAACACTCCGAGAAGGGTAACGATAGCCTGCGCCCGTGTACTAGTCCGGTATTTCCTAGCCCCCGCAGGTAAAAAAAAAACAATAATGATAATAATAATAATAATTATAATAATAATTCCATATATAATATATAATATATAACATATATATATATATATATATATATATATATATATGCATGTACATATGTAGATATAAGTTCATTGTATACAAAAAAGGGAACAGAAAGTTGAAGATAGGTTTCCCTCTCGCAAGTAAGTACAAATGGAGAATTAAGAGAAAGACAGACAAAAACTTCAGGCCATCATGAAATCAAGAATTTCTGCAGTCAGAAATCAATAGACAGTATATATCAACATTTAAACACATGTAAGTCAAACACAGAGATAAGAACATTCATGTAAGACACATTAAGATTTGGAGACTATTGGCAAGAAAAGAAAGACAAAGTAAAGATTTTTGGTAAAAGCAACGAAACAGCCTGGAAGAAAAGATTATTTAACTCAGGAAATAAAAGTAAATTAATTACTTAGCTTTTTTTTGCTTGCGTTTTTTTTTCATAAATGACATCCAATAAGCTTTCAGTTGAAAATTTTGGTCACGAAATTCCAGGTCGGTGGCAAGCTCTCAAATATGTCTTCCACACAACCTGGTGGTTTTATTAGGACTAGTTATCTTTTTTTATATATATTCACTAGTGGTCTGCGCCTACTCTTCACCCCCTCTTTCCTCTCGCAATCCCAACGCATTTGACCCCTACTAAAAACTTAACAGAAGCATTAGCAAGAAAAAGACAAAGTTAAGATTTAAAGCCACCACTGGGTGCGCAGACCCGAGGTCCGGGCTTAGTGAAGTCAGTAGCATGGAATGAAATTAATGAGGATGGTTCTGAGTGAACAAGTGGACGGGTGTGGGTGAACGGAAATTATGTAGATGGCCGTTAGTGAAGAAGTAGAGGAAAGGGGAGGGAAGGGGAGGGGGGAGGCTCTGTGATTTGGGTGTGTCGGTAATGTCATGGTTTTAGAAAAGATTTGAAAAAATCAAGGTGGTTTGAAAGTGGGAGGGGTAGGTCGGTAAGAGTGTGAGAGAAGTAGTCGGAAGGGTGAAATGGGTAGGGGGGAGCGGGGAGATTTTGTTGTAGGTAGGTGTGAATTTTTTTGGAGACAAGCACTACTCTATCCCGCCGCATCACCATGCATCTTGTACACTCTCGCTGAATTTACCCACATCTATCAAAACATAACTGCCCTCCCACTTATTTAAGACAAATTCTAGTTAATAACACTAAAATTATACATTCCAAAACCAATTAAAATAAATTTAAAATACTGGAAATTATTTACATAAAAACACAACAATCTAAAATTAACAACATCGCATATGAAACCAGTGATAACATTTTAAAATGCTTAACGTAATGCTATTTTGTTCTGTGATGCCATTAAGCGTTGCTGAATTTAAATCGTCAACAACTTTGTGGAATAATGCGACAAAAGTT
Source organism: Sepiola atlantica (assembly GCA_963556195.1). Classification (NCBI taxonomy): domain Eukaryota; kingdom Metazoa; phylum Mollusca; class Cephalopoda; order Sepiida; family Sepiolidae; genus Sepiola; species Sepiola atlantica. Next base: position 24,586,895 of record OY744518.1, read on the forward strand.
CTATGCGCGTTTTTTTCTGCTGTCTTTATAAAATGCTCTTCTTTCTCCAGCTGTTGTGTGCATTTGCTTTTGACACCTGAGGATGATTCGACTAAAACTCAAATAATTTCGTGAACCCTGTGAAATCTATGAAACATTTATTTTTTTTATTTTGATAGAAAAAAGTCTATCAGAAGCTAGGTAGTAAACTATACAGATGGTTCTGCGATTCATCCCCGTAGGTAATCGTCAGGCTATAATACATTGTAGCCTGACGATTCCCTACGGGGATGAAACGCGGAACCTTCTGTGTAGCTTAATTACCGTAAGTATATTTTCATAACTAATTAACTAAGTAAGTATATATATATATATATATATATATATATATATATATATAATTTAGAATATATTTATGGCAAGTGAAATAGACAGAAACGTTTACTTTTCAGTTAAAAGAAGGAATAATCTCGGCTAACTGAAATCTTTTTTTAATTGTACCATTTGTATGTAAGCAAAGATATTGTTTGCATTCGACGTCTATTTCTTTAAAATCCGTATTCGATACCTTGTATTTGACTCTTATTTCTTAAGATGTGCCGATGTATTGAAGTAGCCATGAATAAAGTGAACAATTTTGAAGTTAACGGTGTTGGAGTTTTACTTGAGTTGAGTTCAAAATTACTCTAGGAAACATGTATTTAATTTATTATTCATCATAACAAAATCTATGTTTTGAAATAGGAAGAAACAATTGTATGAATAAAGATGTGTATAAAGTAAACTCAGGGCATTTATTGAATTATATATATATATATATATATATATATATATATATATATATATATATACAGAAAAGAGGGTAGTGCAGTATTAGTGCAGTTCCAACGAGAGCAAAATATATGTGTAAAGGAGTAAGGCTACCAACATTTGTAAAAAGTTTTTTTCAACATTTATTTATTATTCTGTTGTTTTATCATTTTATAATTTTATATAACGCGTTTCAAGCGGTGGTCCGCTTTCATCAGATATGTAAATCCAAATGGATTTACATATCTGATGAAAACGTACCACCGCTTGAAACGCGTTATATAAAATTATAAAATGATAAAACAACAGAATAATAAATAAATGTTGAAAAAAACATTCTACAAATGTTGGTAGCTTTACTCTTTTACATATATATATATATATATATATATATATATATATATATATATATATATATGTGTGTGTGTGTGTGTGTGTATGTGTGTGTTACGCAATCTCTGATAACTCTGCTACCCCCCCATTTTCCTTTCATTATTCCGTCACATTCTCTCTCTATTACTCTCTGTCTCATTTAATTCAACCAGGCAAACTATACATAATTTCCGTATTTGATTTTCCTGGCCGCTAACGTTCCATATGTAATTTAAATATGAAACAGATAAAACATATGAAGTTTTCTCGTTTCACTTTCTGAATACACAACATCTAATATTTTTCTAACCTTAATAAAATATGCTCAAATGATCCGGTGTTCTTGAAACCAGTGAATTTTAATATCCCGTCTTGAACATTGAAACCAAAATCATCAAGAAACACACATAGAACACCGTTCAGTATTTTCCTTATTTGTTGATTTCTATTTGAAATTATATTCATGACAAAAATAAACATAGCAAAATTCAAGATTTTACCAGCAAATCAGAGTTAATAATTCATTTCTGAATAAATATTGCAAAAATGTATGTTTTCAATTTATATATGTTTCATATGCATACGGATTCAAAATATCACTGGATTCGAAAATAACATATAATTTATTATTTTTTTCCTATGCCTTTCGGAACATTCATTATTCATGTAGAAGGGTTTCCCTCTCAAACTAAATTAAGAGTAAAACAGTAATATTAAACATGAATTCATCTACTACCGTATTGAACAAAGTATATATATATTGTATATTATATATATATATATATATATATATATATATATATATATATATATATATATATATATATATATATATATAGTAAGCAATGAAAATATATATGGCAATCCAGCTACACAAGGGCACCCGTGTTTCATCCCCGGGAGGAATCGTCAGGCTAAATGCATTTAGCCTGACGATTCCCCCCGGGGATGAAACACGGGAGCCTCTGTGTAGCTTGATTGTCATATATATTTTCATTGCTTACTACCTAGCTCTACTTACGTATCAAGCACTGTTGAAGTAAATACTGAAAACTGACGCATAAAAAATTATATCTCCTTATAATATTTTATGTGGATACATGAAGTACTAATATATATATATATATATATATATATATATATATATATATATATATATATATATATATATATATATACACATGATTATTCTGAGAAACACACATGAAATATATATATATATATATATATATATATACAGGGTGGGCCAAAATAAGGGTCCTATCTTTAAATTTGAATAACTTGAATTTGAATAACTTCCACAAAATAAAAGTTAAACTCACCAAACTTTATGTGTGTGTAGACTGACCCTTCCGAGATTTTTTGAAATAAACAAAACAAATTTAAGCCGAAAAACCCTTCTTAAAACTTACAAAAACTAAAGTATTGTTTTTTTACACTGTTTTGAGTTTTTTAAGCAAAAATAATGTTTTCTAAATGAGGGTACGTTCCTTAGGGCTAATACGGCTCATGCTTGCTTCGGAAGGGGTCCTTTACTTATTCTCAAAAAAAAAATTTTTTTAAATCAATAAATAAAAAAGTTATGAATTTTTAAAAATAGGACCCTTATTTTTGCCCACTCTATATTAGAAGAAAATACACGATATATCATAAAATGAAATGTCGTGAATTGCAAGATGTGTGAAAAAGACAAACGAAAAAAACAAATTTAAATACAGACAGAAATCATCACAGAAATTAGGGATTTTACCGGTTTCGTACGGAAAAGAAAAAAAAGTTTCTGGGGACGTTTGTTGATCTCGACAAAACCGGCAAAATCTCTAATTTTTTAATGATTTTTGCCTATATTTCAATTTGTTTTTCCGTTGTCTTTTTCACAGACACATACAGACACACACTTACACACTTACACACACACACACACACACACACACACATACATATATATATATATATATAATGAAGTGATGAAATGGATAAAACTTATATAGTTTTCAAGGTTATTTATCAAGTTGATACAAATAAAAAATGACATTTAAGCCATAAATATTATTATTATTAATTAATTATTAGAGGTTTATATATTGTATTAGACATTTATATATATATATATATATATATATATATATATATATATATATATATATATATATATATATACTAGCAGGACACGTGTCCCGGCGTTGCCCGGTGAAATATAACAGCCTGATTTTAATTTTTAAGTTAAATAAATAGATTCAGAAAATAAATCATTTCACTGGAAGTAATTTAGGTAATTAAAATAGGATTTAACACGGAGCTTGAACAGGCTTCGTTTAACTTTATTAATTTTTATATTAATATTATATTCCCCATCGTTGGGTTAGTGGTTACGACGTTACAGTTTTTGGCGTTCGATCCCATTCTACTAAAACGAATTTTTTTTTAATGTTAAACATTTGTCAACACGGTAGCAGGGGGGATTTAAAATTCTATCAGAATAGTCAATAGTGATCGTTTAAAACGAAAATGTATAATTTAAAATGAAAAGTTCAGTCTGGCATTTACGGTAAACTCGGTGGAATGAAGTTGTTTTAACTTTATGTAAATAAGGAAAACGTAAATGTTTTTATTTATTGTTAGAGTTATTTTTTTTTAATTATTATAATATGAAATATCAGAATTATTCTAATTTTTTTACAATTAAGGTGAATAACTGGGCACTGGTTGTGTTCGTATCGTAGCATGTTTTCGATTGTGAAGGTGGTCGGATTAATGTAATCCGTTATTCGATTACTGTGAAGTGTTACGAAAGAAGAATAAGGGAATGATATTCGTGTAATCTGTAAGCGCGGTGGTTTGTTATCTTTCTTAAAAAAATGTATCTAATCGGTTTGTTTGTTTGTTTTGTTACTTGTTTCAAAGTATTTAACGGTGAGGGAATTCTTCCCAAAGAAGTTAATCGATTTCGACAATGTTTTTTTTTATTTAGTAACTTATAAAAACAATGAAAATGTTTGTTTGTATGAATTAAAACTTTCGCAAAGTAGTCAACAGTGATTTTTAAAACGAAAATGTATAATTTTCATGAATAGTCAGTTATTTATTTATTGTATGATTCAAAAGTTTCTCAAAATAGTCAACAGTGATTTTTTTTATTGTATTAATTAAAATTCTATCGGAAGAGTCAATAGTGATCGTTTAAAACGAAAATTTATAATTTAAAATTAAACATTCAGTCTGGCACTCGGTGGAATGAAATGAACTCTTCCAGGTGACGTTTGGAATACAGAAGTATCCTTATTTATTACAATAAAATTCAAGGATATTTTCTTTTGAATGTTTTTTTCTCATAGTAGGTAATTGAAATCCCATTTGTAAAAAGTGTTTGCTTATTTTATAAACGAATAAAAAAAACGGTTCAAATAGTGTAGAAGTCACATATTTGTTTGTTTTGAAAATAAGTAATAGGTATAATTATTGGTATATATTGATTCTTGAGTTGTATATTTCGTAACATAAGGAAAACTGAACTTTTTTTATCTTATATTTTAGAGTTGAATTTTTTTAATTTTTGTATTATGTAATTGGTGTTCGGTACGTGAAATAATGAAAAAAATTGAAAAATACGTGTAAACTGAAGCTTCCCTCCCTCAGAAACATAAAAGTTATTTGGAATATTGTTTAGTATGTAATATAATATATTTGATGTGTATTCTTTGTGCAAAATAAATGTAATTGTAGTCATATATCTAAGTGGCTGTAGTTCGTAATCTGCCACCACCAGTATTTCTCAACTTGTTACTAACGTAAACTGATCTGATTGAGGCTTGCGAAGAGTAAACTAATGGAAAAGTAAGTATTACATATTAAATCGAATAAGGAAGGGGAGTGTTCGGTGCCAATTATGTAGAAGGAAGAAATGTTGTATTTTTTGTCAGAAGTGTACTAATGTATTTATTATTACAATGAAGGTGAATAAATCGTCGTGTTTGCGATTGTCATTGTGTTCAGTTTAATGTAATCTGTTATTCGCTAACGTGGAAATGCTACGTAGGAAGAATAATGGAATGTCAATCGCTTAATCTGTAACCGGTTTATTTTTTTCTGAACCTATTACGTTAGTATTGTAGCAGCAATTTTAAGAACTGAAGTAGATGAATGTATAACGGAAATAGCAAAACAGGAACGGTGTATTACCTAAAGAAAAGTAAGATCGGTAAGGTGAATCGGTATAATTGTTTAAGGGTAGTGAATCTGGCAGACGTTTCGTGATCTGTAGTTGCTGGTTGAGGCTTAGAGTAGAAGCCTTAATCTTAATTGGCGGAAGTGACGTAGTCAGATGTAATGAAGGGAGCGTCTGTTATATTTTCTCTGCAACGTATGCTACTGTGTGGTGAGGTGAAGGCATATTTAACGTAAATAATAAGATGTAAATTGTTATATATATATATATATATATATATATATATATATATATATATATATATATATATATATATATATATATATATATATATATATAATATATATATATATATATATATATATATATATATATATATATATATATATATATATATATATATATATATATATATATATATATATATATATATATATATATATATATATATATATATATATATATATATATATATATATATATATATATATATATATATATATATATATATATATATATATATATATATATATATATATATATATATATATATATATATATATATATATATATATATATATATATATATATATATATATATATATATATATATATATATATATCAATAACGTTTCTCCTGCCTCGCCGAGTAAGAGTATCGTAATTCTAATTACTGTCTGCCCTGATTGCGGGTGCCGTGTGGTCCTGAGCGTTTGTCTCGTAATTCTAGCCTGAATCTACGAACTGCATTCGATCCTATGCGACTGCCTGCAACCACTACTCTTACACTGATGATGACAAAAGCCCGATACGATATCGTCTGTAGGTAAAAAAAAACACTTTCAGATTTAATAATATATATATATATATATATATATATATATATATATATATATATATATATGATAATTTTATTTACACAGACATGTACAAAATCTGCGACACTGGCATGTCGATGTTATCGATCAACAGTTACTATAAACTGAGATCTCATCAGGCAGAGTTAGAATCCGATCTTAACCTCAGATCATATTTGGAGAGAATGAAGTGGAGGGATAGAGAAAGAGAAGAAGAAGGAAAGAAATTTAACATTTCAAAAATTAAAGCCGTTTTTCTAGTTATTCTTTAGTTATATTTTTTTAGTATTTTTATTATCATTTTTTATTATCATTCATTTATTATTTCAATTACTTTACCTCAATTATAAGGGGTATCTATTATTATTATTATTATTATTATTATTATTATTACTATTCCTGTTACATTTAACGAATATACTTATTTATTCAAATTAACTCCAGACAAATTATAAAGACAATATAAACCCAGAATCGCGACACATTTGATCACCGCCCCACCACCACAACAATCAGACCAGTTTGCCCGCACGCATACACACATATACACAATATTACAGTTCACTTGGAAAAATACATTTATAAACTCGACGGTTTTTTGACACTTGATTCGTGCATGTCTACCCCCCTCCTTCCCTCTCGATCTGAATCAACAGACGCCCTCTCTATCTCCTTCTTTTTCCTCTATGTGTCTACCTCCCCACCACCTCTCCCCTCATCATTATTTGTTCCTCTTTCCACCTTATATTTTTATTTATTCATTTATTTATTTATTTATTAGCCCTGTTTGTTTCAGATTCTAGATTTTAGATCTTTGTTTTCTGTTTTTTGTTTCTTAGATTTTTAGATTTTTTAATTTTTAATTTTAATTTTTTAACGCCTTTAATTTTTGAAATGTCAAATTTCTTTCCTTCTTCTTCTCTTTCTCTATCCCTCCACTTCATTCTCTCCAAATATGATCTGAGGTTAAGATCGGATTCTAACTCTTCCTGATGAGATCTCAGTTTATAGTAACTGTTGATCGATAACATCAACATGCCAGTGTCGCAGATTTTGTACATGTCTGTGTAAATAAAATTATCATATATAAAGCTCTATTTTGATATTGAGCACTTTTTATAAACCCGGTTAAAATTCTCTGGATTACCACCCTGTGGATATTTTTCACCTGGATTATTACCATTATTATATATATATATATATATATATATATATATATATATATATATATATATATATATATATATATATAAATGCATAAGTCGGGAGGAAATGAAAACATGGCTCAGAAGTAAAACCCGCATGAATAGCAATAGTATCAACTCTGTAATAAAGTATTATCAATTTTATATATCCTGAATCCCGTTGTTTTTGAACACACGTCATTAGTGTGTACTCAAAGGAGCATTTACTTCATTGATATTTGTTAATTCCTCCCCTCACACTCGATAGCTTTTTAATACACCTTGTATTAAAGAAATGTTTTGGGTTAATTCATTCTTTGTTGCGTAACTTTTTAAACACAGCCAATATTTTGACGAAATGAAAGTTAAATTCAGATTCCTTCGTTAATTAACCACTAGTCTCATTTCTTTCCGAATAGCAATGAACTAGTAATTTAGTGTTCTTAATTAACACGTTGTCATTCTTTTAACTTTTTGAAAAAATAATTATTAAAATGTAAAAATATCCGGCTGTATTTTCTCTTTTCTGACAGAAAATTGATTGCTCGTCGCCTCGCACTCCCTCTTTTGTTATTGAAGGCTAATTGAATTATACAGGTTCTGTGGTTTCAAAGAACTTAACCTTTTTCACTGGTCCCACTATTCACCTCGTGGAGAAGCAAGTGAAAAAGGTAACTATCTCACATTAAATCCTCACAAGAAGTGGCTGGCTTTATTGCCAGTGCTCTGAGCCTCCTTCATCCACGAGATATTATCGACATGTCTATAATAATATTGTTGTTCCCATCCAACCCCTCTTTTAAGTTAGCTGGATCTCCCCTGCATTAAACCCCACTTTAATATAACTTTGCCCTCTTTGGGAGGCAAATAAATAGAGAAAAGTTACTGCTTTCAAAACTTCTCTTTCCTTTCTCTTAATTTATTGTCTTGGTTGATTCACGCTTTTTGAACACAACCCTTCTCGACTTATTTCTCTCTCTCTCTCTCTCTCTCTCTCTCTCTCTCTCTCTCTCTCTCTCTCTCTCAGTTTAAGTATGAGGATATATTTTGCGTTTCTTAATTCTGTAGACTACTCGAAAATATAAATACATAATTTAGAAAAAACATTTTTAAAGAATGTATTGAAAACAATTTACATTACGGTTTTTTTTTCGGAGATTGATTTTTTTTAGAAATTATTCTATGTTGAGGGGGAATTGATTAAGTTTGGACCCCATTTTACTCGCGTAAATTATCCAACCAGGCCTAGCATGTTTTCTTTCATTGGGTCTTACTCAGCATATCCCATTTAAAAAGTGGGAAGTGACGGTGGATATCGACACGGACTGAAAACCTGTATGTTCCAAGTTGGAATCCAGGCGATTCCACATTACCACTTTCATTTAGGGATGTTAGCAACCTTCTTGTGGTCCTTCCCGTAAGTACCCAATTCCTTTTCAGAAAGATTTCGAACAAGAAAAACATCGGGAAAACTAATGCCAACACCAGAATCATCTGATTCACTCGAAAGAAGAAGATTAAGTGTTTACCTTAATTTTAAGAATGTCTCTTTACTAGTAGCTTTATAGGCCAAAAAAGGTTTATTTTAATTTAGTTAATATATTTCAATTTTTTTTAAATGTTGTTATTGAAATTTATATCTTTATATTTTATGTTTACTACTACATTAATTATTGATAATATTATGATGAATCTTATTTTTTTCACTTGATTCTTATTAATTATTTTTTAAATTTTATTTTAGCTTTAATTAAATAAATCTCAATTAATTTACTTTCATTTATTTACTATATTTTAATATATGTTTGAAAATATTTTAATATATGTTATTTACTATTCTATTTGAATAATTAAAATTCAATTATTTTATTTTTAATTCAAAACCCAACGGTTCTTTGCATATTTATCTCCTTAGACTGTACAATATATATATTTTTTTACCCTGGCGGATGTTTATGTTTATTTATGACGGTGTAGTCGTTCTATGATTTTTCGTCATCTTTTGGCAGCACATATTAATTCACAATACTAATTTCCCCCTTTTTTGCTTTTTAGACGTGGAGTGTAATTTTATTTTTTATTTTTAAAATTGTTTATTTTTAGAATTGTGAACTTTTAATTCTTTAGATTTTCATTTTTTCATTTCTCCAACGCCGGAAATGAAGAAAAAAACGATCGGAAGTCACGTTATCTAGATTCACAGATCAAAGAAATAAACGATTGTTTTTACATACTCACGATGTATATATCGGTAATATTTGTGGGTAGAAATGCCGAATGAGAAAATAAACTATCAAAGATTAAACTAAAGTTAAGGATTAAAATATCATAAATAAGTAACACAACGCGTGAGCCGCCATTTCCCGGAAGGACAGATATAAGCAGATGCAGAAGAAAGTATTACATAGGAGACCAACTACAGGTCTCTTTTCTTTGATTTGAAATCAACGAGAACGATATTGTTCTGATCTTCTGTAATATATATATATATATATATATATATATATATATATATATATATATATATATTTATATATATATATATATATGAGAAGAATGTTGTAGTTCGCTTGGAGCATTGTGTATAGTGTAAGAATAATATTTTGGAGGCGATAACAATGCGTTGTTAAAGTGACACATACGACACGTGGAATCGTAAAAACAAAACAAAGTGACAATATTGAAAAGTCAATAATTTTCAAAAAAAATTTTAATTTTTTTTTTATTTACCAGTGTATCGTTGACCGTGGTGTTAGGTTGGAGTGTGTCCTTTTCATTATTATTTTTTTTTTAATTTTCGAGGGTATCCCTCATCCTCAGAATAAAATAAATACTATCACTCGTTGGAGTGTGTTTTTTTGCCAAAAGCCGAGGCCGGAAATGCTGGTTTGTTTTTAGTAGCAGGTCCGCAGAGGTTTGTTTATTAATTTTTTTTTTTTTTTTTTAATATAATTTTATTGTTTACTATTTTAACCGTTGCTGTTTGTTTTGTTAGTAAATATACTGAGTAATTTGTTTTTTTTATTTATTTAGTTATTTTTTTTATATAACGTTGTTGTTTGTTTTGTTAATAATATACTGAATAATCATTATCTCGGTGGTAGAGGCTGGATAACTCGTGTGAGTCAAACTTTGTTTGTGGGAGTTATGTCCCTTTAGAGTTTTAATTAATTTCGTTCTATAAATGTGTTTACTGTGTGTGTGTAGTAGCAGATGTGATTGGGTGGGTGAGGAATCCTGGGTATGGGGGTGGGGCGTCGTTAGTAGAGCCTTTGGTATATATAAAAAAACACACTCGAACGACTGGTAGTATTTATTTTATTCTGAGGATGAGGGATACCCTCGAAAATTTAAAAAAAAATAATAATGAAAAGGACACACTCCAACCTAACACCACGGTCAACGATACACTGGTAAATAAAAAAAATTAAAAAATTTTGAAAATTATTGATTTTTCAATATTGTCACTTTGTTTTGTTTTTACGATTCCACGTGTCGTATGTGTCACTTTAACAACGCATTGTTATCGCCTCCAAAATATTATTCTTATATATATATATATATATATATATATATATATATATATATATATATATATATATATATTAAATTATATTTACCTACAGACAACGTCTTTTTGAACTTTTGCTCTCATCAGTGAGAATTTCAGACGGTTCACAGTTACATTTGACTCCGTACGCTTTAACTCTATCATCTATATCATACAAAATTATCACGTGAAACAGAGAAATTTAAGTTATATTTATGACAAACACAACGTTAACATCAAAACAGACAAGAGGACTCAACGAACTTCCTTAGAGCCTTGGTTTGTAGCTTAAGTGAATGTCTATTTATTTATATATCCTAATTATATATATATATATATATATCAGTCTTCAACAATTAATACACAATAATAATAATAATAATAATAATAATAATAATAATAATAATAATAATAATAATAATAATAGATAAAAAAAAAAAAAAATGGAACAAATTAATAAATAAATTAATTAGTAAGTAAATAACAGAATAAAGATATATATATATATATATATATATATATATATATATATATATATATGTATATATACATATGCAACTAATAAGATATACCAAAAATAAACCATAAATACGGCTTTTTACAAACAACAACAACAACACAAACACGCCTGAAGACGGTCGCGAGACCGAAAGCGCTCGAGAAATGGCCCAAGACACAACATTAGGCGCCATGATCCATCAATTGATACCAGAAACCTGACGAAACGCTCGCAGAGTCGAGAAACTGACCAGAAAGATCATAAAGAGGGAGCACTCCGTGGTCTTCAACGACATATGTCTAATAAACGACTTGCTGCCGAAATATATATATATATATATATATATATATATATATATATATATATATATATATATATATATATATGCAGTTGATAGAAAGACATAGTAAGCACATAGTATCAACGCCTGGTGTGCCTCATTGATCTATTGTATACGGCAGAAACTTTAAGAGCTCTCATGATTCAGATCTTCACTGATTTTCATTCTACGCATTTGAAGCACGTAGTGTATTTGAAAAAAGTGGATTATAATTTTACACCTCTTAAACCAAGCTTCTCTCGTTATATCACCAACGCTCGGATGTTTGTTTTACCCCAGTTTAAATGAATGGCTTTCACTTTTTGATGAAGCCCCTTGTTTTAGTAAGCTCCTATGACTGACTTTTACTCCAGGTCTTAATTGGGAGACGTATTTCTAGTTTATAACTAATTTCACTGAAAGAAATAGAAGGATCATACTACCATACTAGAAACTATTTGGCGTATTACTCACTCCTTTGCGTATAAAAGAGCGCGATGTATTCTGAGATAGAGTATTCGTGTCGCATCTGGGGAAGGTGGGATTACGCTTAGAGCATCATACTCTGATAGAAAAAGTACAAATTCGATATAGGATGTAAGCTTAGGATGATCTCTTATGTTCCTTACTGCACTTTCATCGCCGAACAGATGCTGCTAATCTCCCACTAATTTATTCTTATTTTGAAGGAAGGTACTTGACCGGTTCCTCTTCGTAAGACATTCACAGAAGAAAAAAAACTCGCTTTCTACCACAAGAGGGTTCCCCGTTTGTAGAACACATTATAACAGGACCGCTTCCCTGTAGATTACAACATAGCCGTCTGCAAATCTAATATCAACAACAAATTCTCATAAACCGTCCTTATCTGATATATAAAGTTAGGACGAGTTTTCCCCTGTACCTTCTCGGAAAATAGGAAAATAACCACATGCATCACATGCTACTAAACTCACCACTATATTACGCTTGTTCACTCGAGCGTGTTTTAGTTAATTTGTTATTATATTTTTCCGGCTAACACTAAATATTACATTTGGCCCACCATCCACGACTCTCCGCCAAACCAACTCCATATAGGTTGTAGCAAAAACTTGTCTCCCTAATAATTCTGTACTACCACTCTACTCATCGACACCGAGAACTAATAAACACAGTTTAATTTTCACAAACGACCCAGTTCTTATTTATTATTTGCCTGGTATTAATTTACTACATAATATAAAGCAATACGCAAAGACTTAATGACCGCTCCCGTTCACGCCGATGATTTTCCGCGAATACCAGATTACGTTATTTCTATTTCTACCTATAACTTCTATATTTATATTCATTCCCGAATTAAGCGAATCAAATTAACGAACACAGTTCCTGCAACATTTAATCATTCAACGTGGTGGCTACAATTTCTTGATCAGATCGACTTCCTATTTAATTCAATAAGCGCAAATATACTCGTAGACCCCGATACATTCACATTTTCACAATCATACACCGTCAACACGCATATTATACAAAACTTGCCCAAATCAATTTACTTCATCAACTACAAATGACCTAAACCGTGTCATTGTTGAACTTTACATTTGGTCGGCAGAAGCTAAATCTTAAATCTTAGCTTAATTGGCCTATTTTCACATGTAGTTTAAACTCGAGACCGTGGCTCAGTCGATAAAAAGGCAGGTTTCCTAATCGCCAGTTTTAGCGTTCGATCCCATTCTACTCTACCACTTTTTTCTTTTTTTTTAAATTTAAAACATTCTCCACCACGGTAGAGGGGGGAGGAGAAAAAACAATAATCGTTTCTTTTTTATTCGAAGTCATGCAATAGGTATTACTTTCTCCCGTGCAACGCCGGGCGACGGGTTCCGCTAGTAAGCAATAAAACTTAGTTCATTCTATTAATCATTTTAATACTCTAATCATGTTCCTTATCGTTAAACTGACTATCATTCCATTTTATTAACACTTATCCTCGAATGGCTTTTGGCTTTGGTACATTAGTCAAAACTACATGATTGTTTCGTTAATCAGAGAGGCACATATTGGTTCTTGTAGTTCGAAAGAAATAGTTAATTTCCAATCATGTTCATCGAATGTCGTATTGAATCCGATCAACACTTTTGTTTTGATTACTAATGTCATAAAATTTGACGGAGGCTCTAACCCTCCCATACTCCCGAGCACTGATACTACTATCCCAATCACCATGAGGTTATTTTACTTATTTCACTGATAAACAACATTTGTATACGAAATATTTTTTTACGATTAAAAACGATTTCTAAACAACGCTGTATAAATATTTCACACTTTTTTTAATATATAATTCTTCAGATTTATGTTTTAAGATGACACTCGATCACTCAACTTTAAAAGTACAAATTTATTCACTAACATCGTAATAGAGATTATGCTTACATAAAAATAATTGTCTCATTGTTTTAAAATTTGAAAACACATAAATTACTTTTTTCCAAGTGGGGGGGGGGTATATTTCATTAGTCTTTTGTATGAGTTGACCGAGGATTGAACCCCGGTCTTTCTGCCGATTAGTAAACGCTCTACTTATTATGAGAAGATGAGTCCTTGATTTTGGAGACGAGTAATTGAACTAATCTCACAAAATATTGTTCTTTTTTAAATTTTGTCTATTCTCTGATAATGACTAGTATCATCACATGATTATGAACATATATTGAAATTGATTTCACAAGATTAAGTAGTCTCAAAGATTTCCCGGACGATAAATGTAAACAAAAGTTTTTCGTTATTATTTGAAGTAATATTTTATTTTTATTATTTATTAATTACTTTTTGAGTAATCGTTCATTGAAAGAAGAAAAACGAAAGTAAATATTAATGTCATCCATTGCGTTTGCTTTGTGGTTATAATATTTTCTAAAACTCTATTTGAGCCTAATTTATATTTGCTATCTGCGTCTCCATTTAGATAAATTTACTGATCATGAATAATATACATTATATAAAAAAATGTTAAATTGTATTTACCTACAGACGACGTCGTTTCGAGCTTTATACCCTCATCGGTGTAGGAAGTGATAATTTCAGACAGTCATAAGGCGCGAGCCCGGTTCACGGATCCACCTTCGACTTCGCACGTTTTCACTCTATCCTAACGGCTATAGGAAATTATCACGTGAGTAAAAAATGTAAGTGATATTTATGCCGATTACAGCGTAAAAATAACGACATGCTAGAGAACTCAACGAACTTACTCGGAGTATTGCTTGGTGCTAAGTGAATATCTATTTTTAATATCTCTTGACAGTGCTCAACTTTAATTTTCTTAAAGGGGCTTAAAAATAATATTTATAAGTAAATATAAAATTATATTTACCTACATGCGACGTCGTTTCAAGCTTTTTACTCTCATCGGTGTAGAGAAGTGATAATTTCAGACTGGGAGAGAGATGAAGGGAGAGAGATAGGTAGAAGAGAAAATATAGGTTCAACGATAGAAAAGTGTATTTTAAAGAGTGATACTACTACCATTTAAACTTTTCTATTGTTTAATATTCTTCAAATATTGGTGTTTATATTTTTCGTATTAATGTTACATTTTGATTTTGAAAGCTACACGTGTTTTTGTATACTTTCTTGTTGAATAAAACGCAAAGTCTCATTCGAACATGTATCTCGGTGCTTGTGAACTGTAGGTCCGAAAAATATTATCTTCAAGTTGAGGAGAGTCAAATAAGGGGGAGATAACTCTAGTTTCAACCACGATTTATCTAAAAATGGATTTTAACAATCTGAACTTGCAAGGTGCCACAACTAATCACGTAGAACGAATGTGAAATGATGCGAAGAAAAGAAACAAGGTTGAATGTGGCACCCACACGCAAATGGTGGAATCGTACTTAGCCGAATTCATGTGGAAACAAAAATTCCGAAAGGACACTGAACTGGGAACGGTTTCCCAACAAACTTCCGAATTTTACCCAGTTTAAAACTAACCCTAGCCCAATTTTTCGAAATCATTTTATTTTTCTATTTTATTTTTCATTTTTTAATAATTACAATAGTAAAATCCATTTTCAGATAAATCGTGGTTGAAACTTAAAACTAGAGTTATTGTATCTTTAAGTTGAGGAGAGTCAGTCTCCTCAACTTAAAGATACAATTTTATTTTTCGGACCTACAGTTCACATGCACCTTTATCTCACCTGTATTAGTTATCTCCGTTAAGCATTTAATAATAAATAAGGGGTTAGTAATAGAGTCTGGACGAGGAAAAGAGTGTTGAGAGTCCGTAATAGGCGAATGTTCTTAAATGTGCGTACGTACGGAATAGTTAGTTAAAAGGCTGGCAGGATTCATACGTGGTTTGTACGTGAATGTGTGTTGAAATTTTTTGGGGGCGGAATAAGCCCATGTACGTCATCTTGGTTAGTGAAGACGGCTTGACGACGCGTAAAGCTGGTGAAGCTTGGTTTGCATCCAGAACAGGATGTTGGTGGTTGAAATGAGCGACGTGGGTGGGTTACACAGGAAGCCACTTTTCAAAGCTAAAGAGCAAACAGGGACAATATACTCCCGTAAATAATATTCGGGAAGTAATGCTCTGCTAGCATACAAGATTGTTCTTAACATGTTGAATTCAAGGCGATCTATTATACAGGCCTGTCAAACATAGGGGCTGGGGTCCACGACTGTGGACGGATATGTGAAGACTAAAATTACTACTAAATAATAATTACAGACAACATTTGGTAAATTTATAGAAGTGCACCTTTCGTATTTCGACCCCTAAAAAAAAGTTTCTACTTTTTTTTTAGGGGTCGAAATACGAGAGGTAAGATTCGGTGGCCAAGAAATGCGTGCTCACTTTACGAATAACTTATATAGGAAAGTGATCCCCCACTCCTCCTAACATCTAAAATAATAAAAAATTTCATTTTTTTTCATAGCGGATATTTGTTATGGCTGTTTACATGTAATTTCGCAAAAAAAGTAGAAACTTTTTTTTTTAGGGGTCGAAATACGAGAGGTGAGATTCGGTGGCCAAGAAATTGGTGCTCACTTTACGTATAACTTATATAGGAAAGGTATCCCCCTTTCTAAAATCAAAAATAATAAAAATTTTCATAATTTTATTTCATAGCGGATATTTGTTGAAGCTGTTTACATGTAAGTTTCCCCAAAAAGTAGATACTTTTTTTAGGGGTCGAAATACGAAAGGTGCACTTCTATAAATTTGCCCAACATTTTTAGTAAGAAATATCTTAGTAATTTTCAGTAATTAGAAAAAGAAAGAAGAAAAACCTAAGAAATGTAAACATGGATACAATGCATTAAAATGAGTAATACTTTAACCGGAATCGAACTTTTTTTCTGTAATGGCGAGATATATTGCATTGTTTTAGTGCGTTTCTGCAAGATGTTTGCTTAACGAATCAGATCCGAGTCTTAGGTTTACATAAGATAGTGATGAAAGAAGTATTACAGGGTTGTCGATGCACTTGCAACGTGAGAGAGAGAGTATTTGGTCTTGAGAAAGGTGCAATTTGTAAAGTCAAAATTGTGGATGAAAGTGGTTATGTGTATGATTGCCTAGCCGGCATTTACAAAATAAAATGTGCCTCATGTCCAATAGTTGATATCGGTGAAACGGCTAAAAATATAAAATCCCACATTTACGTACACAAGCAGGACGGCAAACACAACAATCATTCTAACGCACTAGTCACATACATCATTTCATGTATGATATCACGTGCATGTTGTCATATATATATATATATATATATATATATATATATATATATATATATATATATATAAACATATAATAATATATATGTATTAATCTCTCTCCCTATATATATATATATATTAATATATATATTAATATATATATGTATATATTCATGTATATATATGTATGTATATGCATATATATATGTGTATATATACATACGTATATATATATATGCATATATATATGTATATATATACATACGTATATATAAGGCTGATTTGCAATGTCTACTACATTAAATAGTTGAAAGAAACTTTTAAATAAAAAACAATTCATTTATAATTTGTTATAAACACGAGACAAAAACTTTCGCATTTTATCATATAAATATTGGGTTTGCCAAAATGTCCGTTCGTTTTGCAAAGGTGATTATTCTGGCCTGATAAAGATCATTTTACATTTTATTGAGACAATGTTGTATTTTGCGTAGCGAATATGTAGAGCAGAAGAGTTCTTACATGTTTGCTTATATTTGAGGCCTTGAAATTTAAGATGAAGCAGAACCCTTCCAAAAAATGATGCCTTTTTACATCAGAAACGCGCATAAAGGTGTCATGTGTATGGGAAGAATGCTGTTACAGAACGACTGTGCCAGAAATTATTTGCTCGATTCCGAAAGGGACTTTTTAAAGTAGAGAATCCTCTTCCCTCTGTCTAAATAAAGATGAGCAATAATGACGAAGTTTAAGTAATAGTTTTTAAAAATTGCCGTTTGACAAACAGACAAATCGCAGACACTCTGAAGATTTCTAAATCGAGCGGGTAAAATGAATTTCACAAACCTAGTTATGTTTCTTAACTTAATGTTTGCGTTTCTCCTTCTAGAAAAAAAACGAACAAGCGTTTTCCCCAGCCCTACATTAATACTAAAATTTACAGATATAAATAGATAACTTTTAACAATTTGGTAATTTTCATGCACAATTACATATATTTTAAATAAGACTGTAAGAAAATAAAAAGAAAGAAGAAAGTAATTCGTTTTTGAACTTACAATTTAGGAACAGACGAAAACTTGTTGAAAATCATGTCCTCCTGAGAAGAAAACTGGAAAAGACCTTCCAACAAAAAATGCTAAACATTTTTCCATCGTATAAAAAAGAAGCATTGAATTTTAAAAAAAAAGATAAAACCTGGCTTTGCTAATGGAAGAGTGAGAGAGAGACAAATCTAGCTTTATCTACGAACTCTTCTTGTTTATGCTTTGTGTGTATATCTTTCTGTCGAGCTAGCGGTGTTAGTTTCACTTTAATGTAGCTCCTTTGAAAATCCAATATTTTAGAAACGTTTTAGTAAATTACCTGCATTTCTTAAATCACCTTAATATCGATAAAAACTATTGCATATATATAGGAGATATAAGACAATAAAAATACAAATGAATAACACAAAATATTTATTTACTATGAGACTTTATAAAAATAGCTGCGTTTGGCTCTTTTCAATTTTACTATATACAGTGTTTTAGAAAATATTCTGTATTATTGATTTAAATAATATTAAGCCATTTTGATGATATAGGTGTGATAAAGGAACAAAGCTTTCGCATCTATATATATATATATATATATATATATGCAAACATTGTGAAAAATAACAGAATTCGTCTGTTTAATTATACTTTAAATTTTTTACATTTTTCTGCTGGTCCTTTTTGTATTAAAAGCAAAAAAAATAAATGTTCCATAGGTTTCACAGGTTTCACGAAAGTTTTCGATTCTTCGTCGAATCATGCAAGGTGTCAAAAGAAAATGAACAAAAGAGCTGGACAAAGAAAGAATTTTAAAAAGAGGGCGGAGAAACGCACGTAGAGTGTTTTTCTCATAGTTCCAGGAAGTATATATATATATATATATATATATATATATATATATATATATATATATATACATATATATATATATATATATATGCATACAAAATCCTTATAGCACACAAACAGCTGCACTGTTATCTACCGTATGTTTACATAATTATTTCCTCAAAACGTCCTTAATATTAGAAGATGAATTACAAAACTTTAAACAATTCTTGGAAACCCGTTATCATCGACATTTAAATGATGGGTTGGGATTCGTTAGCAAAAGTATGTTTATTTTAACATGTAATGTTTTATTTTAGGCTTCATGCATACATACATAACGGAAACATTCAACTGCACTCACGCGTCATATAACACACACATACAATGAATATGCTATATAAATGCTTCCCAAGTAAACTCATAAAACTAAGTTATCAGGTGGAATATCGTTAGACTGTAATGTTTACGCGTTTTCGTATTTTGTATAATGTCTATGTTTTACTCTCTCGATATACAAGTCAAGATAGATTCGAATTCGATCAATATTCCCGATTTTTCTGTCAAGTTCTATTTAGGTAACTCCTCAAGTAACGACTTTTGACAACTGTAATTCGTTTTCTGAAGCGGCGACTGCAATTTCCATTCTATCGGACGCTGAATATCCTCGGCTCCATCGGTAAGACTAAACTGACGGTAATGCGCGCATAAACGAATATTGATGAAAGGCATCGGAACCAAATGTTATTAACATCTTCCTCTTAGGAAATCTGTAAAAGAGATTATTAACAAAAAGGAAAAAGTAACAATCAGTCAGATGAATGGAGAGAGAAAGAGAAGAAAACACGCACACATACACACACACACACACATATATATATATATATATATATATATATAAGTATACATTTTTATTTATACAAACATTATTGGTTACATATGTGCATACATATTTCGGTTATACTCTTCATAGAGAGTCAACCCCTTCAGACCAAAGAAGGCACTTCTCTGTCTTCTTTGGTCTGAAGAGGTTGACTCTCTGTGAAGAGTACAACAGAAACATGTATGCACATATGTAACCAATAATGTTTGCATGAATAAAAAATTATACTTAATAACAGCTCTACTTGTTATTGAGCACTTTTTATAAACACTGGAGTTTAAACGGATTTACATCTACAGAAACTAATACAATACGTGTAAGATATATATAAAAAAATGTTACCCTCCCCCATACATAAGAATATTTTCAGTTAAAAATATAAATAAATAAATAAAATTTGACCCCCCCACCTAAATTTTTGTTTACCCTCCCCCATACATAGTTAAAAAAAGGAAAAAAATTAGGAGGCGCCTCGGTCATATCAAAGAAATCATGTTTAAATATTCTATTGAAGGCGCCTATGTCATATCAAAGAACCAGTTTTGTTATTCTTCCAAAATGGTTACCAATTTACTAATGGCTGGGATATGCCTTGCTTAACTTCAATTCACAATAAAACACCTTGTCTTAACAACGTAATGAAAATAAAGTATGATTATGTGGAAAAAATCCTCTCACAATGACGTCACTTCCGGAAGGATGAGTCAGCAATTAATTCTTCCAAAATGGTCACCCATTTAGTAATGGCCGCGATATGTATTGCTTAACTTTAATTAACAACAAAACACCTTGTCTTAACAACGTAAGGAAAATAAAGAATGATAATTTGAAAAAATCCTCTGACCATGACGTCACTTCCGGAAAGATGAGTCAGCAATTTATTTTTCCGAAATGGTCACCCATTTACTAATAGCTGGAATATGCCTTGCTTAACTTCAATTAACAACAAAACACCTTGTCTTAACAAGGTAATGAAAATAAAGAATGATACTGTGAAAATGGCTGGGATATGCATTGCTTAACTTTAATTTACAACAAAAACCCTTGTCTTAACAACGTAATGAAAATAAAGAATTATAATGTGAAAAAGAATTGGAGTTTCGGCTTCAGACAGACAGAGACAGAGACAGACAGACAGACAGACAGACACATAATCTCCATTATTAATAGATATATAAACGTATATATATATATATATATATATATATATATATTAACGTATACATAAGTATATATATAGATATGTATATATATAGATGTGTATATATATGTATATATATGTGTATATATATATATGAATATATATGTATCTTATATATATTTGTATATATAGGTTTATATATGTATATATATGTATATATATGTATATATATGTGTATATATATGTATACATCTATGTATATATGTATATATATATGTATATATATATATATATATATATATATGTATATATATATATATATTTATAATACACCACGATAGCAATATCAAAAAAATAAAAATACTCGAAGCCCTCTACATAAAAACTAAACATACCACAATTAATAATGTCAATTATGAAACTAGTCGCAACATTTTAAAGTATCTAGCATAATAATTAACATTACCAAAGTCTTAGCCATTAGGTAGTTATGCGTTTGAATTGTATGCACTTTCTTTAACGTCATCAATTTCTTAACGGTTTAAACGTCAAACTATTAAATATCTCATATGTGTAGAACTCCATCACGATCTCATGTACATTTCAACTTTACAGACGCTTTCTCAAGTTATAAACTACTTGCAATTATAATTCAAAAATGAGCACAACAGTAATGTCATAATATGTAAAGACACTAAAACTAATACCGCCTGAAGATGATTTGACGATTCTAATCGAAAGTACTTGCAAAAAAGAAAAATGAAAGAAGAATGGAACAAGAAACCCATGGATCATATTTACATCAATTTGACCGAAACATTAGATGGACAATTCGGAAAATTGAAAAAATAAAAAAAGTCGCATCAAACAAAACCACTCCGTGTTATTTAATAATGTTTGCCTAAATATATTTATATATATATATATGTATATGTATGTATATATATGTACATGTATATATGTATATGTATATATATACGTATATATATATGTATATCTATATGTATATATATGTATATATATATATTTATATATTTATATACATATATATGTATGTATATATATGTATGCATATATGTATGCATATATATGTGTGTATATATATGTATATATATATGCATATGTATATATATATATATAGTATTATATATATATATATATGTATATATACTAGTTTATTCGAAGCATTTCCTGATTTTATGAAATATGCTGGACCTAAATATATTTGTAGGATGTGGATTATTCGGACTACTGTTCTCATCTTGAGTGTTATTCTCACAACACCTCGACCGCTGTATCCTATGATCTTCTTTATGTGTATCTTTTCAAACTCGGGAATGTTTATGTCGTACTCGGGAATCTGGACCCAATTTCGAACGACACTTTTATTTAATTCACGGAGTGGATATAGTACTAAGTAAAATTCAGTTCTAAGTAATAGTCATCTGAAGGTTGAAGGTGTCATCATCGGTGCGGGCGATACGAAGAATTGTGAATTACTGAAGATTTCTTCCAATCATGGCTGACAGAACGAGAACATGCTACCCCCGTGGATTAAATAAAGGGTTCCGTTCGAAATTCTGTCCAGATATGTTTTGGTACAACATTTATAAATTGTGTTTGTTTTGTTTTTTAAGCGGATTTTTTTATTTAGTTCTCGAAAATATAGTCTCTAGAGCTTTTTCGTCCAACATCTCATCAAGAGAAATCGTTGGAATACTAAATTTAAAATAAAATACACGTAACAGAGTAAGAATAGCGACATTGAATGCAATATATAAATGTATATATATATATATATATATATATATATATATATATATATATATATATATATATATATATATGAAAGTTCATCTAAACGAAATAAGTATCTGACAGAACGTATAAGTGTGGAGAGAAGAAAGGTAATAATAAATAAACTCTGTGGAACGAAAAATAATTTAACAAGGCATCCTAATTCTTTAGATTCGGTATTTGGTTTCAAAATGGAAGATTTCGAAGAAAATTAAGATCAAATATAAAATGTAAGTAGTAGTAGTGAAAAACAAGCCCTAACACGAGGTGGGTAATGTAAATGAATTTGTAAAGGTGGAATGGAAGTGGCTGGTAGTAATTAGACGTTGGGCATGTTCTTAGAAATGATTAGTGGAAGAGAATTAATATGTAGAGAAAGCAGGTACGAATAGGCGGGTATGGGGAGAAAGGAAGTAAGGAGGAATTTTGAAGTGGGCGTTAGATATTTTGTGCAATACGGAGTTGTGAGGAAATATTCTAGAAAAGGGAGTAATGGGCGTTTGGATGAGGGAAATGGGAAAAATAAGAAAAATGAAGAAAAACACAGAAAAGCGAAATAGTCACGGTAATAGTTGAGGGAGTTGAAAGCAATGAGAATCGCCATTTTAAAGAGTTTCTAAGAAACTCAAACGTGTGTAAAAGCCAATAGAGTGAGACATGAAGACAACTTGATGTTTATCCACCGTTAAAGATTAAATTTTCTTCGTTCAGGATAGTTTTAGCCTCGAACGGTGCAATTTGTAGGAAATCATATATTTAGTGTATATGTATTTTAATTAGGATATGAACAGTCTAAGTTTTGTGTCATGTGCATACTTGAGTATCCGAGGTCTGTATATATTCATTTTTGTTACACTAAGGAATTGTCAGTGTCGCCTATTTTTTCGAGCTATTGTATTCATAAATTATTGTTTAGTGTACGCTGATTTTCATATTGTGGCACATGACACATAGAAGCAACAGAAAATAAAGTATGTGTATTGCTGTTATGTCGATATGTTTCATTAGGTGATGAATACCTCAGTTTGTATGAGATTGGTTTGAAAATAACTTTCTAAAAATATTTGTCTTTCTTAAAAGACAAATTCGTGCAAAACTAGGTATTTATTAATGATTAAACACTTTTGTCAAATTGAAACTGCGTATTTATATTATGTAAGAAATAAATATAAATATGTAATTTTTGTAAGAAGTAAATATAAGTTATTTGAGATTTAAAAACGAGGCCAAGACTCTTTCATAATACTATTTTTAGGTTTCAGAAGGTAGGACGCTTGAATGAAGTCACATACAAGGTCATGCTACAGTAGTTTATTTCTGCTGTTCAGATAATTTGCTGATCTTTTTTATCATTTATTTAGCTAATTAACTATTAACTTCCTTCTTTCAGAACACCTTTCAAATCAACTGTATGTAAGTTGAATCACTTCTCAACAAATGTGTAGTGATGTTCATTCTCTTAAATTACGAGGATGTATAGTTCTTAGAGAATCTATAGACAATACACATTGCGTTCATTTAAGTATCGCCCCTTTTGTTTTAATTTGTTTTATTGGTTATTGATTTATTGGAAATAGGATTCAATACCAATCTTCCAATATTCCTTTCACCATTATACTGGTCTGTAAGCATGTAACAAAATGCGCAGAGACTATGGATTTTTATTCAAAATAGAAAACATAAAATCCAGAATGCTAAACGTGTATCTTTTACCTATAATAATTAGGAGGACGGATGTGCATACGTTACGTATTGTCAGTAGTTTACTAACATTAACGCTATTTTTACTGCAGCGGGATAACGAGTTAGCACTAGGTTAGAGATGTGAAAATAGTCTTGATTTACCTTATGGCCTCCACAAAATAGCCCGTCTTTGCCTGGCATGTAGAGCTTAGATGTGATGAAAAAAACATGCACATGCTGGAACGGGAGTATTTATACATATCGACTATGTGGGACCGGCGTGCTTTGCCGTCCATGAAAAGACGAGATAAACAGAAGTCAACAGAAGGTGTTTAGCACTCGAAAGGCTAAGATCATTGAGCGATATAGATCAGCATTGAAAACAGTGTTGTTGGGGAAATTTATACTGCATAAGAAATTTCCAGTAGCGAGCAGGTTGTGTCCGAGATCAGTATTTAAATCGATGTTATTGGAGAAAAGTATACACGTAACGGAATTCCAGAATTGAAAACTGTAATTTGGGAGAAAGTTCTATTACATGATAACGATCTAATGGCAAACACGTTTCTGCATTAAATATGATGTCAGTTGAAACAATTATATCATGTATTAAATGTTTAGTAGTCAGCAGGTTGTTTTTATTAACATAAACAGTGGAGGGGTGGGGGTGAGCGGGAATAATGTGGATGGCAGTGAGTGAAGAAGTGAAGAGGTAGGGAAAGAATGTGAGGGATGAGTAAGCTGGAAGGTTTGCGTTCGTGGTGAATGAAGATGTGTGTGGGGGGTATGCAGAGAAGTGGAAGAGGGGGGGGGGGAAAGAGGAGAGGGGAGGCCCTGTGATTTTGGTGGATGGCTAACGTCACGGTTTTAGAGAAGATTTGAAAAAATGACTACATACACTTCTACTCTCCCCACAGTCTTCCCTTTCTTTTTTATTAATTACGGAAAATGTACCGATCATGTACGTACATAAGTCTAATGCTCAAAGTAATTAAAAAATCTTTAATGAAAAAACGAAATTAATTTCATCGATAGAATATGACAACAACGTTTTAGTGTTTCTTTTGGGCTCGAGAAAATTGCATAGAAACAAACGTATATGCATGTTAAATCGAAAGGTATTTTCTTTTGTTTTTATTTGAACATTTTTTGTTTGATTAATTAAAACGAATTGTACAAGATCGAACAATGTACAAGCACTGTTGATAGCAAATCTAATTAACTTTCCTTAATCAAATAACACAAGTTTCAGTGACCACGGGTAGATTGTCGAAAATACATCGAGTTTTCTAAATGCAAACGTGTCTTTGCATAAAATTCATTTCGTATGTGCAGACTTTTTGACCCACATACAAACTCAACGGTAACGATATTGTAAATAGTGAACCCATTTTTGATTTCTCACCATTTTCGTAGGTTAGTTCTTACACTAGTGGGAGGTACGGTGTTCATTTGAATTTTTGTTTATATCCGGTTAATGATAATTACCATATGTAATTATTCAACAAAAATTTTAAAATAAAGTTCATCTGCCACCGGAATAGAAAGCTCGTACACATATTCTTAAGATACATCCATCCAATTATCAAGCTTAACGATGAAAATGATACAGTAAACATATTAACATCATAACACGGGTGGTTGTATAAAAATGGCACGAATTTTACGATGGGAATTTTATTTAAAAATTAGGCATATTGTGCCGTCGAGCGGATAGAGTAGATTATATAAACTCGCATATGAAATAAAGCACTATTTCAAAAGCAAGAATGAAAGACTCACGGACAGACGGAAAAAATGCTACTTAAAACTGACAAACAACGCCTAAATACAGCTGCTATTCATATTCCTTCAAGGTATACTGATACCTTCTAATTTCTCGGTGTTTGTGCATGTTCATTACGTTTAGTAATAAATGTGTGTTTGTTTGTAGCTTAACGAGGGGGAAAAGGGCGCGTCGTTCAATGCGCTTAGTTCCTCGTTTATTAAAGTATTTCCGGAATGTCAATACACAAAAATCAAAAATGCATTTGAACATATTTATGGAACTACCGTCGGTGAAATTAATATACATGTTTGTCAGAGAATGTGTAGAAACATTTATTTAAATTTATTGAAGATGTTTTACCAAACATTTTATTGAACATGTAGAGAAATATAACGTGTACTAAACAAGGGAATGCTATTTATTTAAATATTATTTTTTACTACTCAATATAATTTTTCAAAATATATAATATTTTAATAAATTATGACTCACCCATAAAACAAACGTTGTGCTAGATTTCATGTTTCAATTGGGCATTCAGCAGTTATATTTGTTTTTTACTTATACAACAAATAAGCAGGGTTCCTAAAGTCAGGGATCATCTAAATTTAAAGTCATAATGGATGTTACGTCTCTCTAAAGTTACGTTAAAGAATGTGCACGGATATCCGCATATTTTTTTTAATTGATGCCGTTTCAATACGACGTCTTTCGAGTGTGGTAAGAGACAAGAATACAAAACAATAATAAGCAATGTATATATGTATAGTTTAAGTAGTATATATATATATATATATATATATATATATATATACACACTACAGATAATAGAATTAACGATAAGTGAAGTATCGTAAAGTGATCTATCCCGATAAAGTAAAGCTCAATACGTTGAGTAGAACAATCATTTTAAAGAAAGAAAGTGAAGATAAAAAATTGCATAAAATTACATGAAATAACATAAAGTTACACAAAATTCTACAAACATTTGCTATTTTGCTGTCTGCACCATAGCGCCTCCTCTTCGAAAATGTCAACTCAATACTGCTCATTTTTCCTTCCAGGCAATTTATTTCTTCATCTCCAACATTTCTAGTTTTATTTTTCAATTTTTCAAAGTGAAATGGAACTAGGTAATATTTATTTATTATAAATACCACATTACCAAATTTTATCCTCTGATGAGAAGAGTTTTATCTTTGAAAAACCATGGTTTAAGGATTAATGTAACTCCTTGCATCTGAACTTTCGATGTTATAAAATGTGTATTAATGGTATGTAACTTTATGTAATTTTATGTAATTTTATGCAATTTTTTATCTTCATCTTTCTTTCTTTATATATATATATATATATAAATATATATATATATACATATATATATATATATATATATATATATATATATATATATATATATATATATATATATATAAGCAAACTTTGTTTAAAATAAGAGAATTTTGTCAGCTTCACTATACCTTTTTTGTTTCAAATTTTTCTAATTCTCTTTTTGTATTAAAATTTAAAAAATGAATGTATGTTCCATATGTGTATCACAATCAAGTTGCACGGCTGACGAACCTTTTTTATGACTTCAATTGAAACATTTACATGCACTTGTGTTCGGTTCTCGGGTCGACTTTTAGCGCATTTTATATGACAAACCTAAGAAATAAAATATGAAATACCATATACACCCTCTATATACACCCGCTACGCTATGATTATGATATTCTTAATGTATCTGATAATAATTATCAAATACACAAACAGCGGGCATATCAGCAAGCTGTCAAGGAACTCAAGAGGTGGGGCTTAGAGTATAACTTTACGCTATAAATGATGTCCTGCTGTCAACTTATTTAATGTGCTCCATCTAGTGAGAGCTTTGAACAAGTATATATAAATAAATATATTTTGAAATTAACCCACCCATATATATATATATATATATATATATATATATATATATATATATATATATGTATATATATATATATATATATTCCAATTGGCTACATTCTAAAGCTAGTGATTTCTGAGACGCTCTCGATGGATTTGTATCCAATGTGAGTTGTTTGTTTTTGAGAGTGTTGTTTTATCGTATTGCTATGTATACTTTCTGATATAGAACTTTTTGGGCTTTTTGATAAGTTCATAGAAAGAAGGATCCGATATGGACAAACAAATGTTAATTGGTTTTGTTATGAACGAAACGAAAACGTAATTCTACCAAAAGTTTTTTTAAAATGATTCGTAAGATGAATAAAATCTTGGCATTTCGAATGTAACAAAATGTTGTTTATTCATATGTGCTCTGTTGTTAGGATGCTGACACTCATCGAGCTTTCACTTTGAAAGAGTACATATATAATAGAAGGTATATGATAAACATATATTTTCGCACACCTATATATATACACACATATGTTTTTATATATATATATATATATATATATATATATATATATATATATATATATATATATATATATATATATTAATTTTATACGTACATAAAAGTAATCCACTTTTATGTACGTATAAAATTAATAACATTAATAAAATTAATTAATAAATATATATATATATATATATATATATATATATATATATATATATATGTATATATATATACCGTATTTCTTTATATATATATATATATATATATATATATATATATATATATTAACAAAAATACGTCCTATAATGTTAAAGGCGAACAATAATGCAATTTTCTGCATCTTAATCATTTAGGAAGTGAGACAATCGAAAGAATAGTAAGCAAAAAAACAACGAACGGTACAGTCACCATAAAAATAATTGCATAAAAGTACATTATATATATATATATATATATATATATATATATATATATATATATATAATAATGGTAATAATCCAGGTGAAAAATATCCACGGGGTTGTAATCCAGAGAATTTTAACCGGGTTTATAAAAAGTGCTCAATATCAAAATAGAGCTTTATATATGATAATTTTATTTACACAGACATGTACAAAATCTGCGACACTCGCATGTCGATGTTATCGATCAACAGTTACTATAAACTGAGATCTCACCAGGCAGAGTTAGAACCCGATCTTAACCTCAGATCATATTTGGAGAGAATAAAGACTTCATACTCTCCAAATATGATCTGAGGTTAAGATCGGATTCTAACTCTGCCTGATGAGATCTCAGTTTACAGTAACTGTTGATCGATAACATCGACATGCCAGTGTCGCAGATTTTGTACATGTCTGTGTAAATAAAATTATCATATATATATATATATATATATATATATATATATATATATATATATATTTCTTTCAAATATTCTGATATGCTGCGTGGGCAATTTGTAATCATACTTTCTTTTGTTTGTATATTTATTTTCGGCAACACTCTATCTTCTGCCGCTATTCTATAACAACACCTCAGTATAGATCATTGATTAATCTTAACCTTTGACCAATACTGGATTCTTTATCGTTACTTTTCCTTCTCTCATTCCGTCATCATTTATTCTTCCCTTTTTTCTTCTATTACTTACTACGATAAGCGATTCTGTTCCGTCCACCGATGCTTCATTATCTTTTACTCGACCTCTCACATGCACTCCAACGTTCTTCTCCATTTTGTTTTATACACGATACTTGGCTTTTGCCCAATAAATAATTCAAATGAATCCGAAACTTAAAACATCGCTTATCGCCTAACAACTATAAAGTGTAAATGAATGAGATGGAAAGATGTATGATAAGAAATTTGGTTTAAGTCACCCGGTTTAAATAAATAGTAGAACTCCTTTAAAGAATAAATACAATAAAAAAACAAATGTATTCCCATTTTTCGAGAACAGTTTAAGTGAAATGATTAAATTTGATCTCTTTAACTTTTTTCAATTATTTCCCGGAAGGAAAACTCTTGTATTTATAGTGCATTCAAAAATCAATATAGTAAAAAGAAGAGATAGTCTGCATGAATGTAATCCGTAACCGTGGAAGAGAAAGGAATACTTCCGAAATTACCTGCACTGTTCATGCCAACATTATTCTAGAACTTTTGAAATTACATGATTCGATTTATTTTTTATACCCTTACGAATTGTTTCCAAGAAGATGAATTCTTAAGGCTGATCGTGTAGTATAGTTGATTCAATATGACTCAAAATAACCGTGATAATATATATATATATATATATATATACATATATATATATATATATATATATATATATATATATATATATATATATATAAGTGGGTAGTCCAGTATTAGTGCATTTCCAACAAGAGAAATGTATATACGTAAAGGCTACTGACATTTGTAAAAAGATGTTTTCAACATTTATTTATTATTTTGTTATTTTATCATTTTATCATTTTATAATTTTATATAATGCGTTTCAAGCCTGGTGCGCTCTCATCAGGTATGTAAACACATTTGGATTTACATATATGACGAGAGCGGACCACCGCTTGAAACGTGTTATATAAAATGATAAAATAATAAAATAACAAAATAATAACTGCCCTAATACTTCACTACCTTCTTCACTACCTATATAACTTTGAAATTAGTTAACATGACGCAATATTTTGTTAAACAAATGAAATATTTATTAAATCATTTTTTTTAATCCAAATTTTCGGTTTAAAAACCTTATTCATGGTACAGACAATATTTCCTTTTTTTTCTTCTTTTTTTTTCATAGTCGAAGTCTTACGGCTTGGCCGAAGATCGATCTCCAGGTGTCATGAAGATATTGTTTTTCTTTTTGTATATGTCCGATCTGTAGTGTAGCGCACTGAAACGCATGCGTACGATAATGAGATTATCATTTTACTACAGCTTAGAAGCGCCGTTGGAACGATAACTTTGAAATGTTAGAATCAGTTAATATGACGCAAGATTTAATAAAACAAATGAAATATTTATTAAATCATTTTTTACCATGAATAAGGTTTTTAAAACAGAAAACTTGGATTAAAAAAAAAATGATTCAATAAATATTTCATTTGTTTACCAAAATCTCGCGTCATGTTAACTGATTCTAAAATTTCAAAGTTATCGTTCCAACGGCGCTTCTAAGCCTTAGTAAAATTTAAATCTCATTATATATATATATATGAAGAGATTAAAAGAATTATCTGCTCATACCAGTCTTACTAACAGTCCTGTTATACAGTTTTATCACGTTGGCACACCGGTTCTTCTTAGATCACGAAAGTTAAGCGACGTTGAGCCTGGCCAGTACTAAATATGGGTTTATTTGGGAATACCATGCGCTGTATCTCGGAGTACCGCGAAATTTCTCTGCAAACAATTGCAAAAAAGAAACGTCGCAATCTCACTTGCCTGCTATATCCATGCGACTGTGGACCGTTTGTTAATTTAACAGTCACTAGAACATTCCTTTTCCGAGAGAAGCGTCTGAAACCCTATAGTTTGAATGCCGCCCCATATAGCAGGTACTCGGTTACTAGCAGTAGTCGTGTTAGGTTTATATTTGCCATAATATTTTGAAGCAATGATAAGCGAGGAGTAAAATTGAGCAACGCTTGTTTTACAATGAACTCTTTAACACGCAGTCACTCTTCAATAAACGTATGTGTATATATTGTCACCTGTTACAGGTGAAGACTATGCGATAATTTTTCCGTGTCTATGTTCCTATTTGGTTATTGGGGAACTGGCAGTAATACTCTTTGGAAAGGAATTCAAAATCTGTTAATTATCTGCATCGACCTATGTGTACAACTAATGTATTCATATATATATATATATATATATATATATATATATATATATATATATTCATGTTTTCCAAAACATCAGAACAACATCTGTGCCGTCAGTTTCAAATCCTATTAAACAAAGGGGAACTATTAAAGCCCTGTTATCGAAACTCGTTTTACCATCTGTTTACGTATGTCTTTTACGACAGTGAAAACAGATGCTGAAGAGAGGTTCGATAAAGAGGGAGCTATAGGTCCCCTTTGTTAGGGTCTGAAACCGACGGTACCGATGTTGATCTGATCTTCTGTAAAACATGAATAAATAAATATCACACTCTAATTTTGTTTTTTTTCTTTAGTAATCGAGCACTCTGCTGGGATTCTCTCCAACTAACCTTATATATATATATATATATATATATATATGTATATATATATATATATATATATATATATATATATATATTATGTGTGTGAGTGTGTGTGTGTGTGTTGAGAGAGTAATTTCATTTATTAATTAATTTATAAACAATTTATTGTATACAGATTTTTATAATTAATTTACAAATTATTTGTGTCGTTCACAATATATATATATATATATATATATATATATATATATATATATATATATATATATATATATATATATATATATATGAGAAATGAAAAAGGAAAACCCAAAAGGTGTTTTTTATGTATTCATCAACGTTTCGTCTTTCATTGTAAGACTTCCTCAGGATGATAATTTAAAGTAGAATGTCATGTAAGTACATGAAAAGATTAGGTTGACATGATGGGTTGATGAGAAGTAATATCTACTACTGGGAGGGCATGGACGCAGATCAGGGCAGAGATAACGGAAAGAGGTTAATGCGGATGGCTGTGAGTGAAAAAGTGGAAGGGTGCGAGTGAGTGAAATTAATGTGGAAGGCTATGAGTGAGAAAGTGTGGGATGGGGAAAGAGGAGTGCAGGGAGGATGGCTCTGTGTTTTTGGTGTGTAGGTAGTGTCCTAGATTTCTATTTATATATATTTTTAAAATGTATTTAAATATAAATTTTATAACATAAATCAATTGTAATAGCTCGATAGTGTAATAAAATATATTTTATCCAATGTTATGAAGGATAGATTTACATCGTTTCACACACACGTAACCTCCGATTTTCTTCAAGTGAATCTTGCCGAACTCGGGTATCTTTATGTCGAACTCGGGAATCTGTACGGAATTTGTACCGGAACCCTTTATTTAATCAGCGGGGGTAGCTTGCTCTTGTTTTGTCGGCAATGACTTCGTAAAGGTCTTAAGCGATTCGTAATTGTATTGTTATTATCGTACACACTGAAGATTAAGCTTCAACATCCAGAAGACTGTCACATGAAGTTATTATACTTAGGATGTGTGTATAATATAAATTTTACGAGCATTACACCTAGTATTGCTTAAGATGTGTAGTCTTACTACTTATCCTGAATTACTATATATTACAACATATTACTATATATATATATATATATATATATATGTGTGTGTGTGTGTGTGTGTGTGTGTGTGTGTGTGTTGTAATGGAATAATTCCAGGAAGAAATCCGGGTATGAGAGCTCAATGTGGTAAACAGAGCAAGAATAACATAACATATAATAACACGAAATTACATAATTGTCGATGCAATAATTTATTTCAACCTTGTGGTTTCCTCGGGCATCTAACTAGAAAATTACATTTTTGAGATGACAGATAATTGAATTCACCTTCAACAATTCAAATACAACCAGAGATAGTGGTGGCTGCAACCAATCTGAACACCTCTTACAGAGCGAGGAGGAATTAAAAACTTATATTTAACTAAGGCGATCGAAATGAATCTTATTGTTTTTTTTTTTAAATAACGTCTGAGTTAAAAACACATATTCTTTAAACACTTACGACTTGGTGATATAAAACGTATATACGTCTCTACACACACACACACATACGCATCCTACGATCACGCACGCACGCAACAATATTTTTTGTGCCATACAAATTCGGCTAGACTTGGAAAAAGAAAGGAAACCACAAGGTTGAAATAAATTATTGCATCGACAATTATGTAATTTCGTGTTGTTATATTTTATGTTATATATATATATATATATATATATATATATATATATATATATATTATTATTATTATTATTAATGATATACTGATCCATTATTTATTATTATTTGCTCTTATATTGTTTTAAATTCTATACTAGCTCTATTTAGGAAGTCATTGCCGCCCAACATGTACTCTGCTTCTTTCAGTCGTCTTACTTTCTACCGTTCTTTACTGCCTATAATTTTGACTTCGTTCTATAAGAGTAGTAGGTGTCCCTTCTGGTTTAACAACAAAAGAGGGAATGTATATATTTATTAATCATTTTATTTCGTTAAGAAATTTGGTTTTGGAAATGAGATTTGAGAAGATTTGCTTACATTACGATGTGACATACATGATTTAAATAACTAACTGATGTAAAGAATAAAAACAAATAAATTAATGTGTACGAAATATGGAGGAAAATAAAATTTAGGTAAATTAGTGGAATAAAGACAGGGATAAAAATATAAATTTAACCATTTAAACGCAAAGTAAGAACTTTCAGAGTCTCTACTACAAGAAGGGAAAGTATTTTATAAACTTTATGTTTAACATTTTTACTTATTTCATCGTCCAAATTCTCAATTCAGTCTATACAATACGGCGAAATGAAATATATAAAGCACAAATGAGTAAAATGCTCTTACATTGTACACATGTTAATTGTATATAAATGTGTTTGAATTGTGTCTTGATATGACTATAAAGGTAAATAATATGAAAATAGTGTTCTGCATGTTTTATTATACAGTTAAATAAAGTGTCCGCGAACTATATAAACATTCGTAAGGAATGAGTGTTATGGTTAGAAAATGTGATATTTTATTATTATAATGCGCATCTGTATATTTAGCAAGCAGTGTAGCGAAGCCTATGTATTCTACAAAATAAATGGTGTCGGTGTAATGAGTGGTGGTAGTAGTAGACGTCAATGAGAAGAGGGGAATGCCACCACCTTTCTCTTAATAAGACGACAACACTGGAATAACGAGCGAGACTAAATGGTCTCATCGATTAATGTGAGTTAAAAAGATAATATATTTCCATCATTACACAGAGAAATTTAAGACGAAACAATTTTATTTATGCAGCCTTTGTTTCTTAGCCTATTTCGGTCAGAAATGGAAGGAAACTAGTATTTTTTTAATAAAATGTCATCGAGCTAAAAAATAAAGCAACTCTCCAAAATACATAACATAGAATAGGGTGGTCGCCATAGCAAGTGAATCGTCATGTCGACTTATTGCAAAAAAGAGAAATCTGGAACTGAATTTAAAAAATCGTGCTTTCTTCCACAGTGAAGGAATGAAATAAATGGACGAAAAATAATCAGGGAAATCCGAAAATGTTGGTCACTATTGTAAGTAAATTGCCTTCTACGCGCGTTCTGAAAAAAGTAATCTGAAACGAAATAGAAAACTAAATGAGGAAACAATCTATCATTTGAATTTTCGCTACATAAAAGAATGGCCATTAGGGGTGCAATATGTTATGATATAATTTATTTTTTCTGGAGACATAGTTTGGACAAATGTTACATATTTTAACTACAACATAGTTTAAATATAAATATCGCTTTCTCTGACTTGCTCACAGACATAAAACATTAACTGGCAGAAGCTATCGATCGCGATTTATAAAACTTTCTTTTAGACAGAGATGCAGAAAAAAACAGAGAAGGATATAAAAGAGAGGAAAGAGACATAAAGAACAAGGGAAGAAGATTGATAACGATTATTAATTCAACGGCGTCTTATCTGGTCTGAAATGTTATCGACAGTTGAAGGCAACATTTTGGTGATCTAGTGTCCACTTATAAAAGCAGTGTCGCATGGCCAAGATGAATAATAATTGATTTTCATTTATATCCCATCGTAAGAAATCGTTTCACAAAAAATGATTCGCAGTATTGATTTAAGAGAAGATACTTGCGCATGAGAATCTTTTCTAGTGAATAACGTAATAATACTAGTGGAAAATAGTACCGAAGCAACACTTTGGCAGATTCGTTGCACAGACCGAAATGTTCCTCTGGTGTTTATTATTTTTGACAAAGGGAAGTTTCTTTACCCGAAATATGAAATAAATGATTTTTATAATAATCCGGACATCACACAAACAGCAAACACCACACTTGCTGTTATGTAAGATTTTAAGATAAAATAAATAGTAAGTCACATTTCGTATTCGATTTATTATTTTTGTTCCTTCCAGCTTACATCTTACCCGGAATGTGCATTGCCCACAGCCTTTTTAAAAAAACATACTACTTATATATATTTGTATAATTGAGCAGCATTCCTTTTTTATGCATGTTTGATTAAACAGGGGTGCCAACTTCTGCTTAATCAGCTTTTGATCCGTTTTTTCTAGTCTTCGTACGACGGATTTGATGTTATAATCCAAGGAGTGTAAGAAATCTCCGTATTTTGTGCGAACCTCTTGATAGATTCGCCAATTTATTTGATTTTGCAACCGCCTGACGACGACCGATGTCGGTCGAAAACGTTCGCACAAAATACGGAGACTTTTTACACTCCTTGGATTATAACATCAAATCCGTCGTACGAAGACTAGAAAAAACGAATCAAACGCTGAATAAGCAGAAGTTGACACTCCTGTTTAATCGAACATGCATATATATATGTATATATATATATATATATATATATATATATATATATATATAAAATAAAATAAAATAAAATAAAAATTGATAAATATTGAGGCTACTCCAGATGTTTTTATTTTTAAAAAACATAACTAATCTTGAACGTTAAATCATGGATTTCAACTAAGTTGTTTTTCTTTGACTAGATTAAAATAAATCAATTATTTAAGAGATCCGAGAATATCCCCTTTGTAAGAATAATAATTCGGCATAGAATCGAATAATATTCGCTATATAATAATATTTACTTCAACATTGAATACCGAATAAGAATAAAATAAAAAGTTAAAACGAAACAATAACTGAATTATAAATAAATAATATTGAGGCTATCCTCGAGGCTTTTAAACACATTAAAGTACGGATTTTTACGTACACAGAACATCACTCTCAACAGAGTTGTCTCCCTTACTTAAAAAGTTAAAGTGATTAATTAAATTGAAACTGAATGCATGAACAAGGTAAAAAAGTTAATTGAATAAAATTTAAGAATAAACAAAATAAAAAATGATAAAATATACGTAATAGGAATTAAAAAAATAAAAATAAAAAATATTAACATTAGTAACATTAAAGACAAACAATAGATTTAAAAGAATTTTGTTTTTTAATTAACTTCACATTAATCTCATTGTCTGCCAAATAGTTCTAACCAGCTACGGTCTGCCTATGCACATTTTAATTAAGGTTGAACACACATCTGAAAGAAGGGAATTTTTTTCCCGATATATCATTTTATACGTAAATTCCATCGTACCACACTAGTAAGATTGTAATATAATATTTGTTTAATTAAAATATATATATATTGTATAAATAAAAACGTGAAAACTATAAAACTCATTCAACCGTTATATGTTTTAATTTGATTCAGTTCGTGTTATCTGTTACACCTCTGCATTGTATCGCCTTCTATAAATTACCTCCATATGCATATGTTTTTTGCAATGACTATGTAATTGAGGATAACAATATTTGTGTCTTTTGTTCAACAACAAATCGTGATTTTAATTAATCGGTGCTGAAGAAGACAAATAGAATTGTAATAAAGGAATAAAAAATGCGTTCATCTTAGAAACGATTGTACACCATATATATATATATATATATATATATATATATATATATATATATATATATATATATATATATGGTCATGCACAGACACTCATAAGTTTGACCGGACACAGCGAGCGCATCAATTTCGATATTCAAACCCCGGACATCAGGCATTACCTATCATGGCAGTTATTCTTTCCAAGTTGTGGCGTGGCAGTGTTTCCCACTCTTGACGAATAATATCCATCCAAACTCTTCGCAACCAGCTATTATATGCAAAACTCTTAAAGAAAAAAGACGATATCTAAAAAAATAATATATCTTACTAGTTGTCCTTACTCACTCTAGACCCATTGTTTTGTTGGTAGTTTTAATATTTGAGACAAAGTAATCTAAAGCTACAAAAAAAGAATTGATAAAATGGCTGACATTTTAGGCAATTAAAAAGCACCCTCGTGGATATAATACAATTAGCAAACGAGTCTTTTGTAAATAAATGATTTGTTTTACGAAAATAATCCGTAAAATGGCAGTAAAAACGCAAAATGCATTCTAACGGAATTAATATTATTTGTAGATATACTTTTGATTTTGCTTCTAAATAAGATGTTTATTTAATGAATTTCTTTAAACTGGGTGAATTGTATTATAAGAAACTGCAATATATTATAAAAAGAATGATCTGCTTCTTCTTCTGGGCAAGATCGGTCAAGATACTGAACATTTGATCCCAATTCGAGAGTCCGGTCACCAACGGGCGAGAAGCACTTTCTCAAAGTATATGGAGTTTATACGAACCATGAACTAAATCAGAAATTTACACACATGGCACAAAGAAACTAAATCAAACCCTATTCTTGACGCATATATGTTTGATTTGTTTTTGTTTATAGCCGTCGTGTAATTAATTTTAGTTGTTGTCCTTGTTTATAATCAAAATGGCGCGAGAGTTCGTTCAATATGGCGATATATATGACCAGTAAAAGCCACGATGTGCAAAGCATTTTCGAATAAAAACTGTTCATAGTGTTTAAAGTACTTGTTTCAATTGTTTTAAAACACACATTTATCAAAATAAATGACAGCAAGTGCGATCTGATATTTTCATTATGGTTTATTTTTATTGTTAAAATATTTGTATTTCAGAGATTGTGGTATGCATATATTCATTTTCTGGGAGATATGATTGAAACAAAAGTGCATGTCTGCATCCATTCAATATATTTTATTTTATCAGATATGCATAATAGTTGCAGGAAAACGTGGGAGATCAAGCTACAACATAAGCTCGAAGGAATATTTGATGACACACCGAAATAAAGGAAAATAAATGTTATAATAGCCCACACTTTGGTGTTGTTTATTTTATTAAGTGCTTGTTTGTTCACGTGACTGTATCTTTACTAAACTTTCTGATATGTTATTTACGCTGATTAATTCATCTCATACAATACATAAACGGCTTAAAATATGTTATTTATTCGAATATGTTATTTACGCTAATTAGTTCGTCTCATACAATACATAAACGGCTTAAAATATGTTATTTATTCGAATATGTTATTTACGCTGATTAATTCATCTCATACAATACATAAACGGCTTAAAATATGTTATTTATTCGAATATGTTATTTACGCTGATTAGTTCATATCATACAATAAATAAACGGCTTAAAATATTTTATTTATTCTAATATGTTATTTACGCTGATTAATTCATCTCATACAATACATAAACGGCTTAAAATATGTTATTTATTCGAATATGTTATTTACGCTGATTAGTTCATATCATACAATAAATAAACGGCTTAAAATATTTTATTTATTCTAATATGTTATTTACGCTGATTAATTCATCTCATACAATACATAAACGGCTTAAAATATGTTATTTATTCGAATATGTTATTTACGCTGATAAATTTATCTCATACAATACATAAACGGCTTAAAATATGTTATTTATTCGAATATGTTATTTACGCTGATTAATTTATCTCATACAATACATAAACGGCTAAAAATATGTTATTTATTCGAATATGTTATTTACGCTGATTAATATATCTCATACAATACATAAACGGTTTAAAATATGTTATTTATTCGAATATGTTATTTACGCTGATTAATTCATCTCATATGTTATTTATTCGAATATGTTATTTACGCTGATTAGTTCGTCTCATACAATACATAAACTGCTTAAAATATGTTATTTATTCGAATATGTTATTTACGCTAGTTACTTCATCTCATACAATACATAAACGGCTTAAAATATGTTATTTATTCGAATATGTTATTTACGCTGATTAGTTCATCTCATACAATACATAAACGGCTTAAAATATGTTATTTATTCGAATATGTTATTTACGCTGATTAATTTATCTTATACAATACATAAACGGCTTAAAATATGTTATTTATTCGAATATGTTATTTACGCTGATTAATTCATCTCATACAATACATAAACGGCTTAAAATATGTTATTTATTCGAATATGTTATTTACGCTGATTAATTCATCTCATACAATACATATACGGCTCAAAATATGTTATTTATTCGAATATGTTATTTACGCTGACTAATTAATCTAATACAATACATAAACAGCTTAAAATATGTTATCTATTCGAATATGTTATTTACGCTGATTAATTCATCTCATACAATACATAAACGGCTTAAAATATGTTATTTATTCGAATATGTTATCTACGCTGATTAATTCATCTCATACAATACATAAACGGCTTAAAATATGTTATTTATTCGAATATGTTATTTACGCTGATTAGTTCATCTCATACAATACATAAACGGCTTAAAATATGTTATTTATTCGAATACGTTATTTACGCTGATTAATTCATCTCATACAATACATAAACGGCTTAAAATATGTTATTTATTCGAATATGTTATTTACGCTGATTAATTCATCTCATACAATACATAAACGGCTTAAAATATGTATATTTATTCGAATATGTTATTTACGCTGATTAATTCATCTCATACAATACATAAACGGCTTAAAATATGTTATTTATTCGAATATGTTATTTACGCTGATTAATTCATCTCATACAATACATAAACGGCTTAAAATATGTTATTTATTCGAATATGTTATTTACGCTGATTAATCCATCTCATACAATACATAAACGGCTTAAAATATCTTATTTATTCGAATATGTTATTTACGCTTATTAATTCATCTCATACAATACATAAACGGCTTAAAATATGTTATTTATTCGAATATGTTATTTACGCTGATTAATTTATCTCATACAATACATAAACGGCTTAAAATATGTTATTTATTCGAATATGTTTTTTACGCTGATTAATTCATCTCATACAATACATAAACGGCTTAAAATATATTATTTATTCTGAATTCCTTTCATGTAGAATTTTTTGAATTGTGAAATTATCTCAATCGTTCATGAGAACATATATAATATGTAGAAAAAAAGGGTTATTGCACGTAGTTGATTAATCAACTGACTTGTGGAGCTTAGTCTATAGAGCAGCGCTTCAGCTGAAGGGGCGTGGATTTTTGGTTATTTATGGGGAAATGCAAGGAAAATGAATAATTATCGTTTTACATTTTATAGAAGGATTTGCAATCTCGCAACTTGACAGCATTTAATAATATTTCCATATTTACAATTTCTAAGTATTTACGACTTGCATTAAAAGCAGCAATCTTCGATTGGTATTGAAAGATTAAGCGAACCAATTTTATGTCGCTACTTTATTAGTCCTGAACCTCATTAAAACAAAATGGCTGAGAATAAACATAAAATACCCGTAAAGGATGTTATTAGACTTAGGAATAACAACCAAAATATATGCACTTATTTAATTACTGTCATTGCATATCAAGACTCTGACTTTAAGCCTATATTAGCATGCGAGATCCACAGATAAATAATAAAAAAAGATTTTTATTTTAA
Organism: Sepiola atlantica; assembly: GCA_963556195.1. Classification (NCBI taxonomy): domain Eukaryota; kingdom Metazoa; phylum Mollusca; class Cephalopoda; order Sepiida; family Sepiolidae; genus Sepiola; species Sepiola atlantica. The sequence continues at coordinate 24,629,084 of OY744518.1, forward strand.
CATTATTTTTATTTATTATATGTGTCTATTACTCGTAATTAAATATAATAAAATAATGCTTTACGCCCACCATGTATTTAAACGTGTAAATGCCTTTTTGTTCCATCTATTGTCCGTATTTGTTTTACCCCTAATCCAACTCCCTTCCTTGTCTATATGTTATTAGGTGACATATTTGGACCAATTAACGAGTAGCTGCCGTTGTACGTTGAGCGTGACAATGTCATCTTCACGTACGTACGAATACATATTTATGTTTATGGAAATCGCTCCAGACAAAGCATGAAACCACTTTATGTAATGAGGTAACAAGAACGAAATATTATTATCGCAACGACATGGGACGCGTATTGGCTTTAGTCATGAAATGACCAAGGCTATAGGTATGAAGAAAACTGTCAGCAGGAAGAGAGTTCTACAAGCTTTTTGTTCTTCGAAAGAAGCTACTGGAATAGTAAACTATATTAAAATGATGTATTAAAACAGCGAATTTGATGGAGACAACTAGACAAACAAGTCAAACGAGCTGAGACAAATGAAGTAGGGAATAGAAAGACTATTCTTAAGAACACAGGTCCAATCAAATTACAGATACGCTTCTGCACCTCAAAAGTATCCTCAAATGAGACATAGATTAACCAGCCCAAGTATGACAACAGTACTCTATATATGGGCTGATAGTAGGTGTGTAGACATAGAGAATAGACTCAGATAAACTTCAAGACCAACTGCATATTTTAATTGATTCGAAGTAGATGGGTGACAAGCAACCCAAGAATACATGTTAATCATCTAAATAATGTTCTCACAAAAATCATTGATATAAAGAAGAAGATAGAGATCTGAGGAATATCGGTATTGATAGGAAAAGAGAATGAAGATACACCATCAATGGTTATCCATAATAAAATAAAGTCGATTTCCTCTTCAGATTCAGACAAAATAGAAAAAAAAGCAACATTTTTACATGCTTAGTTATTCCGCTAACTAATTCGCTCAAGCCCTTATGCGTGTTTCCAGAAAGTATGCATTCGTTTTTATATCCGTTCAATATTTGTTATATTTCACCCGGGAAATATTATTCTCAGAAAAAAAACACTTTGAAAGAGAAAGTGGCTAACTTTCCACCCAGTACATTGTTACTACTCTTACCGCTTCTCTAATCACCGGGTTATTTGTTTATAGAAAGGAAATACAGTAAACTAACCACGAAATTTCAGATTAAATAAATAGCATTCAGCCATTACGGCTGCTTAAAACTTAAACTTGTTAGGATACATGAGTACGTATTAACAAACACATCGTCGCATGCCAGATTTCTGTTCACACGGAAGTACATTTCAAAAATGTTGGTGTTCATATTTTTGTTCATCGTATACTTAGTGATTAAAAACACGTTGTGCAATTTTAGAGTTACACACAATGTCGCTTTTGTGTGTGTGAAATATATGGTCATCAAAACGAAATACACATTCCCTCAGTCTACAAGGATTTCTTAATACGACGCTTTCAATACCAACTATTAACGGTAGGATTCTCCAAATTTCTTCTCCTCTTCCCGATAACAGAACGTATTCCTTAACGCAAATATGACACTTTTATTCATTTATTTTTTATACATAAAATTATTTTCTTTCAATACGAGGTAAAATACCCAGTGATATCCTGGTTCTTTCCAGACATTAAGACCAGATGCACAAATTGTGAGGGTTTCGGAGTGTGTTTTCAGCGAAGGCCACGTCATGCAACCGCACGTTTTGAAAAAGAGACTAAAACTCTATTCAGGTTCTTGGCAACTGTTGTCAAGCACTGGATCGACAAGTGGGGGGGGGGTCATACGTGTGCCTGAAATCCCAGAATAGCCGTCTTAGAAGATCAACAACCCCATAAATCCGAACATCCGGCCATCCAACTTGCATAAGTACATCCCCATGGACTATTATGTGTGAAGTGCAGTTAAGAAAGACGCAAGCTGTACAACCTGCAGCTTCAAGAACGAGAGAATTCCCAGGATCCACTGTTGTTCAAGAAGCCTTCGAAGGACACAGTTACAACTGCGTGCTTTAGGTTCAGATCCAATCTGGAGGCCGTTCTGGGGGGGAGCAGGGTTGTTTCCACAAATTGTGTTCAACAAAAGATCCTCTACAATACGCACTTTCTTTTTCGAGAATGCATTAATAAGATATGATGTTGCTTCCTTCCCTTCGAAAAAGTCTCAACCAAAAAAATATATATAAATTTGATTTACCGTAACATGTTTCTATAGTTTCTTGGGTCATATCATCTTCATACGTGTTGTAATTCATTCTTGAGTGGTTTAAACATAATTGAATGCAAATTAAAACTAACAAGTTAAATAGACCTCTAAAAAATCTGTGGAAAATTTGAACTGCCGAAAAGTGTTAATCTAAAACATATTTATTTTTTTTATCATTGTTATAAATCGTCTTGATCCTTTTTAATGTATAATATGAACTGTATTGATGTTACTTTTGATTTTAGTTTATTATTATGTGATTACGAATATATATATATATATATATATATATATATATATATATATATATATATATATATATATGGTATCGATACGAGTAACATCAGCTATATATATATGTTTCATTTTTCTCTAGGAATCTTACTAAACAATCAACTGAATATGTGGTCATGAACCGTGTTGTGCAGATATATCACACATTATTGTAAATACTCTTCGAATAAGAATATATTTCAATAATTTAAATGTCTAAAAACATAAAAACTTACTAAGCTAATAACAAAGTCGATGTTGGCGATACGTTTCTAATTGCTTCAAAAGATTTTGTGATATGCAGTAACCAATTAAAGGGTCCACATATATAAACTTAACTCATTATTTCAAAAGTGCTCGTTTCTCTCCTCTCTCACCTGATCTTGTTTGACCAGATCATGATTTTCGAAATGTTTATATTTTTCACCCAGTTTGTCATCTTCCATGTGTTGTCAAATTATTACATTTTTCATCATCTCTTTCAACGATATGAAGACAATATCGTGACTCTTATTTCTCTTCCAATATATATATATATATATATATATATATATATATATATATATATATATATATATATATATGAAAGATTAAATGCGAAACGCGAAAAACGCTATTTTAAAAATTACGAAACTATCACTGTAACAGAGAGTTAATAAAATAAAGACTGAGTTCAAACGGGACGCCGAATTGTCTTTTTTTGGTCTTTTCACTACCAACAGTCCAAACACGTACGAGAACGACGCGACGTTTACAATCAAACTTTTCGTCCAGAATTTGATTCCTTTTTTCTTTTTCTTCTTCTCTTCCTTTTTCTCTTTGCACTCGACGTAGTCACAACGTCAACCCTTCTCGCTCTTCCCCCAGAGCAAAGTGTCTAAGATTTTTATCACAACAAGAATTAGCCCATGAAAACAAGGCTCATTTGCATATGTGAAGTCTCGTCGCATGACAAAAAGCACACGTTTCTATTTGGTGACTAGAAAACTCTGGGGTCAATCTCAGATGGACAATGCACGTTGCAAACCTGACTCTTTTTTCCTTCTGGACCTGCATGATGGCTGCCACAATAACTAAACAAGTGTTGCACTTTTAGCCTCGCCAACACCACAATATCATGTTTTTACATAATATTATACCAGAATAATTTCTTTTTGCTTAAAATTATAATAAGCTTTTAGTCGAAGTCTACATTGAAAATATTTGTCGTTTTCTTGTTCAATGTCTGAATTCAAACAAATTTAATTTATGGAGTTTTGCATTCGAACTCTTCAAGGTTCTTCCGAAATATTTCGATAAAGATAACTGTCTTGAATTATGTAAAACTGGGAATTTATTCTGACAGATGTCGAACATATATTTTTAAATGGCGTTTATTGGGTGTGTATTCACACCTTTCATATATATATATATATATATATATATATATATATATTTATATGTAAGGAGAAATAGGAGTCGAAATGCTCAAATAAGTTTGTCTTTTCCTTTTTTGACCTTGTCATGTTTATGATGTTACTCTATTGAAAACAAAGGCTCTGAAATAAAGTATATGTATTCATTTCATGCTTAATATGTATGTTAACCTTTTTTAAATGATTATAGGTTTTAATATAGTGAAATGGATATTTCTCAATATTTAGAGAAAATCATAGTTTCGTATGAATAATGTTACGTTCCGCTGTATATATATATATATATATATATATATATATATATATATATATATATATATATATATATATATCGAAGGAGAGAGAGAGAAAAAGAGATAAATCTTAAGGAGTACTTCCAACATAACACCCGTGAACCATCCGAAAAAAACGAGATCCCCACACGATGCCACGCCGAGACGCTATACACTCCATGCCACCATGTAAATGACCCCAGCACACGGACGTAACACCCACATAGACGTATACACTAAAACGCGAGGAAACTCATAGACAATTTTCTCAAAAACAACCTACCTAACTACAAGATAGACAACCTCACTAAGGTCGAACGATCGGCTATACAAATACACAAACACAACCTCAATATCACCATCAAACCTGCAGACAATAGGATGTGCTATTACCATCATGAACACGATGTATTACACATTTGAAGTTGAATCACAACTGAAATATACCACTATTCAACAAGGAACTTCCTGATGACCCCACAACACTATATCAGTCTGAACTTGAAGTACTCACCGACTTTCTTAGTTACGATAATTAAGTCCGCATTGAAGCTCTCATTCCCCTGAACCCTAACTCCGGCCGTTTTTACATAATCCCTAAACTCCACAAACTCCCTGAATTAATTTCCGACAAACTCGCACACAATAGACCTGACAGCACAAGTCTAGCACCCCCCCCCCCCCTCAACCACAACTCCCACATATACCGGTTAACACAATCCTTAGGTATTTTACCCTAAGGTATACCGATTGCGTCGAAAATAGGCACACTAACAGAATACATTACCGGACACATAGACTATATCTTCAAACCCTTACAAGCCACTATCCAAAGCTGCATTAACGACACCACATACTGTATTAACAACTCACAGCAAATCGGAGAATTACAGAACGACGCGCTACTAGTCACTATGGACGTTTACGCACTTTACACCAACATCACACATTATGAGTGAGTGCGGGCGTGTGGTGATTTTTTACACCACATGAATTTGTCCAACAAAGATGTGCAGGACATCTGCCATATATAATCAGATTTATTTTGACGCATAATAACTTCAAGTTTCAAGGCTGCCCATTTATACAAATCCAGGGAACTGCCATGGGCACGGAAATGCCCCCCTCCCGCTACGCAAATATATTAATTTTTGCACTAGAAAACAAACTGCTCGGAAACTACCATTTAGAAATAATTCATTATTGCAGATACATCGACAGAATATTTTCATATGGGCACATGGCAAAACAGGCATTTCTCAAATTCAATACTTACATAAAACGCTGCTAGGATTCCATAAAACTGACACTTGAATACTCGGATACATATATACCCTTCCTCGATCTGTTGGTACAAATCAATAATAGCCGCATCACCAAAACCGACACCAAACCGACAGATAGCAATATATATTTGAATTTCAATAGCCACCATCCTAACAAACTCACGAAATCAATCATATCTCGCCAACGTGTGAAACGTATCTGCTCCAGCAGACCAGAATACAACAGAAAAATTGCCCCAACGATCTCATAATTTTTAAACAGCAAATACCCTCTCAAACTTATCAAAGCAGCAGTATAGCAGGCAACTAAACTCAACCGACAAAGATTATTGACCTACAAGCAAAAAATATTATTACAAAAGAATAGCAATGGTCTGTGACTTGAATTATAACACACACAAGCTAAGTAAAGATTCCCGACATCTCAAAACAGACTTAGACATCGCTTCCTTGTTTAACGCACCGGCACACAATGTCAGAATGGGAAATCGCCAATCTATCGACACTTCTCACATCACCTTACCCTCAATCACAACTCAACATTCACCAAGGTTTTTTTTCATGCAATAAACCTCACTGCCAGATCTGCCAACTTATAATGACAGCTCCCGCTACTACTCTACCCAACTCACATGCCAAACTCGAACCACCACGCAGAACGTGCTTCAGTGACAACGTCATCTATTACTTACACTGCACATATTGCAGTTCGGGTTGTTACGTCGGGAAGACAGGCACTCCGTTCCGCGTAAGATTCAATAACTACAAGAAAGCGATCAGGGACAACAATCCTTACTCTCCAGTAGAAACACATTACAACTCAGAAAAACACACAATAGAGCACATAAAATGCGTATTACTACAGACAGGTTTCCATTCAACACAGTACCGCAGAAAGCACGAAATAAAATGGATCTACAAATCAAACACCCATACTAAGAGGATAAACTCACATATCTGAATTTTGAGTTCCTACAAATCTTTTTCACCACACCACCAATAGAATACCGTTTAAAATACAGAGATAAACATCTCATATTATCAATTACTGCTAATGTAACTAATAAAGTAAACTACACTGACACACTAACATGCATACACGTACATCCAGCTAACAAGATATAGACAATTGTGGATCGCGCAATTAATATACACGTTAACAAATTGGTATATATGTGTATGCGTATTCATGTGTTTATGTTTATATATATATATATATATATATATATATATATATATGTGTGTATGTATATGTATATGTTGATGTATGTGGGTATATGTATATGTTTACAGACACACTTGCTAATCACAGTAAGTCAATCTTAGAAAATAATTCCTATCATATAGATAGTCCACTCACAGCAGATAATTGGATTCATCTAGTGAACATTTATTTCTTTTTTCTTCTATTTTCTTTTCTTTCTTTTTTCTGTTCCTTACTTCATGCACACCGGATGTGAGCGAGACAGGCCACCCGCCACCGTTAAAAGAGAGCATCCCCCACCCACACCGCACAGACAGTTTTAACTAGATAACGCCACTCTTTTCTTATTTTTTTCTTGTTCACCGGAAGTAAAACAAACAACTAATACCCCCACACATGACCTTTACATGGGACTCCTGTAGCTAGTTTGTTATTTATCAATACTATTAATTTTAGTTCGCCGTTTTCAAGAGCCTTGTTCACACTTAATAGAAGGATTGAAGAAGGGAATGGTTCCTACAGACTATCCCCAACAAAACAAAAACAAAATCTAAAATTAGGATTTATTTTACTTTGCTTCTAAAATCGTCCAATAAATTCAGCACGAAATCGTAAGTTGCACGTTTATTTTTTAATTCATCCTCAGTCTTTTATTAACTATTATTATACTTTTTCTCCTACTTGTACGCTTGTGATTTTACGTTGACTGATTACACCTATATATAAATATAAATATAAAACATTTTAAAGCCCCCCCCGCGCCCATTTTTAGACTATAGTGGAGCGATTATGCACAATCGAATAACAAAGCTATAGCAAATGTAGGTACATTCAAATTATAAGCATTTAATGAAACTCTAAATACTGCAGATATTAATTGTTAGATCAATTAGAGCTATTGTAAATGGAGTTTAAGTAAAGAACATTTTAACATTGTTCCAAAAATACAAAACCAACGAATTGTAAGGCGTACAATCGTTTCCTAGACAATTTGGAAATATTTTATTTAGTCTTATTGTTCTTCTTCTTTCTTGCAAATCAGAAGATTCTGGCGTTGGCATTAGTTTCCCCGATGTTTTTCTAGTTAGAAATATTTCTGGAAAGACATCGGGTACTTACGGGAAGGACAACGCGAAGGTTGCCAACATCCTTAAGTGAAAGTGCTACTATGGAACCGACTCGATTCGAACAGGTCTTCAGTCCGTGTCGATATCTACTTAACCACCTACACATCCCAATCTTATTGTTCTGAAGACTCCAAATCGTCATTTCGTCAGCACCATTTATAACACCACATACAGAAGACCTCTAATAAAACATCAGCTTCCAGCACTATCTGAACAAAACATATATTCAGACAACACTGGAGACAAAACCCCTCAACATATAACCCCATATTTTTCCTCAAGCAGCCTAAAAAGATATGACCGTGAAATATATTCTAAACAGCGAGTAACAAATTAAATATTTAAAATTAAATATTTAAAATATTTAAAATATTCACAGTGTTTGCTGTTAATTTGCTGTTTCTAGACGAGTAGAAAGCGGACCTTGGGTTTACTTTTGGCAGCATCGTAACTCTCGCTTCCCTTATGTTGTGCTTTAGTCGTCACATTCCATAGACGATGTTTCTGAAAAAGGGAAATCATTTATATTTTCTGGGTCGGAATCTATCCATCTAGCACTTAGGGGAAGTCGGGGTAAGTTGAGCATAGGGGTAAGTTGAGCCACCCCCTTTTAGCCACAATTGACTAAGCCAATCCAAGTTTTTATGCAATCTATAAACAACTGATCACGTGACTTTAACCTCCACCATTTTGTTTTGCTGAACCAATATCGGAGGTTGATGCAGTAAAAGAAAATCAGATTTCGTGCCAAAAAAGTAAAATAAAGCGTTACAGAGGTGAGTGCATGTTTCTTGTGTGTAGTAATAGTTTGATTAGATATAATATGTGGTAGTTATTTGTTCAATTACTTGCCTTCATACCTGTAAAAGATTTTTACATTCACCACACATGAGATGCATGCATTTGAACAGACAAGTCAATGAGGTCAGACTGGGGTAAGTTGTGCCACTGGCTCAACTTGCCCCATATGTCTTTTTACACGTTTTCAAGAAACAGATTAATGTGCAACCACATCAGTAGGCCTGTTATAGAGTGAATTCAAAATGCATGTTGTATAAGTTACATGCTCTACTTGTATAAGAATTAGATCTATGGGTTACCTGGTAAATGTTTAAGATGTGTAAGCCGTGCATGATGTCATGCATCGTCCATACATTTCACCATCTGTAATTCAGCCATTTCCGAAAGCAGCACCAAGAAAGGCAAGAAGAGGTGGTCACAAAAAGGGCAGCTCAAAGATTTTGACTGACAGCCCTGAACGACAGAAGCTGATAGCCCTTTATGAAAATAGAAAGAGGAGCCTATTAACAACAACAAAGCAGTGTTTGTTCAATGCTGGTGGGAAAAAGTCATGTCCCCCGAGATCTAAAACCCCATGTTCAAGTGACACTGATGATTCAGATTTTGAATTTGATGATGTGTCATCAGATAGTGATGGTGATATTGATCTGGATAGCCCAATAATCGAAGGTGACTTTGTGGTTGTAAAATGTGCTGGCAAATCACGAACTGTGAACTATATTGCCCGGGTTGACACTCTCAACGGGGAGGACTTTGAGTTTGAAGGTGTTTTCCTTCAAAAAGTTGCTGGGAAGGTAGGAACGGACAAGCCTGTGTTTGTTCCAAACCCAAAGGACGAAGCGGGTTTCAATGCAGAAGATGTTGTTTACAAGCTGCCACAGCCAAATAGTGTTGGCAGTTCTGTCCGTTGTTCTAGCCAGCTCGTTTTCAGCTGTGACTTGTCACAGTGGCAACTTCATTAACTTACTTTCAGATATATGTTTCAAATTTTGTGCTGGTTCATTCGCTGTAATTAACATTTCTACTTCATTATTATAATTTGTTTTATAACCACAGCAACAATTTTGGGCTTGTTCTTTCTTTATTTGCAACACATTTTTGCATGGCACAACTTACCCCAGTGTGGCACAACTTACCCCAGAGGTTGGATCAACTTGCCCCATGGTCGGGGCAAGTTGAGCCATTTGATATGCATTTTTGTAAAGCACATGGTCGGTTTAGGTGTACTAGCAGAAAACTGCAACTTGTTTCAAAATGTTCCCAAATAAAAGAATTTTATAATAATACACTCATCTTTGCAAAATAATTAGTCGTTTGGGTTCTGAAGAGCCAAAATGGAAAATTGGCTCAACTTACCCCGACTTCCCCTATAGTTGGATGCTTTTGATATTGAAGTTGTATTTTTTAATCTCCTAACGACACGTGGCTTCATGCCTTGTGTGGAACAATTTCCATTTTTTTTTATCCATGACTACAGGCGTAGATGGCAAGTATAGACATCCATGAAAGTAAATGTTGATAATGTGGGAATGTGTGTATAAGTCTGTGTTGCTTAGTAATATAGGTGTGTGAAATGTAGGGTGTGATTGCATGAAATTACGTATCTATGGTGACGAAAATAATGACTGAGTTGATTATCATTCGCTAATTCTTCTCAGATGTTCCGACAGTTGAGAACTCATACATGCCTGCATTTTTTGGTCAAGCTGTTGTGGCACGTGACCATTTCAGATTTTTTTAATGAAATATATTTTGAAGGAAAATGAATGTAGATAGTCTACAGTTGTATGGGGTGAAAACGGCCGGTAAAAGTTGTCGTCGTTTCCATTAATTTGTCGTCGTTTCCGGTAATGTGGCCGAAGGTTGGTGTGGGTAGGCTATACGCTATCTCGTCACTTTAAAGAAATGGTGTGAAGTTTTATAAAAGGCAAAATAAAACATCGTGTTTGTAAATACATATTATAATCAGTTTCATTTAAACAACAACTGTTTTTCCTAGCATCAAAAAGCTCCAGACATTCTGTCGCGTCATACTATGATTATAGCGACTGTGGATTCTTGTGTAAATACCCGGTGTCTACATAGGGTATAAATAGTCACAGTTTATAAGCAATTTGTCATCTAACAATGAATCACCGTTGCAAACGACACTTTTTCTAAAAGGTAAAAACATTTTTTTAATGTTTTAATCATCGTGAATGAAAGTGATAAAAAAGTGTTTTGATGTTTGTTGTTATTGCCATGTTCCGCCGAAAACGATAGGTAGAGATTGACTGAATTGAACTTCGATGTATATACACCAACAGCATATTTGTGCATATATAGAACAATAAAAAGCAACTATTCAGAAAAAAAATTAGTTTTATTTTTTTCATCACTGATTAGCCAAAACAAAACAAGCAAATATGTGTTCTGTCCATTTACGTATTTATTCATGACAATCACACATATACAATTACCTATATTTCCATATCTACTTAACATCAGCCTAATCTTATAATACCTAATCTACTAACAAGGCGTATAATACGTTATACAAATATACTGCCACGTTCTATCTATTTTCTGCATTTGTTGGGGTCCGTCTGTTTTGATAGGGATGCGATTTAAAGTAAATTCCTTTACCATGATCAAACACAACTCTTCTCAAATGAAATTTTACGATGATCCTAGTTGTGGTATTGATGTTGAATCAAGTATAAATAGCTGTCCTTACTCAACACCTGATGTACTTGCAAGTATTAAGTAGAGATTCAAATAGACAATATGACAGGCGTTCGTAAATAAGTTAGATACTAAAAACAGTAAAACTTAATGATATAATAGAATGGTATGTGCCGATACGAAGCAGAAGAATGAACGAAGAGAAAAACAATACAAAAGTGAACGAGTGAACAAGACTTAGATGTTAAATTTAAAACATGGTTATATGTAGAAGAACCAAGCCAGATTAAAGAACAGTGATTCTAAAACTATTAAATATGCATATTTGAACAATTAATTAGAAAACAGAATACCGGACAATTAATTAATTCCGTTGGTCATTCGTAATTTAAATTTTAATGTAGAAGTCATAGCGTGTAGTACTCCCTTTTAATGTGACGTCGGTTGCAACCAATAAAATTGGTAATTAAAACGTGCACTAACTTTTGCTAGGGACAAATAATAACGTTATCCTGGTGATTCAGCCGCGTCATTTTTTTCTCAAGTCAAATCGTTCGCAGTAATCGTTATTTGATTACAACGTTAAACCTAGGAGAATTTTTTCACCAGTCAGCTATCAGACTAGCTTGAATTCCGTTATGAATATTTTGATTCTAATCAACGATTTCTAATGCAAATGTCTGGTTATTTTCACATGTTAAGACTAAATTGTTATTTTCTTTTAGTGCGTCTTTATTACAAATTTACTGTGGCGAAAAATTATTTAACTTTGCAAATGCATTTCGTTTCGTTTGTATTTTTTTGTTTTTACTATCTCTTACAATGTTTGACTTTAGAATCGCTAAAGCTTAAAAAATGGAAATATAAACAAAAAGTAAAAGGAAACAATATTTTCTGAAGTAGTTATAGCGCACAGCCAACGAGATACTTAGTATCTGTTCCGATGGATACTACACCCTATAGACCGGTGTCGTCTTGTCCTTCGAGGCTTGATTCCGCCGGTCTGTGGCCTCCCCTCTTTGGGGAGGAATAAGTTTATTGCTTACTGCCTGTAGCTCCCCTACCGGGGAATGCCGACGGGGCTGCCCAGATGATTTTTAGTGGCCAGAATGCTCATCTTCTCGGGTGCTGGCTTTTCAAGCCCTAATTTCCCAACCCGACTATGGGTCACATCTTACCTTTTGGGAGTAAGATAAAACTAGCCTTGTGCCTAACCTCCTGAAGAGAAGGTAAATAATACTAACTCGTTATTTCATCAAGTCAAGTTGGGTAAACTGGCCAATGTTAGAATGTTTTGAAAACTCTGAAACACTTCCAGACGCCTAACTTACATTACGTAAGAGTCATATCTATGCTTGATGTAAATATGTGTTACCAATGTTGCTAGTATTCATTTGTAAATTTTAATTTGAAAGATTGTATTTTTTTTGTTTAATACATGCTTCCAATTATTTGTTACCGTTTTGATCTTCCATATTTCGTATGCTCATTCCACATAAGTTAATTATCACAATTATATTTGCAAAATAAATAACAGTGTTTTCAACTGTAGACCGATGCAGAAAAGTAAGAAAAATATCAAATTACTTGTTAGTCTATTTCAATTTACATCCACGTCACAAGCAAATATACAGCCGGGAATTTGAAACCTTTATTGACATAACAGTTTATTCTAGAGAACGGTGTTTATTGTTTTAAAGAGTAATACTTTGGTCGCTTCTACGTTTATAATTACTGGGTGTGTGTGTAAACTAGTTATCCCTACCTACATCCTCTCTCTTACTTTTGTGTTTCTTCATCTCTCTGTCTTTCTCATTATGTTCATATATATATATATATATATATATATATATATATATATATATATATATATATATATATATATATATATATATGGCTGACAGGCTGACCTAGCTAAGCTGACCTCGTTTTGAGATACATCAACTTCTTTACCCACTCCGTAGTGAATAATACAATTTCCCCCTCTCTATATTTGTGTATTGCTCTTTTCCCCCTCACTGTATTGTATTCCGTTATAAATCGTACAATCTCCCTCTCTCTCTCTCTATTTAATATATATATATATATTAAATATGTTGTTACTCTCCTTCCCCTTAATATATGTCTTAAATAGTTCATTTCTTTTTCTTTCAAGATATGTAGTAAATATGTTGTCGCTCTCTCTATATGCATATTGAAATGGTGAGAGTGATATTCTCTTTTTCTCATTTTCAAAAATATAATCACCTTGGATGCTTGAATAAGACCAAATAGGTTCGAAATAAATTATTGCATCGGTGATTATGTGATTCTATGTTACTATGTTATTTTATTTTATGTTTGCTTTGTTTATTACATTGAGCTCACATACCCGGATTTCCTTCTGGAATTCATTTATCTCCAACACTATATATATATATATATATATATATATATATATATATGTGTGTGTGTGTGTGTGTGTGTGTGTGTGTGTGTGTGTGTGTGTGTGTGTGGGTGTGCGTGTGTGTGCGCGTGTGTCTTTTTATCTACTGTAAAATCTGTAGATAATGCTTGAATTTTAAAGCTGGTTTAGCATGTAGATATGCTATAAGTCAGGGAGTATATTAGGCTTGGTCAAATAGTCCTTCCTCAACTGTGATATGAGATGTAAAAAGGGAGAAAATGTTAGAATGAGTCATTTTATCCAAACATTTTATCAGATAAAAGACAACAGCGAATCTCCAAATGGCGCAACTAAATATAATGTTGATACGTTATTTAAAAGTTAAAAGTATGTAGCAGTATGCTTTGCGGTTGTATCTTTCTGCTGGTGTCGTGTAACATTAGATCTACAGCTTAAAGCAGCTTCATGCTACGAAAATAGTCGGATAAAACATTGATAAATCATAATAACATGTGCATTTCTAAATAGGAAATAATTATGATTAACATGATGATATCTCAAATAATTGTAACTGTTACACCGGCCGTTCTTACACAGGAGAAACTACACCGGTTGTCACTATAAATAGTGCGAGTCACCAGAGACACTGAAGACAAAGCACAGTCTTGTAACTGTCTAGCCAAGAGCTAGTCAGTTTCTTACTTTGTTAATACACTTGTTAAACCAACCCTCGACTTGACTTCCTTTATTTATTATTTACTGTGGAACAACTTCACAACAGTAACTGAACATAACTGTCACGTAAAATCATGGCTACATTTTTGCGAAGATAACGGTGTACATTCTGACTCTAAATAGGAAGATGAGCTAACTAGTGATACGCATGCGGGTAAGAATTTTCCCCAAAAAATTAAATTCATGTTTTACTACCGAAAATGATTTAACTGCTTCGAAAATTCTGAGAGCAAAAATGTTGGATAAAAAAGACGAAAGAAAGATTTTAAGAATCTCAATAGACAATCCAAATTAAACATACAGACAAGTGAGCATTAAATTAAGTTTTTACACTGCGGTTTCATTTGAACCTGAACGAACGAACATCAGCGATAGAAGGATCATTAAAAAAACATCAGAATAGAAGTTTCAAGTAAGTTGCACAATTTTTAATGATCAAATCAAAAACGGAATATGTAATAAAGTCAATTATGAGAGAGAAACGGTGAAATTCCACAGAGCGACTTGAACTCAACAAAATATGTTAGTATAGTAAGATACTGTTGGCGAGTCTCCGCTAGTTACGATGCTTCGGATCAAGAACGAAAAGTCATCATCCGATGAAGGATTCGTTCGAGTCAATGCTGCTACACAAACAACAGTATACGAAAAGATTATTGAAAGAAGTAAACGATGAAATAAAAAAAACACCAAATTACAGTCGACATGTAATGGTGTAGAATTATATTAGAGACGATGGTATGAAGATATTTGTAAAAGTTGATGGAAAACATAAACAATATATTATTTAAACAAGGTGTACTCTTCTTTCATGCAAGAACGGTATAATTGGAGGCGAAACAAGTTATAGAATGAACTAGCATGGGTATTATCTATGAGAAAGTTTAATAACAATAACGGATATTCGTAAGAGACGTCTATAAAATATGATATTTCATCAATCCGACGGAAAGTGGCCACAAAAATACCCGATGAGACCAGGAGAGAGTTGATATAAATCAAAGCTAAGTTTTTCTTCATTGAACTTATATATATATATATATATATATATATATATATATATATATATATATATATATATATATATATATATATATATATATATATGTGATTTTATGAAGGCTTACCAAAGCATTCCTTTCAGGACACCAATGATCACCATTAAAGATATTTTTTCTTACAAATACTATTTATTCAAATTAAATGTTTTTTCCTACACGTGTTTCACTACCAAGCAGTTACTTGCTTGGCAGATCATCAGGGAAATTAAATGTCTGGAATACTGGTTTCAACTGCCGACAAAACACAATGTGGCGTTGTAATAGTTGAAGTCACTTAAGAAAAGAAGAGGAAAAAAATAAAAATAAAAATAAAAGTCAAACTTAAAAAGCAAGGAAGAACAACGATAAGAAAAGAAAGTCCTAGAAAAGACTTAGAAAAGTAGCTTGTGCATTATTTCTTCCACCAAGCCAACAAGCAAGTAGTCGGTCCCAAATACATTCAATAAAACCACAAAACCGGAACAATGTGCGATAATACACTTTCACGTTAGCCGGTACAATGATGAATAAATCCCCCCCCCACAATAAAACAAAAGAACTAAATCATTCAAGATACCGCTCACAAGTTACCATTCCAATCCAATGATAGTATGGGAATTCTAAATCCAACTTCTCACAAAGAAAAGTCAACACAAATGTTCGTCCGAGTTCAAAGAGTCTTATTTCAATTGTTGATTTATTACCCTTCGAAATAAACACACGACGAGTTGAATGTCAATCCCGCAGAAAACTCCCTTCCATCAAGAAAAAATCTTAATATAGAAACTATTTATTCAAAATACTGTTTCTAAAAATATTTATTATTAAACCTATTCCTTATAGAAATTAATCATCTAGTGTCTGGGACGTCATTTTACATTTTGGGAAAATATCCTTCATTTAATTAACTGCCGAATTATTATCGTTTTGTTGAAGGATATTTTCCCAAAATGTAAAATGACGTCCCAGACACTAGATGATTAATTTCTATAAGGAATAGGTTTAATAATAAATATTTTTAGAAACAGTATTTTGAATAAATAGTTTCTATATTAAGATTTTTTCTTGATGGAAGGGAGTTTTCTGCGGGATTGACATTCAACTCGTCGTGTGTTTATTTCGAAGGGTAATAAATCAACAATTGAAATAAGACTCTTTGAACTCGGACGAACATTTGTGTTGACTTTTCTTTGTGAGAAGTTGGATTTAGAATTCCCATACTATCATTGGATTGGAATGGTAACTTGTGAGCGGTATCTTGAATGATTTAGTTCTTTTGTTTTATTGTGGGGGGGGATTTATTCATCATTGTACCGGCTAACGTGAAAGTGTATTATCGCACATTGTTCCGGTTTTGTGGTTTTATTGAATGTATTTGGGACCGACTACTTGCTTGTTGGCTTGGTGGAAGAAATAATGCACAAGCTACTTTTCTAAGTCTTTTCTAGGACTTTCTTTTCTTATCGTTGTTCTTCCTTGCTTTTTAAGTTTGACTTTTATTTTTATTTTTATTTTTTTCCTCTTCTTTTCTTAAGTGACTTCAACTATTACAACGCCACATTGTGTTTTGTCGGCAGTTGAAACCAGTATTCCAGACATTTAATTTCCCTGATGATCTGCCAAGCAAGTAACTGCTTGGTAGTGAAACACGTGTAGGAAAAAACATTTAATTTGAATAAATAGTATTTGTAAGAAAAAATATCTTTAATGGTGATCATTGGTGTCCTGAAAGGAATGCTTTGGTAAGCCTTCATAAAATCACATATAAATGCTCTGTACTCTGTAATCGAGTATCATCGAGCTTGTTTTTTATTGGAACAACCCCGGTCTTCACTGAATGATCTATTTTATAAGTGATAAATCTAAATATATATATATATATATATATATATATATATATATATATATAAAGAAGGAAAGATGAAGATAAAAAATTGCACAAAATTACATAAATTACCTGAAATTGATACAAATGTTATTACATCGAAAGTTCAGACACAAGGAGTTACACTAATATATATATATATATATATATATATATATATATATATATATATATATATATATATTATTTTTAAGAAAATCATAACAATGTGTTCTTTTTAATAAATAAAATTTATTTTAATCTGAGCGGTTGAAAATTAAAATTTTCCTTTCAAGGCAAATTGTTTTTTTTCATTTTATTCTTTTTCATCGTCCAATGTTACGAGGTCTTCTTGGTGTCAAAAATAACAATCCGGTATGTCTGTTTTTGTTTGTTTTTTATCATCAAAAACTTCGATTAAAATAAATGTTATTTATCTAAAAAAAAATAGATTGTTATGGCTTTCTAAAAAATAGTACTTTTACGAAACAATGTTAGTAAAATATTACTACACCTCTACTGATTCAAACCAGCGAAACCTCGGGGTGTTTATTCTGACACGATGATGTCCACGACGATTGAAAAAACAAAAAAAAACAATTTGCTTTTAATTTTCGGAAGCTTGGATTAAAATAAATATTATTTATTTAAAACAACACATTGTTATGGTTTTCTCAAATAAATATTTTTACGAAGCAATGTTTCAAAAGTAGGTCTACACCTCTACTGATATATATATATATATATATATATATATATATATATATATATAATGTGGTGTACTAAAAGCGAACTTTTAGGAAAGGTAAAACCTATTGTGAAGAGTATACAGCTCAATATCCAGGATAGAGCAGGTAGATATGATCTTTGAAAAGCCTGGCTTAAGGAAAATTTAACTTGAATAAATTGCCTTTTTGCGGAATATACCTTGCTCTGAGCAATTGAATTGAATTTTGATTTGTCTTTTGCTTCACTAATTCCTTTCCATTCTTCTTCATATATATATATATATATATATATATACATATATATATATATATATATATAATTTAGGCATCTTTAAGAATTGAATAAGCCGTTTCTTATAGCGTAATGCAATCTTCCCACCTCGTGAGTTAAACGCTATGTGACGTGCTGTTTGTGTTCGTCCGCCGACTTAACAATACATATCTTAATTCTCTGTAATTTCTTATAGTGAGTGTTAATGACAGTGATTAAAGATGCCGGGTTGTTACCGGGATCGAATCCTTCGACAAGCAGTAATTATTATCTCCTCTACATTGCTAACTGCAAAAGCAATAAACGCAAGTATTTGTGCATAAATAAATAATTAATATTTATTTATTGAAATATTGTCATCAGGCCCCTTTTATAAAAATAAAAATTGGACCTTTTTTAGAAGAATAACAGCTTTTAATAATAATATTATTATTAGGTTAAGAGTTATTTGTAAATACTTATTCTGTTAGTAGAAAATAATTATTAACGAAAAAAATAAGTGGACTTTCGGGTAAAAATATCGGCAGATTTTATTTACTAAAATAACAGCACGTCTATAGCCATTATAGTACACCAGACTGTTGAGAGGTGAGCAGGCCACACCAGCATAGCTGGTAAAAGGTTATACAATCCTCATACCCAAAACCAGTCAGCCACAACACTCTACTAAATACAGACCAATCTGCTGTCTCACTACAACCTGCAAACTCTTCACTGGCCTGGTTGCAGACAGCATCTACGAACACTTCTGTTCTGGATCATACCTAGAAATAGAACAAGTAGGGTTAATGGGGGGGTGTTCAGGCACCAAGAACCAGTTGTTGATCAAAAAGAACATCATTGAGGACTGTAGAAAGATGCAAAGAACCCTAAGTAGTACTTGGATCGATTAAAAATAGCATATGATAGTGTACGCATCACATGGCCTCTGCAATTCATTTAATCATATAATATATATCCGGTAATCAAGTATACAATGACAGTACATATAAAGATGTGGCAAACAACCAGAGCATTAAGCCACACTAATGGAACAATAACAATCCCTCACATCAAGATCCTAAGCGGGATTTTCCAAGGAGATATTTTATTGCCTCTACTCTTTTATATGGCGATAGATCATCGAAATAAATTACTGAACAAAAGTCAGAGTGCTTACAACCTTAGCTAGTGCCGCCAACAAGACCTAAACAAAAGAGTCAACCATCTGCTCTTCACGGATAACCTCAAGCTGTATGCCAGTTCAGACGCTGGAACGTGTTTACATAATTTTGAGTATGTCATGAATCGTGTATTCTTCTGAGTTATAATATATATATATATATATATATATATATATATATATATATATATATATATATATATATATAACAATGTTAAGTTGGTTTGTTCGTTTCCCATGGAAATATACTTCCACTATACCATTACCACTGAATTTTTTTTATAGCAAATCCTTACATCCGAGCTATGTTTTTATGTTATTAACATAATTTTTACTTTACACATAAAAAAACAGTTTTTATTACAATTCGTTCCTACTAAGTTGCACTTCCGGTTTACAATCCGTTTCTGCGAACCTGCATGTCCAACTTCACTTCCGGATTGACCTTCCTCCTCCCGCTGTCACATATCTACTTCATACGTAAAAAGTGTTTTCCTTATTCGTTGTTTGTTTCCCTAAACAAACGTTTACACTAATACTTACCTAACAAACGTGCGTTAATTTCATTTCCTCTCTACTTCGATGTTTTTAAAACCTGCTTCATTCCTCATTTTCTTCCCTTTAATCATGCTTCATCTCTAAAAAAAAACAACAACACTACTTGCATTTCTTACACAATCCTTACTCGCGCGTTATAATTGATTGTTTATTTTAAAACCAGTAATCTTTATAAAATTATTCATTCCTACTGTTTTATTTTTACATGTAAGATTTAATACATAACGCAGGTGCTTTAAGTTCATTTCGCATCTACTCATTGTTTTGACTTTAACCATGCTTCCTCTCTAAAAAAAAAACTCAACGTGCGTTAATTTCATTTCCTCTCTACTTCGATGTTTTTAAAACTTCTTCCTTCCTCATTTTCATCCCTTTAATCATGCTTCATCTCTAAAAAAAACAACAACACTACTTGCATTTCTTACACAACCCTTACTCGCGCGTTATAATACATTGTTTATTTTAAAACCAGTTATCTTTATAAAATTATTCATTCCTACTGTTTTATTTTTACAGGTAAGATTTAATACATAAACTAACGTGCTTTAAATTCATTTCGCATCTACTCATTTTTTTGACTTTAACCATGCTTCCTCTCTAAAAAAAAACTCAACGTGCGTTAATTTCATTTCCTCTTTACTTCGATGTTTTTAAAACCTGCTTCCTTCATCATTTTCTTCCCTTTAATCATGATTAATCTCTAAAAAAACAAACAACACTACTTGCATTTCTTACACAACCCTTACTCGCGCGTTATAATTGATTGTTTATTTTAAAACCAGTTATCTTTATAAAATTATTCATTCCTACTGTTTCATGTTTACAGGTAGGATTTAATACATAACCCACGTGCTTTAATTTCATTTCGCATTTACTCATTTTTTAGACTTTAACCATCCTTCAGGTACGATTTAATACTTAACAGACGTGCTTTAATTTCATTTCGTATCTACTTCGTTGTTTTTTAAACCTGCCTTCTTCCTCATTTTCTTACTTTTAACATGCTTCATCTATAAAAAATAAAACCATGCTTGCATTTCTTCGACAACCCTGAAGCGGGTTATAATTGATTGTTTTTTTAAAATCCATTTACCTTTATACAATTATTCTTTCCTACTGTTACATTTATACAGGTAAAATTTAATACGTAACTAACAAACATGCCCCCCCCCCCCGAAGATCAAACTTAGGTCGTCATACTCGCCGTGCAGAAACAAGGCGTCGATTACTTGCAAATCAAACTCATGAACAACTGGCATCTGCAAACCAACAAGCTAGACAAAGGATGATTCAAGTACGTGCGAATGAATCAGCACAGCGACGTGCAGCCAGACTTGAAGAGGAACGGTTGCGGGTACAACAATCCCGTCAGGCATCTTCAGATCTGCTTCGTTCACAACGTAACGAACGCGAGAGGCTGAGACTAGCAGATCGGCGTCAAACAAGGCTCCATGCTCAACAATCCCTGGATTGGGATCGCCTAGCATTTCATTACAACCCTCATGAGGATTATAGTTTAAGCCACCATGTTCACATAGGCACTATGACTGAAGTGTGTCCCTATTGCAAAACTCTGAAATTTAAGGGAGAAACTAAAGGATTGTGTTGTGCCGCAGGGAAAATTAAACTACCTCAACTGGCAGATCCACCAGAACCATTAAAAACTTTGCTTGCTAGTAATACGGCTGAATCAAAGCATTTTTTATCAAACATCAGGAACTACAACTCATGCTTCCAAATGACGTCGTTCGCTGCAGAAACTATTACAGCTCAATTCATGCCAACTTTTAAAGTAAAAGGACAAATTTACCATAAAGTTGGATCTCTGCTTCCATATCCAGATGCTCAACATACATTTCTACAAATGTATTTTATCGGTGATAACAATGATGAACTGAATGCACGCTGTGGAATTTCAACCAGTATAAAAAGGTCCATTGTTTCCCAACTGCAAGATATGCTCCATAATAAAAACAATTTAGTTCTTTTATTCAAAACTGCCATTGAAATGATGCCATCTGATCCACACAAAAGTATTATTCATGCTGACAAAACGCCTGCTGGAGAACATGTGCGAAGATGCAATGCTCCAAGTATAGATGAAGTGGCAATTGTTATAGTTGGAGATCAATTTCAACCTAGGGATATTGTTCTTCATAGGAGGAATGACCAATTAACAAACATTGCTGCAACTCATCGATGCTACTATGCCCTGCAATATCTACTCCTTTTTTTGGGATGGTGCTGATGGATATCATTTCAATGTTACTATGATAAATCCAGTTAGTGGCGAAGAAACGGATAAGAAATACAGCGCAATGAATTATTATTCATACCGAATTATGATTCGAGAGAACGAAAACAATCACATTCTGAAATGCCGCCAATTGTTCCACCAATACATTGTAGACATGTATGCAAAAATTGAAACTGAACGTCTGCTATTCATCCGTTTGAATCAGTCCAAACTTCGTTCTGAAGAATATGTTCATTTGCGAGATGCAGTTGTAAATGATGGTAATACAACTAATGTTGGAAGACTAACAATTTTACCATCTTCATATTTAGGCAGTCCACGTCATATGCATGAGTACACTCAAGATGCATTTGCATATGTTCGTCTCTATGGGCGTCCTGACCTCTTCATTACTTTTACATGCAACCCAGCTTGGAATGATATGAAACAACTTTTACTTCCTGGCCAATCATCAGTAGATAGACATGATATTACAGCGCGTGTATTCAGACAAAAGCTTAAATCGCTAATAAATTTCATTGTAAAACATAAAGTATCTGGTTCTGTGTGCTGCTGGATGTATTCAGTGGAATGGCAAAAGAGAGGATTGCCACACTCCCATATCCTAATCTGGCTCTACAACAAAATCAGTCCAAACGAAATCGACAATGTAATATCTGCTGAATTACCTGATGCTGACATTGACAAGGATTTGCATGAAATTGTAATTAAACATATGATACACGGACCTTGCGGTATTATTAATCCAAATTCACCATGCATGCTTGAGGGAAAATGCTCAAGGCGATATCCCCGAGCATTACTACCCAACACAGTTACCGGAAATGATGGATACCCTTTATACAAAAGAAGGTCGGTAGAAGATGGCGGTAAATTAGCAACTTCACAAATGCGAAATGGCAATATAGAAGTTGATAACCGATGGGTTGTCCCATATTCACCTTTGCTATCAAAAACCTACAAATAACACATCAATGTAAAATACTGTAACTCTGTTAAGTCCATCAAATACATTTGTAAGTATGTGAATAAAGGCAGCGATATGGCAGTTTTTGCCGTGCAAACACGTAGAAATGATCTGAATGAAAGCCTACATATTGATGAAATCACACAGTATCAAGCTGGAAGATACATAAGCAGCAATGAAGCGGTATGGCGAATTCTTTCTTTTCCCATACATGAACGAAGTCCGGCTATTGTGCACTTAGCAGTACATCTAGAAAATGGACAACGTGTTTACTTTACAGCTTCGAATGTGGAACAAATAGCTTTGAATCCACCGGCTACAACATTAACGGCTTTCTTCATGTTATGTCAAACTGACACATTTGCAAAAACACTCCTCTATTCGGAAGTGCCTCAGTATTACACATGGAATAGGAGTAGACATTCATTTGAACGACGCAAACGAGGACAGCAAGTTGAAGGACAACCTGGAATATTCAAAGAAAACACAATAGGCAGACTGTATACTATCCATCCCAAACAAGATGAATGTTTCTTTCTTCGCATGTTGTTGGTAAATGTGCCTGGTCCAACATCATTCCAGCAATTAAAAATTGTCAATAGCATTACACATGCCACTTTTCGCAGTGCATGTCAAGCTCTGAATTTATTGGAAAATGACAGACACTGGGATGAATGCATTAATGATGCGTGCAACACATCCCATCCTAATAATATTCGTGCATTGTTTGCAATCATCTTGACCAATTGCTCCCCTTCATCTCCAATAGAGTTATGGGAGAAATATAAATCACACATGGCCGAAGACATTTTCCATCAAATACGCGATGAAAATCCAAATACCTACCTGGATTTTACATCAGAAATCTATAATGAGGCATTGATAAGAATTGAAAATTTGTGCTTAGAAATTGCAAACAAAGTTCTCAATCAATTAGGAATTACCTCGCCGACACGACCTGCTGCTGCTTTGTTTGATGTAGAATAATATAGGGAACAAAATTACAACACAGATGATCTTTTGTTGTATGTGCAAGAAAATATTCACAAACTAACACCTGAGCAAAAAGCCATTTACAACAAAATAATGCAGACTGTAAATAATGGAGTGGGGAATATATTTTTCTTAGATGCGCCAGGAGGAACTGGTAAAAGCTTCTTAATTAAATTTATTTTGGCAGCCATTTGATCACAAAACGGCATAGCCTTAGCTCTTGCATCTTCAGGAATAGCTGCAACATTGCTACCAGGTGGACGAACTGCTCATTCAGCTTTGAAACTACCTTTAAACATGCAATTTATTGAAACTCCCATGTGCAATATTTCCAAAACATCAGGTATGGGAAAGGTATTACAAAAATGTAAACTTATTGTTTGGGATGAATGCACAATGGCACACAAAAAATCACTGGAGGCTCTTGATGGGTCATTGCAAGATTTGCGTGGAAATGGTAGATTATTTGGGAATGCAGTGATATTGCTAGCTGGAGATTTCAGGCAAACATTACCTATAATTCCTCGATCAACACCAGCAGATGAAATAAATGCTTGCCTCAAATACTCCACTTTTTGGCGACATGTTAAGACATTAAATTTGACTATAAATATGCGTGTCCAGCAGCAAAATAATCTATCACCAGAATTCTTTTCAAAACAATTGTTGGAAATTGGGAATGGAAAAGTGCCGGCTAATCTCACTTCAGAGCGAATTTCATTGCCACACAACTTCTGTAATTTAGTTACATCAAAAGACGAATTAATTACAAAAGTATTCCCGGACATCCACATTCATTTTAAGAATCACAGTTGGCTGAGTGAACGAGCCATTCTTGCACCGAAGAACAAAGATGTCCACGAACTCAACAATAATATTCAGTTGAACATTCATGGTGAGTTAGTCACATACAAGTCAGTCGACACTGTTGTTGAAGCAGATGAAGCAGTCAATTATCCCTCAGAGTTTTTGAATTCGCTAGATTTGCCAGGGATTCCACCACATGTACTGCCATTAAAAATTGGTGTACCAATTATCATGCTGCGAAATATTAACCAGCCTAAGCTTTGTAATGGCACACGTCTTTCAGTAAAAAAATTAATGACCAACATCATTGAAGCAACAATTCTTACAGGGCCTTTCAAAGGTGAAGATGTCCTAATTCCGCGCATTCCCATGATTCCAACAGATCTGCCCTTTCAATTTAAGAGATTACAATTCCCAATTCGATTGGCATTTGCTATCACAATCAACAAAGCACAGGGACAATCTTTACAATTGTGTGGCTTATATTTACATACTGATTGCTTCTCACATGGGCAATTATACGTTGCATATTCTAGAGTCGGCAAACCGGACAATCTCTTCATCTACACTGAAACGGGAACCACTAAGAATATTGTGTATCCACAAGTATTGGAAGATTAAACCATTCATATTAAATGGCAAGTTATGGAACTGGATCAAAATGAACTCAAAAAGGCCACCTCTTCAACTAACAGCCACAGCAACGCGTGGCCGGGTACAGCTAGTATATATATAAAAAGAAAGAAATTGACAAGATTAAAAAGCGCCAATCTGACAGGACTGCACTTATCTTGACGTCTTTTAGAACTTGACTTCTCTTTCTGTTCATATTGTGATACCACCACTCGGGGTTTATATCATCAAAATGAGGAGGAAGAAAAGAAGGAAAAAATCTATAAGACAGTCTCGTCTGACAAAGTTGATCTACAATGAAAGCGTGCAAAAAAGAATTAAATAAATTAATGTTCTATTTAAATTGCACGGTTGTTGATTTTAAAAATATTTCACTTATATAAATATATATATATATATATATTTATTTATTTATTTATTCTCCAATTGATAATGAAATATGAATAACAGATAATACTTTTAAAATCAGTATGATGAAAGTCGATCATAAATTGTGTAGTACACGTATTTACCATATAACTAATACCAGTGAAAATCGGGAATCAAGTTGCCGGGATATAAAATCTACGATGACGAAAACAGTCGAACACATAAAGATGATGTAAATAAAAAATTACGTGATCATAAAACTATCTAGAACTACTTTCGTAATGCTATTAGTCAACATGTAAACAGCTTTTACAGAAATGGAACTCGGCTTGCCGAGCCACACCGATAACGATTCCACCACTCGCCTTTATTGTGTAATCCTGGCAGAACATCAGCAAGTTTTAATCTCAACAGAGTAATGATTCCCTTTTATTGGATGGATTAAACTGTCATCAAACTCCGCAGCATCAACTTCGGCTGAAATATCGCCATCCATTAATCTTCACTCGCAATCGTAAAGTCTAACAAAAGTCGCCATCATTACCTCGTCCATCATCACTTCTATCGATGATGTTGTCACAAGTGATCGATTAGATATTACAGGCAGGCGGTTTGTATTGTTTTTTTTTTACAATTGTCTCCAATAAAAGACTGTCCACTTAATGTGTGGATATTCCCACGGAAAGGCTGCAAACAGGTTAAGGCGTATCCATTGTTCCGGCTGATTGCATCCAACATTTGTGTCGATTGCTCCGAAAAGAGTTCACCGATTCGTTTTCCGTTCATATTATCGTTAAATCTGCTATCGACCACAGACATGTTGAGAACTGCACAATATATATATATATATATATATATATTTATATATATATATATATATTTATATATATATATATATATATATATATATATATATATATATATATATATATATATCGGGCTCAGACACATCTGTTTGTACCTATCTCCCTTGAGACGTCGATCGGTCTTTCTCCGAAGAGGAGATTATTATTAAATCGACAGGGTTCAGCTTCCGAATTCAGAAGTCGTGATAAAAGAGAGAAAAACTCTTAATAACTCTACAAGTTAATATTTCCAGCCATACTCTGGGGAAAAATATTTCTATAATATATACATATATATATATATATATATATATGTGAGTGTGTGTGTGTGTGTGTGAAAGACATATTACTATTAAATAAATATTTATAGTTAAACGCCCCTTTTTATGATATATATATATATATATATATATATATATATATAAAATATAATAACACGAAATCACATAATTGTCGATGCAATAATTTATTTCAACCGTTCGGTTTTTTCAAGCATCACTCAGACAATTACATTTTTGAGACTGATAGAAAATTGAATTTCCCTACTACAGTTCCAATACAATCATAGATGGTGGTAGTAGCAACCAATCTGATACATCTTTTATAGAGAGGGGGAAAATTTAAAACTTATATTTAACTATGGCGGGCGAAGGGGAGGGATCTTTAAGTTAATCAACTAAAAACTGCCATGTCAAAATTATGACACATACGACTTGGCGATATCAACCATATAGGCAATTTTACTCACGCGCATACACAAAACTAAATACGCACACATCATATGCGCACTCACATACATAATCTCACTCGCACATTATCATAACTAAACATAATCACATACGCAACTTTTATTCATCTCTAGCCAGAATGCGTCCGGCGAAACTCGTGTTATCAAATTCGGTTAGAGAAAAGAAAGAAAGAAACAATTAACAGGCACAGAGAAGATATAGACAGACCGCGTGTCATAAATTCTCAGTCCGTCTGGGTTCCAAGAAAGGGAATCTAATTGAAATAAGATTACACGCACATACATATATGTATACATACAAATCCATACGCACATACACACACATATATACACATACACACCCACACATATACATATCTATACACATATACATATACACACATATATACATATATATATATATATATATACATATATATACATACATGAATACACCTATATATATCTCTGAATCTATTTGAAATATTGACTAAATGCATACGCATGTAGTTGTTCACACATGTAAACATACATACACATACATACACACACACATATATACATATACGCACATATACACACATATGCATACGCACACATACATATATATCCACACACCTACACACAATATTTACATACCACTCTATATTCTTACTGATGTAATATGAGTTCTAAAAATTAGTCTTACCTTATTTATATTTTAGATTAATTTGATAATCTATTATTATAAATATCATGCGGGGGGGGGGGGTTATCGTACCTAATGTTATTCAATTTGGTATCTTCACCGTTGTAATTCTAGAGGCCCATCGGATTACTAATTCAAGTTTAATAATGTCTATTGGTAATATTTGACATTTATACTTATATTAATTCAAAAACTAGTGTATTACCTGCAGAAAAAATTTTCATACCACTATCTTATTTTAAGTAAATAATAAATATCCGCGTACACACAAATACTATATATCACCAAGTCAGTAAATCTGTGTCTATCACAGATATTATTATAAATATTATGGGGGGGGGGGGTTACCGTAAGTAATGTTATTCAATTTGGTATCTTCACCGTTATAAGTCTAGAGGTCCATCGGATTACTAATTCAAGTCTAATAATGTCTAGTGGTAATATTTGGCATACCCGGATTTCCTCCTGGAATTATTCCACTATAACACAAATAATTGGCTCCACTCCGTGTTGAGCTCTCTCAGGATTTCTAGTATCGGAATTACTTCAATTTTGAACTGAGGATGGAAAAATTCACACCATTGTATTCGCTGAAAAATATACCTTATCCCAGCTTGCATAGCTTCACTTTGGATCTTATGGACAGAATAACGGACTTTACCAACAGACTGAGATGGAAAGCGTATTTTTATTTGAAGGACGAGGAATCTGATCACAAAGAAACCTTTAACTTCAGATCACAGAATACCTGCAAACCCATTGAGGCGTTAAGGCCGTTCGAGAATGATTTGTTTGACCTAGTCAAAAGAATTAAGTTCCGAAGGTATTCAAACCAATTTCAGTCCACTCTGAAGAATGACATCGCAGAGATAAAGAAGTCGAACAAAGTTTGGGTGAAGGCTGATAAGTCAGCGAATATTTACAAGATGTGCCCATCCGAATATAGGAAAACTATTCTGGAAAAAATCTGTAATAATTACAGAAAGGATACCCACGACACTGAAAAAATAATCAATGAGGATACCAAGGAATTTGCATCCAAACTGAATATCGAGGATAGAGTGGGAAAAATTGATAAGAGAAACGCATACATACTCATCAAGGACCATAAGAAAAATTTCCACATCAAGAAACAAGCGAGAATAATCAACTCTACGAAATCGGAACTCGGCCATGTATCTAGGGAGATTCTACGAAATATTATTAATGTAACTCTAGAAGCTACCAAATTTAATCTTTGGAAGGACTCGGCGGATACTATCGAATGGTTTAAATCAATTGAAAATAAGAGGAATGCCTGCTTTATACAATTCGATATTATGGATTTTTACCCCTCGATTTCCAAGGAATTACTTACGAACAGCATTAACTATGCTGGGAATTTCGTGGATATATCCGATGAGCAGGTAAGATTAATTATGGCCTGTCGCAAATCCATCCTTATAAACAATCGAGAAACATGGATTAAATTGAACAACAACAAATTTGATGTCCCGATGGGTGCTTTTGACTCAGCCCAGATTGCCGATCTGGTGGGCATTTTTATAATGTACACTATTAGCAGAATTGTAGAGCCTAATTTAGTGGGGTTATATAGGGATGATGGACTAATTGTTATCCCCAATAGTGACGGCCCCCTGGTATCCAAAATACATAAAAAATTAATAAGAGCATTCAAATACCTTGGATTTAAAATAGATATAACCCCAAATTGTAAAGAAGTAAACTATCTAGATATTACCTTAGACTTAGGAAAGGGGACATACAAACCCTTCAATAAAGATAATCACACACCATCTTATATCAACACTAGATCTAACCACCCGAACTGCATAATTAAACAAATACCTAAAACAATTAATACTAGAATAAATAAGCTTTCGGCTAACAGAGACATTTTTGAAGCAAATAAGCATTTATACAATGGAGCGCTAGAGAAAAGCGGATATAATGAAAAACTCAAATATACCAAGAAAGAAAATAAAAATAAATCCAGGAATAGAGGCCGAAAAATAATATGGTTCAATCCTCCCTACTGCCAACTATCTAACATCAACATCGGGAGAGTATTCTTGAACCTGGTAGATAAACATTTTAGCATAAATAATCCACTTAGGAAGATATTTAATAGAAAAACCATTAAAATCAGCTACTCTTGCACCAAGAACATGGACAGAATTATCAGCACCCATAATCGTAAATTACTTAACAATCCTAGTAAGAATAAGGTCACAGTAAATAAATGTAATTGTCAAGTGAAAAATAACTGCCCACTGGACGGTAACTGTAAAGTTGAGTGTGTGGTTTATAAGGCCACTATTCATCCGGAAGATAACAACAGGGATAAAAAGGTTTACATCGGCATCTCCGCGGGAAACTGGAAACAACGTTTTTATGACCACAAACACTCTTTCAATAACCCAGAACTCAAGAGCAAAACGGAGTTAGCTAAACAATGGTGGCATCTGAAAAATGAGAACAGGTCCCCGGTGGTTTCGTGGTCAATCTTATGTTTTTCGAATATTCCAGATGGATTTAGACAAAGATGCAACTTATGTCTAGAAGAAAAAATAAGAATCCTAAAATATGATCGAACTAACCTCTTAAATAAACGAGATGAACTTATGGCTAAGTGCAGACATAAATATAAATTTAAAATAATCAACGACTAGTAATCCGATGGACCTCTAGACTTATAACGGTGAAGATACCAAATTAAATAACATTATTTAAGGTAACCCCCCCACCACCAACATTATAATAATATCTGCTATAGACACAGAATTGCCGACTTGGTGATATATAGTATTTGTGTGTATGCGTATATAATGGTATTTTGAAATATTTATTTATTCAGATTATTTACTTAAAATAAGATAGTGTTTTTAAAAAAATTCTGCGGTTATTGAATTAATATAAGTATAAATGCCAAATATTACCACTAGACATTATTAGACTTGAATTAGTAATCCGATGGACCTCTAGACTTATAACGGTGAAGATACCAAATTGAATAACATTACTTACGGTAAACCCCCCCCCCCCATAATATTTATAATAATATCTGTGATAGACACAGATTTACTGACTTGGTGATATATAGTATTTGTGTGTACGCGGATATTTATTATTTACTTAAAATAAGATAGTGGTATGAAAATTTTTTCTGCAGGTAATACACTAGTTTTTGAATTAATATAAGTATAAATGTCAAATATTACCAATAGACATTATGAGACTTGAATTAGTAATCCGATGGGCCTCTAGAATTACAACGGTGAAGATACCAAATTGAATAACATTAGGTACGATAACCCCCCCCCCCCCGCATGATATTTATAATAATAGATTATCAAATTAATCTAAAATATAAATAAGGTAAGACTAATTTTTAGAACTCACATTACATCAGTAAGAATATAGAGTGGTATGTAAATATTGTGTGTAGGTGTGTGGATATATATGTATGTGTGCGTATGCATATGTGTGTATATGTGCGTATATGTATATATGTGTGTGTGTATGTATGTGTATGTATGTTTACATGTGTGAACAACTACATGCGTATGCATTTAGTCAATATTTCAAATAGATTCAGAGATATATATAGGTGTATTCATGTATGTATATATATGTATATATATATATATATATGTATATATGTGTGTATATGTATATGTGTATAGATATGTATATGTGTGGGTGTGTATGTGTATATATGTGTGTGTATGTGCGTATGGATTTGTATGTATACATATATGTATGTGCGTGTAATCTTATTTCAATTAGATTCCCTTTCTTGGAACCCAGACGGACTGAGAATTTATGACACGCGGTCTGTCTATATCTTCTCTGTGCCTGTTAATTGTTTCTTTCTTTCTTTTCTCTAACCGAATTTGATAACACGAGTTTCGCCGGACGCATTCTGGCTAGAGATGAATAAAAGTTGCGTATGTGATTATGTTTAGTTATGATAATGTGCGAGTGAGATTATGTATGTGAGTGCGCATATGATGTGTGCGTATTTAGTTTTGTGTATGCGCGTGAGTAAAATTGCCTATATGGTTGATATCGCCAAGTCGTATGTGTCATAATTTTGACATGGCAGTTTTTAGTTGATTAACTTAAAGATCCCTCCCCTTCGCCCGCCATAGTTAAATATAAGTTTTAAATTTTCCCCCTCTCTATAAAAGATGTATCAGATTGGTTGCTACTACCACCATCTATGATTGTATTGGACCTGTAGTAGGGAAATTCAATTTTCTATCAGTCTCAAAAATGTAATTGTCTGAGTGATGCTTGAAAAAACCGAACGGTTGAAATAAATTATTGCATCGACAATTATGTGATTTCGTGTTATTATATTTTATTATTGCTCTGTTTACTACATTGAGCTCTCATACCCGGATTTCCTCCTGGAATTATTCCACTATAACACAAATATATATATATATATATATATATATATACAATATTAAACTATGTTTTACCTACTTCGACGTTGTTTCAAGCTTACGACTCTCATCAGCGTAAGTAAATAACAATTTCGGACGGTCGCATGGCGCGAACCCGGTTCACAGAGACATTTTGAATTTGTAAGCGTTAGCTTTAGTCCCGTAGGTCAAGTAATAACGGAGAAATTAAGTTATATTTATACTTGAAGCGGTGAGTATAAATATCTAGACATTCGATGGTATTCAACGACAGAGCCGGGGTCTTCAATGCCTATTTTTAATCTTTCCAGCAGTGCTCTAACTTTAGCGTTACTTATTTAATTAAGAATATAAATTATATTTTTAAATATATTCTTTATATATTTTTTAAAATATTATATATATATATATATATATATATATATATATATATATATATATATATATATATATATATATATATATATATATATATATATATATAGCAATAAGCTTGAAACGCTAGAGTCCGTATGGAATTATAAGTTAATAGTTGTTTATAAATATTATACTAAGCTTCTTTAAGAAATTAAAGTTGGGCACTCTCGGCGATGTCAAAAACAGACTGTCAAAAAGCTCTAATGCAAAGTCTCGAATACGTTCGTCTAACACTCTCGACTAGTATTCTATCTGTGCCCGCTTCTAGGTACATATATATCTTAATTTTTCCTTATTACGTGCCAGTTTCCGTTGGCCAAGTAGATATGGCGACCGCTTGCATATTATAATCTGACTGCTGACCACCGAAATTGTTACTTTCCTGCATTATGAGAGCAATACTCTTGAAGCGCTAGCGTCTGTAGGTATTAATAATTATATATATATATATATATATATATATAGAGAGAGAGAGAGAGAGAGAGAGAGAGAGGGGAGAGGGAGGGAAAGAGAGAATAATACATGAAGAACAATAATTGCATTATATCAAATGCAACTGTATTTATTTCGTGTGTAACACAAAGTATCACATATGAATCATTTTAATGACAGAAATAAAAATTGATATAAAAATATATATATGTGTGTCTCACCCACTTGTCATATTTACATGTCACTAAACGTCTTCTCATATGGTCCAATCGGATCATCTTTTCCTCTTCCCATGTGTGTACCTTTCAAAATAAAATTATTTCCAAATCTTCATTTTTTCTGAAGATGTTCGCTAACACGAACGAAACCGGTCAAATCTCTTGTTTTTGTTTGTCATTTTTCTCACATATATATATATATATATATATATATATATATATATATATATATAATGAAAAATTTATAAACACTTTCTTAAATATCGTTTCGCATTTGAATTATTATTAGAAATATAAGAAAGCCAAAAATGTGTTGTTTTTTTATTTGTTTTTTTACTAAATAAATTAGTTATTTATTTTAAAGATATGAACAAACAGGCTTTTAGTCTAACATGCCCTTTTAAAGCGGTGATATATCTATTTTATGATTAAAAAAATGATTTTAAAAATCGCTTTAAAATAGCATATTAGCCTGCAAACTTGCTTGTTTATATATTCAAGGTAAATAAATAATTTATTTAAAGGAAAAGAAAGAACATTTATTACTTATTTAAATTTCTAATTCTACTAATAAAAAAATAACATATATACATATATATTATAATATCAAATGAAGTAATAAAATAAGGTGTCAATCAAATTTTATTAGAATTCAAAGTTCAAGCAAAGTATCTTAAAGTCCTTAGCTCATGAGTTTTCAAAGATAATTCTTCTCTTCAGAGGACCATTACTGCAGTTATACCACTATAGGAAATAAAATTAAACTTTGAAAATATATAAAAATATATATAAAAATACATAAAAAATATATAACATCAAATATATCAACCCAAAAACATACTTTTTTGTTAAATCTATATAATCCATCCAAGTCATAGAATTTGAAAAACATAATCAGGAAAGACATCCAGAGGGTTGACTGAAGATTAATCCAGGTGATAAGTACCAGTCCAAATACGAGAAATTGAACGATCTGACAAAGTTATCCATATATATATTTATATATATATATATTTCAACGATACACTAAACTTATCGAACAACAAAAAATCAAACTAACAATTTACTACACAAAATTCAAAACCTCTAACTTAATAATCAAAAACAATTACACCACGTAGTATTCAACGAGACCTGCATAAATTATGATTTGCTGTCTAAATATACACACACACAGACATATATATATATATATATATATAAATAAATACATATATATATATATTATATTTATAAAGACATATCAAATTATTTATACTTACAGACGCTAGCGATTCAAGCTTATTGCTCTCATCAGTACAGGAAAATACAAGTTCAGACGGTCGGGAGGCACGAACCCGATTCAAAGAGTCAGACTATTATCTGCAAGTAGTCACCATATCTACTCGGCCACCGGAAAACATCACGTGATTAAGGGAAACTAAGATGTATATGTACCTAGAAGTGAGCACAGAGAAATAACTAGTCATGAGACTGTACAACGAAAGTATTCGATTATTTGCATTAGAGTTTTTTGACAGTCTATTTTTGACATCCCCGAGAGTGCTCGAATTTAATTTCTTAAGAAGCGTATTGTAATATTTATGAATAAATTATTTATATGTACAGATGCTATCGTTTCAAGCTTATTGCTCTCATCAGTGCAGGAAAGTAACAATCTCACACGGTCGGAAGGCGCGAACCCGGTTGTAAGAGTCATCCTAGAATCTACAAGCAATCGCATATACACTCATGATTAAGGGGAATTAAGATCTATATGTACCTAGAAGCGGGCACTTATAGAAGACTAGTCGAAAGAGTGGTTTACGAACGTATTCGGAACTTCACTTTATATATATATATATATATATATATATATATATATATACCAACTGATTTTAGCCGACATTGCTCGGGATATATTGCTTTTTTTATATTTTAAACAAAATATAGTTATTTGTAGAGATATCGGACATCTTCTTAAGATTGCTTTCGCACACGTTATTTTAAAAATATATAATAAATAATAATAGACGGGTATAAATAACATTTCAAACATTGGCAAAAAATATATTCGAACTTGTAATTGTTAACTAGAAAATGTGCATAGACCTTCAAAATTCGATCAAAAAAAATTAGAAGAAAACAATGAAAAAAAAGTGAAAAAGAACCTATGTTTTTCCCTATCTAGAGATTTACGGAGTTAACTTACATTTTTGCGTATGTATAAGTAACATCAATCTACGATGTATGTCTTCATCTCTATTCAACTGATGGAAATGACCAGCTATATATATATAATTTGAATTTAAATCGTCAATAGGAAACAATCGATTAAATTTTTACTTGAAAAATTGTATATTTCTAAAGAAATCGGAAATAAACGGCCATAAAAATGATAGTAATGTATTTCAGGGAACGAATAAATTTCTTTAGCGATGAACATTCGATTAACCATGTGAATAAAAAAATAAGATAGGAGTGCAGTCCTGGAAGCTTTGGACAGTGTGTACATCGCTTAATAATACTTATAAGATAAGTTATACATATAAACATAAGTGAAAATTACATTAAGAGTACGTGGGAAATAATTTAATTAGTAAACTGATGATAACGTAGGAAATGTATACGGACTTCTGAGACAGGCTTGAAATAATTGAATAGATCCCATGCTTTATAATCAGTCATGACTATTAGTTAAATGCGAAACCAAACTCAACAGTCTAATCAAACTCGTGTCTGTCGAGGAAAGCACCCATAAATATGCATTTGAGTCATCTGGTAATCTCTCCAAGCATGAACCTAATGGTCATGTCTGATTCAAAAATTCGGAATTGATTTTATTATATATATATATATATATATATATATATATATATATATATATATATATATATATATATATGATAATTTTATTTACACAGACATGTACAAAATCTGCGACACTGACACGCGTCTGTTCGGTTTGTCCGCACGCACGCACGCATACAGACATATACACAATATTATAGTTCACTTGAGAAATACATTCATCCGTTCAGCTTGAAAATAACTGTCGTTTTTTTGACACTATATATATATATATATATATATATATATATATATATATATATAATTAACTTGTTACAAATATCCAGGCGGTATGAATCCGAAGGAAGTTGAAACCGGGTTTATGAGAGTGCTCAATGAAAATTCAGAGCAAAATATATATTTTTTGATTTTATTCCATTAGTTGCGACAAAACAGGTTTTGTTTCATTGGTGCGAATAGCTACCAACTCATCGGGCCGGTGAAAGGTTTTTGAATTCCTTTCACCGGCCCGATGAGTTGGTAGCTATTCGCACCAATGAAACAAAACCTGTTTTGTCGCAACTAATGGAATAAAATCAAAAAATATATATATATATATATATATTAGTTAGGTTCATTTTATATTCCAATAAGCATGTTTTTATTTTATTATTTTATTTTTATTTTTGCTCTGAACTGGAAAATTCAAAATGGCGAACTAGTGGGTTCCCCCACATGTGAGTTATCTCTTTTCTTTGTTTTTTATTTGGTTTCACCCAAAAATCAACCACTATATAGTGTAGGTTTACTTTCATGACAATTTAATCCAATACGTTTTTACTCTTTGTGAATTTTTCTGATGATTTTGTAGTGTTGCAGGGACGATATTGGCATAACAATGTAGTTTAGCTCACGACAAATGAAACGGGCCGTAAAAATATATTTCACAAAAATGTTATGTTTTATGGAAATGTGAAAAAGAAAAAAGAAAAATAACGAAAAAAAAACATAGTTATTGGAATATAAAATGAACCTGACTTATATTTGCTCTGTTGTCACTAATTAACAATCATCGAGCTTAATCTTTTAAAGAGACTGCAAAGTAAAAAGGGCTCTAGTAGTAAATGCTGATACATATATTGTCATTAATAATTATATATATGTATACATGTGTGTGTGTATTTTTATTATGAAAGTCTCGTTTGCTTTCTCTATAAGTAAGATAGCTAATAGTGATTATAACATTCAATAATTCTAACAAACTCTCACAAGTCATATTAAGAGGGATACAACAGAAATCATTTCTGCTAGATTCAGAGCATTCATTTTTGTTGTATTTTGTTTATTCCAGGATAGAATTCGGAAGTCGAGTATGTTACACTAACAGGTTGAATATAACTTCTTTTCATATCACGATGGTGAATTCGTACGAGACTTGCACTCGTATTCCCGTTTCTCAATGACACAACCTCAATATATAATCGAATAATGTCGAATTGAGATGATCTTTTTTACTTTTACTATTTCAATATATTTTTATTTGTACTTTTTTGTATGTGGTCATTCACTAGACAGATGATCGCATCGCATATAAAGTTGGCTGCAATCGATATGGACAGCTATTCAAGAGGCAGTTATTCATTGATTCGGTTGAACGTTGCATACCAAGAACAGAGACAGAATTCTAGTTAACTTGCAGTGCATTATCCGAACGACAATACCAATCGACATAACCAGTATGTTTAAGGAACTTCAGTCACTCATTAATATATCTCTATCTTATATCTATATATATATATATATATATATATATATATATATATATATATATATATATATATATATATATATATATATATTTATATATATATATATATATATATATCATACATATATATATATATATCATACATATATATATATATATATCATACATATATATATATATATATCATACATATATATATATATATCATACATATATATATATATATATATATATATATATATATATATATATATGTGTGTGTGTGTGTGTAAGGTTCATATTATATTCCAATAACCATGTTTTTATTTTGTTATTTTTATTTTTATTTTTTCACATTTCCAAAAGCCATAGAATTTATGTGAGATATATTTGACCTAAATAGACAACTGAAGGCTAATTGATGTAACTTTAGACAGTAAAAAATAATCCTCAAGTGAATTAGAATTTTTATAAATAAATTATAGTACTTATTAACTATTTTAAGAAATATTACTGAATTAAAATGTATAAATGTCCACCTAATTGTTAGAATGTACTAGCTGTGAACAAAACATTCAAAATAACATATTAGTGAGTTCCCCAACGTGTGAATTTTCTCTTTTCTTTGTTTTTTGTTTGGGTCGACCCAAAAATGAACCACTGTATAGTGTCGGTTTTTTCAAGACACTTTGATCCAAAAACTGTTTACTCTTTGTGGCGTTTTCTGATGATTTTGTTATGTTACAGAGACGATATTAACATAAAAATGTTTTTGGGCACAAGACAAATGATACGGACCGTAAAAATATATCTCACAGGAATGTTATGTTTTTTGAGAAATGTGAAAAAATAAAAATAAAAATAATAGAATAAAAACATGGGTATTGGAATATGATATGAACCTGACTTATATTTGCTCTGTTGTCACTAATTGACAATCATCGAGCTTAATCTTTTAAGGAGACTGCAAAGTAAAAGGGCACTGATAGTATATGCTAATACATATATTGTCATTAATGATTATATATATATATAATTATGACAATATAAATGAAATATAGATTAGATTGATTCACAAATCGATCGAATTTCAATTGCACAACGCATGCTCAATATTTAGCATTTAAAATTTAAGTGAATACTGTGTTTGTGCTGTCGTTAAAAATATAGCTTTCTAGTTAAATTAGCGTGTATTGTTTGAACTACGCTACTAATTGGCATTAACAGTATGTTTAAAGCCCTTCAGTCATTATTTAATATATTACTATTATATATATATATATATATATATATATATATATATATATATATATAAGAAATTATGACAATATAAATAAAATTCATATATATTCCATTGATTCACGAATGCTCGATATTTAGCATTTAAATTATTTGTATTATATAAATTAAGAATTTATTTGAATCTTGTATTTTGTTCGTTTCCGACACTATTACTACGTCTTTTGAATAAAGCAGTTTTATGAATCTGCTATGTGTATCGGATTCAGTTGACGAACCAAACTTTTTTTTTATTTACATTCTGATACGAAGGATTTGCTTTTATTGTAAACCACCTTAATTTTATCATTACTATAAGGATTTATGCAAACATTCTAAACCAAAAACTTACTTCAATGGGTAGAGCTTTGAAGTTGTGTAAAAAATGTTCTCATTGCAATTAAGCTACACAGAAACGTTTGTTCTACGTTACTGCAAGAAATTAACATACTGATTGCATTGATTCGTGTTGTACGGATTTTTTTATTGTTAAGGTGTACCCAACCTAACAGAAAAACAATTAGAATCGTTGATTACTCATTCATCGCAATTAGTTTACTTCGTCCAATAAACTAATAGGCCTTTGTTTAAAAAAAGATTAATTAATAAAGTTACTATCGAACCCGAAATTATGGGTTAAATATTACGATTAAATTATTTGTGTTCACCTATCCCGATTTTTTTACTTTTTCAGCAATATATGAGATTTAAGATCTATATGATAATACTCTAAGTCAGTTTTATGTTTGTACGTACGTTATCACACGAAACACTTTTTTAAGATGGGTTATCCGATCGCCGAAGATGCAATGCAAAAAAAATGTAATTAAATATGTTCATCTCATGACGTTGTTGTCTCGAACGTAAACTCGGACTAAAATACAATTTCTCTTACCTTTGATCTAGGGTCAATGTGTAGTATCTGTTCTGTTTAAAATGTTACAATAATATCGTGGCGTTTGGGTCTGCGCCAGAGGTCTATAGAATAAGATATGTCACTATCTTCTACAAGGAGCGTCGAGATATACCTCTATAACCAGATATATTCGTCAACTAAATGAACCAGAGTACTTAGATAAGTGTTTTTTATTTAACATAGTTCACCCCAAACAAGGCAGACTGCCACTGTTGACGTAAAGGGCTACTGAGAAAAAGGGTGAAAGCTTCTTTTTTATGGGGGTTCAACCTCAATTAGGAGCTGTGCAGCGAGATGTCTGTTTACATTAGTTTTAAATTTCTGCATGTCAGTACCGCCAGGATAACAGGGAGCAGGGAGGGAGGTCCAGAGTCCTGCAGCACAAGGAAAGAAGCTTTTGGAGTAAAAAGCTCTTCGGCATCTGGTGACGTCCATAGTGAATAGATGGGATTTGGCAGACTGTCGGGTTGGTCTAGTGAATTTACGTCGTGGGGGCGCAATGCATTGAAGTACTAGTAAAACAGGCACAAGGAAGCAACATTGCGGCGGTGGGATATGGGCTGGTGCTTGGTGGATAGTAAGGGACCTATTAAGTTGGCGACTCTTTTTTAGACCTTGTCTAAGGGGGAGAGACTAGTGGATGATGCAACAGCCCATATGTGGCAACAATATATGTTTCAGTTTAAACAATAGTGGTATAATAATATATTGGAGTCAGCGTTCGCGCTGGACGTCCATAATATGGAAATATTTTAAGCACGAATTTCCACGGGTCTCACTAGTTTATATTACTGGCACTATAGTTTATTTTTATCTGCTTAATTTTAAATATTTATTGGTTAATACATTATTTTATCCCAAAGTAAACTTTATTCTGTGATTATATAGTCTTTGTCTATTTCTCGACGTACATCATAAGGCCATGCAATTAGCCTGATGATTTCCTCTGAAATGAAACGAATCACTAACCTTTTTGTGTAGCTTACTTGCAGAAAGTATAGTGTTATGCTATATATGAATATATATGGACATACTGTTTCGCTGTATGACAAGTGTTGTCGTAACAGTATTCTTTCGACAGTCGAAGATTCGAACCATTAGGCTATCAGGTGAAGAAACATGACAGTGAAGTATTAATAATGGTATAAACACTAGCATTGCCAGAGAATGCTCTATTCATTTAACGTATACCTTTGCATTATTGCTTATAGAACCTGAAAATTTCAATTACCACAGTGCTCAAAGGTTGAAGGCGTGGGTGCATATGTAGTAATACGCAGTCAGAATATTTCGCTGCATCACAGCACTTTAGTTTTGCTTAATAGGCCAGCATTTTAAGTCTGAATCGTAACTCGACTTTCTTGTAGATAATTGCATATACCATACAGTACATGCTCCGTCAGAAAATGATATCAAATCTTTATATTTTACGATAGAACATATTTCCTTTTAAACATTGAATTATTTACATCATACTCCTCAAAATTAGTTTGATGTGAATAGTTATTTTTGCTATTTTGCATAAGGCGACCGGAAAAATTTCCCACGTTGTGTGTATTTCTTCGAATAAACTGCTTCTAAGGTTAGACACTAGAACTATTCACATTAGTTTTACGCACATATATGATGAAACAGAGAGACATCGCGTGTTCTTATGATTTATATATATATATATATATATATATATATATACATATATATATATATGTTTAAATGAAACATAGATGAATATTAAAATCCTGACACTATCCATTCTTATACAAGATATAAGCCGCAGATGTTCGTAGCTTACGAGGATATATTTTAAATTGAGCCGCTCCTAAACTTTGAAACAAATAACAAGAACAAAAGAACAAGGAATATAATTTGGTTTACCCTCATCATTTTCACTTTACGTTACAACTAATGTAGGTAAGATTTTCTTAAAACTGATAGATAAATATTTCATTATTGCCACATATGTTATTCAATAATAATTTCGTCAAAACAAACTACTCCTGTGACGTCCATGGAATCTTAGATATGCACTACACCT
Source organism: Sepiola atlantica (assembly GCA_963556195.1). NCBI lineage: Eukaryota > Metazoa > Mollusca > Cephalopoda > Sepiida > Sepiolidae > Sepiola > Sepiola atlantica. The sequence goes on from OY744518.1 coordinate 24,671,658, forward strand.
AAAACCCGACTTTCACTAATACTTAGAGAATTGGAGATATGTGACCATGTAGAGACAATTTTGCTTAAAGTATGTTCTTTATCAAGCTATATAATGCATACCATGCCTAAAAAGGCTAGCGAATATAGGTTGGAATTACAGAAAAGAGTTTTAAACAACCGTATTAAATCGTCTTATCAGCATCCCCTTGGGAGCAACCCCATTTTAACCAGCATAATACAAGCATACGCACTAAGATCAGAATATAATGACAAAGCTGTAGAAGAATACTACAACAAACATCATCGTTATACAGAGAGGCTCAAACGCAAGAGTATGGAAGTAAGCTTAAATGGTATCTCAGGACCGCAGAATAAAATAACAAGTTTTGTTTACTTTTTTTGCCCCAAAAAAGGCGGATTGCCACTGAGATGTAAGAGACTGTCCTGATTAGGGGGGAACCTCAGTGGGGAGTTATGCAACACGATGTTTGTTCACATTAGATTTAAATTTCTACATTTTGTCGTAGAAACAGGAAGCAGGAAAGAAATTCCAAAAGCAAGTAGTCCGAACAACGTAGATATTAGAATAGAACGTTTTTAAGCATCTGAGGATCTCTATAGTAAAGGTGTGGGAGTTTACTGCTAGTCCCGTTGGTCAAGGTTACAAAGAATCAAGGGAGGCGCGAGAGCGCTCTATCCCTTAATAGACTTCAAGAATGGCCTATGCTGGAAATCTCATTTCTTTGATCAATTATAACTCAAAAACCAATAAACCAAATTAGTTAAAACTTTGCATAACATTTTTATTTGATAGGTTCTATAAGTGTGTAGAATTTCAGCATCATTAGTCCATGCAACCCAGAGATCCAGAAAGTTCAATCATGAAATCATGTTATCTGTGTGTACGTACGTATGTGCCACCCTTCATCTCATCAACTATTTGATGGATTCAGCTGATTTTTGGCAGAGATAGAGGTTCTAGGGTCTAGTTGATGGCATTTTAATGTCAGTTTACCATATACTTTCGTTTCCCAGAAAATTCCCAAAAACCTTTAAAATGACCAGTATTCATACACTCTATTCTATATCTTATCGACCATTTGATGGATTTAGCTGATCTTTTGGTAAAGATAGAGGTTCTAGTGTCTAGTTGATAGCATTTTAATTTCAGTTTACCATATACCTTGATTAGTCAAACTACCAACTATCTCAGTTATGAGAAGGCATTGTATTGAGGCATAGCCTTTACAAAAGTAGTGACATTCCATGAAAAATGCCAGTATACAGAAATCATATGCCTTTAATAGGTTTAAGATTAAAATTCATATACACTAAATATACAAAAGCAAGGAAATTCCCAAATGTTTACACTTTTATTGTCATTAAGCAACTTATCAACCAAACCATTTTATCATCACATCACTACAGTATAAATCTCTATGCATGAGTGGATGAAGTGTGTGAGGTGCGCAGAAGAAAAATCCCTACCAGCAAAATACATAGTCCTGTTGTGCTGGCATACCCTTAATGACAATAAAAGTGTAAAAGTTTGGGAATTTCCTTGCTTTTGTACATTTAGTGTATATGAATTTTCATCTTAACCCTACTAAGGGCATATGATTTCAGTATACTGGCATTTATCATGGATTAAAGTTAAATTTGTATTTCACTTTTAATAGATCTAAAGCGGGAACGTAAACCACACGATAAAATTGTACTACGTTCATTAAAATGAAATATACTTATATAAATTGTCTGGATTATTTAGTTTCAGACTCGGGACATTTTTTAAAAACAATCTGACAAATAGACAATTAAGCAGCAAATACAACTTATGTCTTGCACCTGTATGTTAACTTGTAAGCTTAGCTTACCTGGTTGATTTTACAAACACAATTAGCATGTCATATAGGAAAGCTCATGATACCTTAATTCATTATTGATAGCAATTATTTTTTATTTCTTTTCATATTAAAATTGTATTTTACTACTCCAAACTAGCTAATCAATAGTTCTTTTAACTACTACATATTAAGTTAATATATATTTTGAATATAAATATGTACAATCTGTTTCTTTCTGTATTAATAATTTATCAGACAAGATCTGATGTATATATGTGTGTTTCCCGACTATACGTAACCTTTAATTATCTTTGTTGAAAATACAATGGGGAACTAAAACGAATGTTTAAAAGTCCTGTTCAAAAAATTGTAAAATCAACTAACTTCTTATTATCACGCAAAATTGAAAGCACTCGTTGTATTTATTGCACGTGTATTGTTGTGCGTGACTTACAATAAACGGTTCAGCATCGTTGTATAAATACAACTATAACATAAGATTTCGTATGTGTGTTTCTTGCCTACAGGTAAATTTTAAAAATGACACATTTAATTATTATTTTTTATTCCCTATTACTCTTTAATATTTAGTGAAATCAAAAACTAAAGTAAGGGAAAACTGAAACAGATATTTAAAAGGCTTACTTAAAAATAAGCATTTGTAAAATTTACTTTATTTGATGTATTTTTCTAATCCCTCCACTCGCAAATATGTCTTCATCCGGGCAACACCGGATGAATAGTTTTGAAATAACCAAGCAATTGTGTTCAAGAAGTGAATACTAACCATTCTACTTCAGTAAACATACCAATCTTCGTATGACCAATATTTACACTTTCTTATTCAACTGACTGCGTGGAACGATCTACAAGTTTCAAACTTCCAAGCGTAAAGTTCGATACATTAAATGATTCCATTAGATATGTCAGCAGAAGCATGCGCATGACGTTACTTATCGATTAATGTGTCTGCGTGTGCCATTCCCCGGGACCATCCTTGCATCGTTCTGTCAAAACACCAATTGATCGCCCCATCAAACCTCAACTCGCACACTTTCTCGATCCATATCTATAACTTTCCAGTGCAACTAAATGAATTATTCTCCAAGTGAAAGATATCACATCCTGATATGATGCAGCGTCGTTATTTATGATTGCCTAGAACGAAAGCTCTGACGTGAATCGTTTGTGATGTGATGGGTATTATCAACACTTTATCGTAGCTTTTAAATAATGAATAGACTGGTGCCATACTAGGTTCGTTTGAATAGACTATTACTTTTTCGAAGTCACTGTTTGACACTTGTTGAATTGAACAACTGATTTAAGATAAGTAATAATATTAGAGTAATAATAGCATATGTATACATGTATGTTAGCATTAATTGGCAGATACGAGAGTTTAATGCTCTGGAAGTTGTTGGGAGTAATAACATGTGTAGCATCGAAGCTTTCCTGTGATAATGTAAGGATAGGTCGGTGTAAACAAGTCATGTTGAGTAATAATGATTACGATACATATGTTGCATTACCCGTTCTTTCAGGGTACCCGGTAAGATCCAACAAAAATGACAAAAAAAACAGAACGTATATGGAAAAAATTTGGTTTTCTTTATTTGCCATTACCGGATGGTTTACGCCAGCTACGCACACATATTAAACAATCTTTTGACATACTTTTGTCTCATGAAAGTCTTTTTCTTGCTGAGGTTACCGACTTGGTTTCCGCTAGAAACTCGTTCGTATATACATCTAATTGGAAAGCAATTTGCTCTGCATTGTCTATCCGAGCTTGAAATGAAGCAATTGTTCTACAAGCACTTTGGTGAAGTACAAGTCAGGGGATTCCTTCACTGTACCTACTTGCTTATCAGCCGCATTTTTAGTCAGCGGACACAAAAGTCTAACAGCAAGACGGGCTTGGTTACCATAGCCAATAAAGCTTCATCGGTGCCATAAACATCGGTAAACTCCCATTCTTCCGGTACCTCGGTACCCCGATCACCAAGCGCTTCGGCTCTTCGCGTTTTTGAAACCGCCGTCTTATCAAGTCCCTCTGCACTGCAGAACCTTCTCCTTTAAAACAATTATCAAGTCGCGTTTTTCCTTTTTCGACGTCCCACCCACAATGGACTCGTCCATGATTCATTTTTGCCACTCTTCATTATCTTACACATAGATGTGGGTTGGTATGTTAGACTTTTTCTCCTGTTGTATAAAACCGTAATACAATATATGTTGTAAACGATTCATTACACACTTGTATGAACATAAGTTGCTAGTTTATCCGTAAACGGTGTTAGGATTGTGGGTTCATACCTTGTCCAAAGTAGGATTTGAGTAAGATGGGAACTCGCCATTATTAATTTCTTAGTCTGCGACAGTATACATTGGATCAAAACCCAGCATAAAAGTTGACTGTAAGAAGTAGTTTTTTTTGGTTTATTTTGTTTTACGGCATATCAACCCTTTTCAGATTATTTAATGCCGAATCCGGTCTATTTTGGTTAAGGTTTTTATGATTCAAATGTCTTCATGGTGTTTGGTTTGATTGATTTGTTTTACGGCATATGCACATTATTCTTATTATTTAATGCCGAATCCGGTCTTTTATGGTAAAAAGTTTTTATGCTTCAAGTAACTTATATTTTCAATTATATTTATGGGGTTTGGTTGGATTGTTTTATTTTACAGCATATCAACATTCTTCTGATTATTTAATGCCGAATCCGGTCATTTTGGTGAAAGTAATGATGCTTCAAGTTCCCTATATGTTTAAGTATGTATTCATCGTGTTTGGTTGAGTAAAATGGGGGGACAGGGAGTGGGAGAGGGAAGGATAAGAGGAAAGGGGGATAGAAAATGGATGGGGAAATTTTTGTTTTTTGTTTTGGGTTTTGCAGAACATGATTGAGTTTTGCAAAGAGAACAAAAAATAAAACATCAAAGTTTGATGCATTTTGGGTCAGGAATCTAATATCTTCAGACTGCCTGATCTGGACGCACCAGTGTGTAATGCGTAGGAGATAATAATGATAATAGTATAATAGACTCGAAGATAAATCGAGACGTCTGCTTATCGACGTCTTTTGACCGTTCTATGCTATATTTTAGATGTGTTCCCTTTCTATCCCTCTCTACTTATGTTGGATAATGGCTCTGTGGGGCTGGACGCATCTTGAAGTGGGCGTATGTAGGGAGATCGCTTAGTTTGGCTTGCGCGATTTAGTGCGGGTTGACCCGTACAGTCGAGTGCAAAATAAACTGGTTCTCACAGTCGGAGCTCAGAGACGTGAACGGGGCCACCACGTTGACGAGACCTCAGATCAAGGGTCAAGGTGCGCCTGCGCATGGGGGGGTCTGTTACGTCACGGGATTTTGTGTGGGAAACAGAATTTTGCCAGCTGGTTAGTGGAAGACATTCGAACAGACGTGCTTCTCTATGTAGTCATAAATGAGAAATAGGAATTTATTTTCCTAAGAGAATACAGGCATGAGATTCCTTCTTCCCCCCTCCTCGAATGGCTAAGGACTTAAGCTAGGAATTAATTCCGATAGAGTAGTACTTTGGTCTCTCCCTTAACGTTGGTGAAGCATTTCCGTGGCCGACGGAAATCTAACGCCTGAAATAAACAAATCAAAGTAAAAGATTGTTGCCTCGTGAATTTTATGTTATAAAGGTTTTGGTGTAAGCGCAACGGACGGCGATGTTCACGGCAGAACAGAAACGAAGAAAGAATTCAACCACTAGACGACATCGAGACGGCGCCCCTCCGCGACGAAGAAGTACGAGAAATTAAAGGTATGCAACATATGCCTTTTTGGTGTTAAAAATGACCAGTTGTTTAAGCGAGAACTGTTACGGCCCATTCCGGGAGGAGTATACAAAGAGAGAACTGCCACGGTCCATTCTGGGACGACTATGCGACACTTATAAAAGCATATATGTATATAAAAATAAAAACTATACTTATTTAAAAGGGGAAATACCGTATTTCGTGTCAATCAATGGACGCGTAAAAGGCAAATTAAAAATATAAGTTAGAGGGATAAACTAGATGTTGTAGGAAGAACGTAATTCACAACAACGAAATTTCCGAAAATGTAGAATAAATCTAAAGAGAGAACAAGAGAGTCTCCATATCAGTATCATCTTTTTATATTAGCATGTTTGCATTGTACATATATGTTATTAGTTTATTTTAATTTAATCTGTGGAGTCGAAAACGGCAATTATTTTTATTAGCCGGTTTTATAGCGTATAAACACTTAGGACCATGTGAAATCGACGCTTCTACCTTTTATCAATATACTATAATTGCCGCAGTTACAAATAAACATAATTCCAACAGTTAACAATAGACTATAATTGCCCCAGTTAACAATAAGCTATAATAGCTACAGTTGACAATAGATTATAATTGCCGCAGTTAATAATAGACTAATATTGTCCCAGTTTACAATCCCGACCAAAACAATAGACTATAATTGCCTGATTAAACAATAGACTATAATTGCCGCCTATTACAACTGACAATAATTGCCGCAAAAAACAATCGACTATAGTTACCGCATTTTACAATAAACTATGATTGCCGCAGTAAACAATTGACTATAATTTCCCTAGGTTACAATAGACTATAATTGCTACAGTATACAATACACTGTAATTGGCACAGTTAAATATAGACTATAATTGCAAATTTACTATAGACTATAATTGCTGCAGTATATTATAGACTGTAATTGCATGAGTTAACGATAGACTCTACTTGCTGCAGTTAACATAGAGTGTAATCCTTGCAATTAACAATAAACTATAATTGCTGCAATTAACAATAGACTATAATTGCCGAAGTAAACAATAGACTATAATTGCCGCAGTAATAATAGACTATAATTGCCTCAGTTAATAATAGCCTATAATAACTGCAGTTTAATATAGACTATCTCTTCACAGTTAACAATAGACAATAATGATGCAGTTTACGATAGAATATACTTGCGGCAGTTAACATTCGACTGGAATTAGACCATTTAATAATAGACTATAATTTCCTACGTGCTGACATCAAGCAGGCGGGACTAGGACCACTACGTACAGCGAGACAACTTCATTGCCTTCGACAACTTGCGCATGACAAGGCCAGATTGCCTGGGACTAGCATGGAGGACTGATTGCAGCTACGAGATGTCATTTGACTACCGTAGCCGCAGAACACAATTTTAATAATATAATTTCCTATGTTAACAATAGACTATAATAGCCGCAGTTAACAATACACAATATCTGCCGCAGTTAACAATAGAATATTATTGCCGCAGTTAATAATTGACTATAATTGCCACAGTTAACAATATACTATAATGCCACAGTATACAACAGACTATAATAGCCGTAGTTGACAATAGACTATAATTCCCACAGTTAACAATAGACTATAATTGCCGCAGATTATAATAAGCTATAATTGCCGCAGTAAACATACACTATAATTGTCGGAGTTAAAAATTTACTATAATTACCGCTGTTAACATAGAGTGTAATACCCTCCATTAACAATAAACGATACATTTAGACTATAATTGTTTCAGTTAATAATACACTTATTATTTCGCAGTTAACACTAGACTATAATTGCGGCAGTATACCATTGTCTGTAATTGCTTCAGTTAATGATAGACTATATTTGCTGCAGTTTACATCCAATGTAATTCCTGCAATCAAGAATAAACTATAATTGTAGCAGTTTCTAATAGACTGTAAGAGTTGTAGTTAACAATAGAGTCTATAATTGTCACAGTAAACAATAAACTATAATAACTGTCCTTGTCGCAGTTAACAATAGACTGTAATGGCCGCAGTTTACGATGGACTATAATTTCAGCAGTAAGGGATAGACTGGAGTTGCTACAGTTAACAATAGACTATACTTCCCACAGTTTACAAAAGATTTTATTTGCCGCAGTAAACAATATACTATAATTGATGTGGTTTACAATAGACTTTGATTGCCGCAGTAAACAATATGCTATAATTGTCGCAGTAAACAGATACTATAATTGCCACAGTTAACAATATACTATAATTTCCAGAGTCTACAAATGACTATAATATCCGAAGTTAAAAATAGTCTGTAAGGTAGATAGATTAATTAAAACATTAAATTTAGACATTTTACGATTCAAAAAATCATAAGTAAAAATAAGAATTTACAAATAGACATACTGATGATAGCTACTATTCGTCCTCAAGTATCAGCATAGCTTGACACCTTCTCTTATTTTTCTTTATTTATATTCACCCTAAATAACGCACATTGCCACTGAAAGCTGCTGTTAATTAGGGGTCAGATGTATAAGCGGGGTTCCTCGTAGCCAGTAAGGGTTTCCAAAGACAAGCAGTTCGAGGAAATAAGCTTTTATAGGGGTTTCAAGCTATGTCAATACTTCAGGACAAGTTGTAGCTATCATCAGTATAATTGTATTTGTAAATTCTTATTTTACTCATTATTTACTGCATAATTGAATATATTATGTTCCAATTAATCTCTCTTTGAATTAAAAACACGTCTTATTTCGCTTGTCAGATGATCAACGACTAAACTAGTACACAGACTATACTCATCTAGTGAGACGGGTTACTAGACACTCAATAGGAGTAAAATGGCACATGTGAACGGCATTTTGCGAGCAGGTATCATACGCAAGTACGTTGAATTACATGCGTTAGTATCTAGGCACTTTGAAAGACCACCACGAGTACGAGACCCTTCGTTCTTTAGAAGATATCTCTTTAAGAAAACGATAAACGAATCTCAAACCTTATACTCACTTTGCATTTAATGGTGTGTCATAGCTCTTCTATTTGAAAAATGCATTCGTTGTTCAGAGACTGACTGGTTCTGAGAAAGGATTCCCCTCATTTAAGAAATCTTTCAGACATGAGCCAAGCTAGTTCTCTCTTCCTCTCTCCATCTTTATACTTCCTTCTAAAAAAACTTGAAGCATGACAAATTCTACTGAAATGACTAGATCTCGCGCGAAACAATCTAAAAGGGTTGATATCTCATAAAACAAAACAATCTAAAAAATGGTTGATATGCCATAAAACAAAATACTCTCAAAAAGGCTTGATATGCCATAAAACAAAATACTCTCACAAAGGGTTGAAATGCCATTAAACAAAATAATCTGAAAAAGGGTTAAAATACCATTAAACAAAATAATCTGAAAAAGGGTTAAAATGCCATTAAACAAAATAATCTCAAAAAGGGTTATAATGCCATTAAACAAAATACTCTCACAAAAAGTTGAAATGCCATTAAGCAAATAATTTTAAAAAGGGTTAAAATGCCATTAAACAAAATAATCTGAAAAAGGATTAAAATGTCATTAAACGAAATAATCTCAAAAAGGGTTTATCTGTCATAAAACACATTAAGTAAAAGCATGCAAAAAGATACTTATTGATCCGTCAGCATATTCATAAAAACTTTTCTATGGGGTTAGCGCACTACAAAATAAATAAAGGGTACATGGAAAAACGCCTCCATTCCGCCGAAAGGGGGAGGGCAAGTTCATAACTATTCTACCAGTATTAGTAGACACAGAAACTGTGTCCGCACCTCGCGTTTACGATCTCAAACGTTTGGACAAGGGACTTGCTCCAAATGTTCACCGATAATTCCGTGGACCAGAACCATAGGACGCTTCGATCACAGATGTGCTGTATCCCCTGGATGTCGGTTAAACTCACTTCCTGTGTAAACCGATTAAATTACAGCTAAAGTAAAATAATATTAGCAAAGTAAATTATTATTCTATATCCCGTGACGGTATCAATTATGTCGTTAGCGACACCCCTTGATGTCAAGTGTTAGCCAATCAGGGACAGTTTTAATTCAGTCCCACTAAAATGGCTCTTTTTACACAGATGCATTTCATTGTTAACAACGTTATATGGTTTGTCGTCCGCTAATAGATCTTGGCTCTTTAATTTGACGAAAAGACACCGAACTGCATACCATTATTTCTTCAGTGCTATTAAATTATGTTTAATTTTTTTTATTGTTTTATATGTTTTGGATTAGTCTATGCATCTCTATATGAGGTTTTGTCTGTCGGATTCGCGTCGGTCTTTTATTTTACTAATGAATCATCGCTTATCAAGGATCGGAAACCACTCGATGATAAGGGTTAAATAGATTATCAGTTGGACGATGAACGCCACCAATAGAGGATTGAAAGCAATGGGTATAATGGGCAGAACATCGCGTAAGAGGAATTGATTATCCAATTGGACGGCTACACAAGTATTTGTTTAGATTAGACTGTAAGATGACCATGTTGTAGTCGGTGTAGAAGCAACCTCGCAGTAATGGAATGTTCTACGAAATTAGCTTTGTTCATTGAAGTTCCGCTTAGTTTTCGGTACAGAGAGAAAGGAGGGAGAGAGAAGAAGAGTTATTTTGATGTACTTGTAACTAGGCGAGTTTTTATGTGAATATTTTACAGAGGGAACCAGGGAGTCAAGCTCAGTTGAGCATCAACCATTGACATCACGATACAGTAGAAAGAGACTAGCAAATTTATTATGTGTGAAAAAAGTATGTAAGGAAGAAGCTCAATCAACCCCCACTAGATTGCCAAATCGGTTTTGTACTAGGTCAGGGCAATAAAGAGCAGTACCCCTAGATATGACAGCAGTACTCAATTTTAGGACGTATCTGAATTTCATAGAGGTGGGTAATTGCGTGGGGAGTTAGATACTTTCTGGAGCGGTAGAATGATCAAATCATTATTTCGCCAAGTTTAAGTTTGAACTAGCATTTGAGTCGGTATGTCACGTTTCCGTTTTAAATAGTATATTTTGATCAGTCTATAAGAGGCTATGCCCGTCCGTAAGTTCATTCGCACGTATGTCACGTTTACGATTCAAATAGCATTACCATTGTAAACTTGCAGAATTAATGGAACAATCTAAAGAATATTAATTCTGTTATTTCATATAAAAATCCAAGCTTTGTATTTTTAACTAATAATCTTTAGGTCAAAGTTCACCGTTAAATTTTTGATTCAGCGATTATTGGTCAAAGTCACATCTTCATTGTCAAGTGTTTTTTTTTCAATTGTTATTTATTTAATTTTCTTTCTCGTTGAATTAAGATTATTAAATGTGAAACCTTGAATCGTTTAATAGTCTTTCTGAAGGCACAATATTGCAATATGAAAAAGTCAAATGACAATGCAATTTATTGTTCACCATCGGAACGAATTATATTAAAAATATTGGAAATTATTAATGAGAAGATACATTGAAAAACGAAAGACGAATTGAAATCGCAGAGAAAGAGGTAAACGGTATTATTGATTGTTTTTATAAACAGGTAACATTAACCCTCCCCCCTCACAAATAGGTGGTTGTGTAATGATATTTCCATGGATACAAGTGAATATTATTTGAATTAACTTAAAGAGAGTTATAATGACCAACATTTGGAAGAAAGGTTGGTAATGATAAAAAATCACACACACACACACACACACACACACACACACATATATATATATATATATATATATATATATATATATGGGGTAAGGTACACGATAATTCATGAAAATCACATACCGTGGTGGACAGAATGTGTGAAAAATGACAAACGGAAAACAGGTTAAAGTGTAAGAGAAAAACAAAAACAAGAGATTTGACCAGTTTCGTTCGCATTTTCTGAAGACGTTCGCCAACACGAACGAAACTGGTCAAACTTCTTGTTTTTGTTTTTCTCCTGCACTTTAACCTGTTTTTCGTTTGTCATTTTTCACACACACACACACACACACACACACACACACACACACACACACATATATATATATATATATATATATATATATATATATATATATATATATATATATATATATATAGGTACAACATTTTAAAATTGATTTTAATAATAATGGCGAGGTAACCATAATTACCAAGGACGGAGAGGCCTATAATACTAAAGCGAGAAATAAATTATTCCTTCCTTACTTTAGTAAAGCAGTTAAAATATAAAAAAATTAGAATGGAGGAGAAAAAAATGGTGGTGAAATCGAGACGTCTTTCGAGTCGACACATTTTCAAGATCTCACGTCGACTAAAATAGAATGTTTGAAAAGCGAATTAAAATCATGGATTATCGAATGGGTGGAAGAGAAAAAAAACAAAAATAAATTATGTACCTATCAGTTCCAAACTGTGGGTATATTCTTTCTGCTTGCACAGAGACGGTTTACGTAGTTTGATGGTCACCATCGAGAATCTTAAGGTGATTCTTCGGGCGAGCCCTGTGCAAGACAGTAAATGCCTCATCCGTATATCCCTCAGTGCATAAATGGCACTCCAATAAATGGTCGCCGATGGCCGACTCATGAGCTTGTAAACGTCCGGATGTCGGCCACTGTCTGCGCCTACGTATTGAGAAGGGGATATGTTGGGAACCTCTGACCGCTGAATGGTACGACCCACGTAGTCAGCCTCCCACTGGCCACGAAAATGGTAAACAGCTAAATTGTACTGAATGGTGGGGATATCATCCTCGCGAAAAGAAGGGAAAACACTGCGGGTCCCAAACACCGTTCTCACATTAGTCGCAAAAAAGCAACGAGACACGGCTGAAAAAATTTGATGCGAAAGTTCCTGGCTAGCGGTCCCAATCCATGGTAATTTCACATAAACAGGGCACTTTTGGGGGCTGAAATATTTTTTCCCTATTGAATGTTGCAATTGTGTCCTTTATGCATCTTTCAATGGTGTCGAATGGATAGCCATTGGAATTAGAGCAGATCACCAACGCTCGATGCACTAGGGTTTTTATCAAATTTATTTTCCTGATTTTCGGGGTGAATGAGTCCCAGCTTATATATTGGCTTGAGAATGTGGGCTTTCTATATACACTGGTTACAAAGCATTCATTAGTTCTTTTAACCAACACGTCCAAGAATGGCAACAAGTTATTATTCTCTCCCTCCATTGTAAACCCAAGTGCAGCAAAGAAAACAAATATTAAAAATCAAAATTTCGATAAACACATCAGAGGAAGTTAAACATTTACATAAAAAGAAGAAACAATCAAAATAAAACAAAAAAGATAAAAAATAACAAAAATCGAAAAATACTAGAGGCACACAGAACTTTATATAGATAAAATATAAATTTCTAGATTTCAATAGTGAAATGTTATCATAATATTAGTTAAAGCTGATTGTAATCTAATTATATAAATATACATGCTATACATATAAAATATATAAATAAATTTAATATATAAATGTATAAATAAATAAATAAATGAATAAATAAATAAGTTAATTAATGAATTAATTAATTAATTAAAAACAATGGCTAGATGAATAATTCTAACGCCAGAAAAAAACATAGAGCCAGCAAGTCATGTATTAGGAGGTACGCATGGTGGGGAAATCATATGTATATTCAGTAAGAGGAAATAGATGCGACATACCAAGTACTCAATCTATCTACAATGTAGAAAACATAACTGAAACAATAAGGTTTGGGAAATGGGTAAAAGCGACTAGTTCAAAATTAAGGTACTTTAAAGTGGTTATATTTGTACGAGATGTTATGCATGTAACTAGACAATACCTCGTCCTTTTTTTTATTTAAAAACGGACCCTTGTTCTTAATTATGAAAAGTAAGCATCTCCTTACACGATCTATATCAGCTGTCTTATGGTTTATAGAACCTCATCTTTTTTTTTATCAATTGCCAGTTAAGTAACAGTGAAAAGTATATCACGTGAGACAAAGAAAATAATACACGCTGTTGTTTTTATTTTCTCCAGCGACTTTTCTCCGTACCTATATATCAGGAGTGTTGCCATCCGAAAATGACTAATGTATTTTCCTTATGATTTTATCACGATTAGAAGCTTAATCCTTACAGAAACAAGTCAAAATAATGTATCAAATTAGTTTAAAACCTTTTAACACGTATTTAACTAATCTTAGCGTTCATCAACAAAATCATGGTTACATCGCTCTGTGTTTGCATATGCAATACTATTCGGACGAAATGCATTGACTCATCAGAACAAGCACATATTTAACATGCTGATTAAATGAACACGAACTACAGCATTCAACACAAAGTTGATCATTCTATTTCACGCCCAGCATCAAGTTTCACAAAATAGATGTCATCTATTTACTTTTGACAATACCGGTTTGAATATTAGAAAGAACAATCCGTACTGAAAACAAGTGTAAAAAGGAAACGATGGGTACACTTTAACGGTACAACAATTTGGTGCCAACATAGTTAAACTAATTATGATTTTACTAAACTATAACCATACGTACTAATAAGTGACCCGCCTGGTATACTGTGATCTTATAATTAATCTTTTTTTACAAAGGTCTGAGTGAACGAACCACCTCAAAAAGTTGAAAGTAACATACAGTCATGACTGATAAGACATCTTCATATAAACCAGTCCCATCTTAAACATTGAAATAAACATTGGCATAACAACCGATGGCATGTTACTTGATTGTAAATGAATGCCCAAAGGTAATTGTTGATCAGCTAATATATTATCTCTAGACACTGTTAGATCCTAAGCTACAATTAAGTTCCACTCCCAATAGCGGGTTCATTAATCAGTATTTGTAGTGGATTGTCGTCTGAGTTTCGTATCAGAAATCGATTCACACGTTATGTCCTACAATCTAGTTTACTAAATATTATACAAGTTGTCCCGATCCGGCGTGACCCGGGATTAATTCTACTTACATTTGTTTCGTATTTCTGTTTAAAGTCTGGGCTTTTCTTTACGATAATATTATTGCTTTTTTTTATCTATGATCCGTCTTCGCAAAATTACGTTAGAAGCTGTGTCTTTTTTCACCTCCTAAATTTAATGAGAAAAGGTTAAAGACCGTATTTTTAGTTCTCATTTTTAAATAAAACCATTTTTGTAAATATTATTATAATCACTATAAAATTAAATCGGTGTCATGTTATAATTAACAAGCAGTGCTGAACCGGCGTTGCTCGGGTGTATTTGTATTTGCATTTTTTCTTTGACACAAAATATTATTATTTTAAGTGTAACGGGCGTATTCGCAAAATTCAGTTCGGAACTAGCCGTGATGGGTTTCAAAAATAAATGTAAGAATCCAATTAATCTTTTTAAGTAAAGAATAAAATTATGTTTTCTTTTTAAATCCGTTAGTTATTTTTATAAAATATAGTTTGGCAAAAACAATAAGCGTTAAAAATCGTAAAAATGAAAACGAAACATCATTTGGGACTTTGGCACAAAAAATTCAATTTAATAATCACCCACTACCGAGCAAATAGTCGGGAATTATCACCAATTTCCAGAGAAGATGTTGTAATTGAGTTTGCATAAAATAATGATTTTACCCAAACACGCAATAACGAAATTATGTACATAGGCCATAAACATTTTTAAAAAATTGTTTTCTGTCTCTAAAAAGGCTAAATTATCCAAACGTCGGTGATCAGTTAAGAATGACTTCATATGCTTACTGATCTCCCATGACAAAGCTTAAAAAATGTTGTTCTATTTAACGCGAATTTGATGCAGACTATTTACATGTCATCGAAATTATACTTTTTTATAGTCACTTACGTTTAAACATCCTGGAAAAGTTAGCGTGAAAGGGAAGTTTTTTAAGAATTTAAATTGAAAATCATTATATCATATAAGTAAAACATTAAATGGTAACCCACTTCCCGACTATCAGACCATATTTAGCATCAACCTCTTGACTATATACCAATTTTAAGAACACATAACTACATTTTATTTTTAATTATTAGGCGCAAAATTAATGTTTACCTCCGAGTTACTCCAGCTTCTTTCATGTAATTTCCAGGAATAGCATATATATATTTGTTTCAAGGCTTCTGGGGTGTTAAAACTTGTTTCGTAAAGCATATTTATATTTATTTCAAGGCTTCCGGGGTTTATAACTTGTTTTGTAAAGCATAGTTATAAATTCTTGTATTTTATTCGATATAAAAATGGAGAGAAGTTATTATATTTTGTTTCATCTTGCCATTTAGTTAAAAATCATAAATCAAAGATGTTTAAATAAACCAGTTTTCAATAAAGAATGTCAAAAGTAGTTCATTTTGACGCAACGATTAGCAGTAGAAGATATTTATCTATTGTGAAAAGTAATGTATTTTTTCGCAAACAGGCAACGAAAAGAACTGTTCTCAGGCTGCGATGTAACAGATTCTGGTTATGGATAATTCTCTTTGGAGATTTTTCGAAGGATATTATATAAGTCATGCTTGATTTGTTGTTGTTTAATTTAGGATATCATGTAATAACCTATTCCAGCAGTTCGATAAGCATAGTATTTTTACGAAAATATATATTAGACGATATTATGTCGACTATTTTTTTTTGGGGGGGGGGGCACTTCAATTCACATCTTGCATCAGACCCGTACCGAAACCATAAAATAGTGTCTATTTTTAGTAACATAAAGAAATAATTTTCAAAAGATGCGAAATATTTAAATAATTACCTACGTAAACATTCTATTGAAGAAAGCTATTTGCTAAGATCCGAGTTTATTTAAGAATGTCAAAAATAGTTTATTTTGACGCACCTAGCGACAATGGAAGATATGTATCTATTGTTAAGAGTAACGTCTTTATTTCGCAAACAGGCAACGAACAAAACTGTTCTCGAACTGCGATGTTGCAGATTCTGTTTACGAATAATTTTCTTTGGGGATTTTTCTGAGGATATTATATAAGCAATACTTGATTTGTTGTTGTTTAATTTGGTATATTATATAATAACTTATTTAGGCAGGTCGATAAGTATATTATTTTCACAAAAATATATGTTGGAACATATTATGTACGCCTTTTTTTATTTGTTTTTTGGGGGTTTGTTACTTCAACCTAGCTCTTGAAAGGAAACAGGTACCACAATTATTACATATTGTCTATTATAAGTAACAAAAAGAATAATTATCAAATGATGTGAAATATTAAAATAATTACCTATGTAAACATTCTGTTGAAGGAAGGCATTTGCAAAGATCTGAGTGTCTATGAAATAGCGCGAAATCATTTGAGTACACGCATATTTTTTCTTTTTTCAGTTGTCGCATTTTTCTCATTATGGAATTGACGCGGTTTGAAACATTTTGTATATCACTAGGCATACTCAATCAAATAACAATTTGGCAGATTTCATCATATTTAGGTAAGTTTGCGAGAAATCTTGCCAAATTTTACTAGGTATAGATAAGAGATTAATAACCGGAGTTGCAGTGCCGTTTTTTTTTTGTAATGGTTCCTGGCGTAGTCCAGCGTCCTATTTCCTGCGAATTACTTAGAATACAGAAGAAAACAAAAATAAAGGTAAAACATTCGCTAAGAAAACAAAAACAGGTGAAAAAGTAAATACGCCTCGAAATCACAAAATATGTCTCCAAGTGATAAACCATTTATCAAACAAAGCAATTTTAACGTATACAATATATTTAAATATATACAGGGTGGGCCAAAAAAAGGGTCCTATCTTTAAATTTGAATAACTTGAATTTGAATAACTTCCACAAAATAAAAGTTAAACTCACCAAACTTTATGTGTGTGTAGACCGACCCTTCCGAGATTTTTTGAAATAAACAAAACAAATTTTAGCCGAAAAACACTTCTTAAAACTTACAAAAACTAAAGTATTGTTTTTTACACTGTTTTGAGTTTTTTAAGCAAAAATAATGTTTTCTAAATGAGGGTCGTTCCTTAGGGCTAATACGGCACATGCTTGCTTCGGAAGGGGTCCTTTACTTATTCTAAAAAAAAAAAAAAATCAATAAATAAAAAAGTTATGAATTTTTTAAAATAGGACCCTTATTTTTGCCCACCCTGTATATATATATATATATATATATATATATATATATATATATATATATATATATATATATATATATATATATATACCTGTTTTGTAATGTTTGTTCTTTTGTTTATGAGTTAACAGATCACAGACGAGGGAGCAATG
Source organism: Sepiola atlantica (assembly GCA_963556195.1). Lineage (NCBI taxonomy): Eukaryota > Metazoa > Mollusca > Cephalopoda > Sepiida > Sepiolidae > Sepiola > Sepiola atlantica. The sequence continues at coordinate 24,689,561 of OY744518.1, forward strand.
TAGTGTGTGAAAATCTGGCGGCAAAAAGTTGTTCCATTTGTATTTATCAAAAGTAATTAATTATTTATAACGCTTAAATACACGAAATACGTACGAAGTGGTTCTGTGTTTCCCGTAATCATTGTTTAAACAAAGTATTGTTTTCTTTTAATTGTTACGAACTGAACTGCATATATCGCTCAAAACGTCGAATGAGAGTTAACGCTGAAAACTGTACAATAGCACGCAGACACATTAATGGAGTAATGTTCTCAGGTCTTGAGACTGTAACGTGTATTTCTTAATTGAAATATTCAATTTTTGCTTTAAGGAAAATAATTATTGAAATGATAATTATTAACGCGTATCTATACATGTAAACGTCTGTGATAGGATATTACTAGCGTAAATAACCAGTGTTTTACCCCACCTAATAAACCAGTATTGTTCGGGCCTTTGGGTCTGGATTTACGCCGGTCTATTGGGGGTTGTCTGAGGAGGTGCACCCTCCCAGGCTTTGCCTCCCCTCTTTGGGGAGGAGTAAGTTTATTGCTTACTGTCTGAGGCGCCCCTACCGGGGAATGCCGACGGGGCTGCCCAGGCAATTTTTAAATGGCCAGAGTGCTCACCTCTTGAGCGCTGGCTTATCTAATCCCACTTTCCCGACCTTGTGTCACATCTTACCTTGTGGGAGGTAGATAAATAATAACCAGTGAAGCGAAATCTATGTATCTTACTAAATAATTGTAATTGCTGGCATCTGGATGGCGTAACGCAGGTGCCTGTAAATCATATATCCGTATGTAAAATAAAGATGGGCTGTTCCGGCTTGATACCGAGAGAGCGTTGTTAAGCAGTTAAAATTACAGAAGATTTAAACGGTGCATCGTTACATTCCTATTTATATATTTTAATAAAACTTTTAATATTTAAAAGAAAATATTTGTTTTATTCATATCTATATTTTCTTTAGCTTTTCTTTAAGTTTTTAGTACTGAACATTTGAATGTAGACTATTCGTATTCCGGAATGTTAGTCTAACCTTAGAATTGTGTTTTGTTCCGTTGCAATAATAAACGAGCCTCATTATACGATCGTATTATTATTTCATATTTATTTATATATTTTGTTAAGATCTTCAATAGTTTTTAATTAAATTATATGTTTATAAATATTTTTATTGCTATTCTATGTAACTGTGATGCAAACACATCGGGATTTCTAAATTTAGTCGAACCTTAGACTGTGTTTCTTTACAAGACAGGGAGTATTGCAGTGTGTTACACTATCAAACATTTGAGTGAAAAATTGTTTACATTCGATATTCGTTAGTTTTACAGGCTTAATCATACGTGTTTATGTAAAATCGAACATGTCGATGGAAAACCAAACTAAATAAAATGTGCTTTAGTATTTATAAATATAAATATAAATATATATATATATATATATATATATATATATATATATATATATATATATATATATATATATATATAAAGAGAGAAATAAGGAGAAAAAGAGATCAACTGACTATATACATTAGTTTTATTTTCTATAAATATGTTCAGTTTAAGTTAACTAAATCAAACAAAGGTATAGAGTCAATTGATATGTATCTACATCTATCTATCTATATATATATATATATATATATATATATATATATATATATATTTATTTATATATATATATATATTTATTTATATATATATATATATATTTATTTATATATATATATATATATTTATTTATATATATATATATTTATTTATATATATATATATAGATAGATAGATAGATATATATATATATATGAATTGACACTATATATATATATATATATATATATGAATTGACACTATACGTTATTTTGATTTTCCATCGATATGTTCGATTTAACTTAACTCAATCAAAGTAAGGTATAGTCTCAATTGATATTTGAATCATACGTGTTTACGTAAAATCAGAGATGTCGATGGAAAATCTAACTAAAATATTGTGTCAATTGATATTTATAAATATATATATATATATATATGTATATATATATATATATATATATATATAGAGAGAGAGAGAGAGAGAGAGAGTGAGAGAGAGAGAGAGAAAGAGAAGGAGAAAAAGGGAGATCAACTAACGCTATACATTAGTTTTTTTCTATCGATATGTTCGATTTCACCTAACTGAATCAAACTAGAGTATAGTGTCAATTGATATATATATATATATATATATATATATAAATTCCCGAAACAGTTTTTCATGGTAAACAACTGACGATCCCTTAAAATAGTGTTAGAAATAAACTAATATAATAACTGTAAAAAATAAATTGACTTACGTGAGTAATTTTCCACTGGAAGACTTGGGACTATAAGTTTTTTTTTGTTTTTTATTTGTTTTGTTTTTTAATATAGTTTTAATGGTTGAGAAACTTCCGAGACTATATATATATATATATATATATATATATATATATATATATATATATATATATATATATATACAAATGGATATGTATATATATAGATAGATAGACAACTAGATAGATAGATAGATAGATAGATAGATAGATAGATAGATAGATAGATCAATTTACACTATACAGTTGTTTGATTTTCCATCGATATGTTCGATTAATTTAACTAAATCAAACTAAGCTATAGTGTCAATTTATATATATATATATATATATATATATATATATATATATATATATATATATCAATTGACACTATACATTAGTTTTATTTTCCATCGATATGTTCAATTTCACCTAACTGAATCAAACAAAGGTATATTGTGAATTGATATATGTATATATATATATATATATATATATGTATATATATATATATATATAAATATTTATAGATATTAATTAATGCTATATATTAGTTTAATTTTCCGTCGATATGTTCGATTAAACTTAACTCAATCATACTAAGGTAGAGTGTCAATATATATATAATATATATATATAGGGTGATTCATAAGTCACTTCACTTAGCTATTTAAAATGATTACCATATGAAGCACAAACATACTATGAACTTTTGATAATTGTTATCTTACTCTTTAATTACTGCTATTTGTTATTTTAAATTTGTTCGTTTATATATTTGTTTCTATATACAGGGTGTTTCAAAAGTCTTGGGAACATTACAAATGCGTATATCTCATGAACTATTCCACGTAGAAAAATGAAACTGGTGCCATTTTAAAGCTTGCTTAATCAAGTTTTTGGTCATACTAATGATTTTCGTGTTTTCTTTCCAGGTGCAGTAATGGCGTTCTCTAAACAAGACAAGGCATTTTGCGTCCTTCAATTTGCAAAGACTGAATCGTGGACATGTGTTCAGCGTGCATTTCGCAGGAAATTTAAAAAAGAAGCCCCTGAAAGGAAATCCATTGTCAGATGGCATGCTAAATTTGTGAAAGATGGGTGTTTGTGCCCAAGTAAGCGAACAGGTCGCCCTTCAACTTCAGAAGATGCAGTTGAGCAAGTTCGGACAGCCTTTCAGCGGAGCCCCCGTAAATCAGTGAGAAGAGCCAGCAGGGAACTTCAGCTTGCTCCAGCAACTGTCTGGCGTGTCTTAAGGAAACGACTGCAAATGGTACCTTACAAGCTCAAGTTGGTCCAAAAGTTGAAGGACACTGATAAGCCACTTCGCCGTGACTTTTGCATTGCAATGCAAGAGAAGTTGGAAGATAACGGCTTTGATGACCGGCTTGTTTTTAGCGATGAGGTGACCTTCCATCTGAATGGCAAAGTTAACAAGCATAACACTCGCATATGGGGTACTGAGAATCCTCATGAACTTCTTGAGCACGAGCGAGATTCACCAAAAGTGAACGTGTTTTGTGCAATTTCCAAGAAAGGTGTCTATGGACCGTTCTTCTTTGAAGAGGCAACTATCACTGGTGAATTCTATCTCAACATGCTGGAAGACTGGTTAATGGCTCAGTTGGAACAAGCAGAATCTGATGACTTCATTTGTCAACAAGATGGTGCACCACCACACTGGAGTCTTAGAGTAAGGCAGTTTCTTAACACAAGACTGCCTGGTAGATGGATTGGGAGATCTGGGCGAGGTGATGACGTTCTCATACCCTGGCCTCCTAGGTCTCCAGATCTTACCCCGTGTGACTTTTTCCTTTGGGGCTTTGTCAAGCAACAAGTCTATGTGCCGCCCCTTCCAAGAGATATTGACGAACTAAAGGCTCGAGTAACGGCAGTTGTGGGAACCATTGACGTCAAGATGCTGGCACGCGTTTGGCAGGAAATGGACTATCGACTAGATGTTTGCCGTGTGACGAATGGTGCTCATATTGAGCAACTTTGAAGATTCCCCACAAAACTTGAAACTTGAACCTTTCCAACGGTACCAATTTCATTTTTCAACTCCTAATATTTTTTGAGTTATTAAAAATCGTTATGTTCCCAAGACTTTTGAAACACCCTGTATATTTATTTCATAATCAATCAAATATGCTACAAAGACTCGTAAATTTCTTGCAAAAAAGAATGGAGCTATGCATGCAGAATGAAGGTGAAAATTTTGAAAATTTGCTGTAATTTTAAACTCCCATCAAGGGACTTATGAATCATCCTGTATATATATGTATTAATATATATATATATATAAATTTACGCTATACATTGATTTGATTTTCTATAGGTATGTTCGATTTCACCTAAATAGTTTAAGAAGTCTTAACAAAGATTTCCACATGAACATGTAGCTTAATAGGTAACGACGTTAGTTAACAATCAGTTCAGTGTTACAGATTTCTAGACGTTTATGGTTTGGTATGGTAGTTTTGTTTTACGACATATCAACCCTTTTTGGGTTATTTAATGCCGAATCTGGTCTTGTTTTCTTCTTTTTTTTGTTTCTTTCCCCTTTTAATATCTGTTTCTATTTAACCCATAGTTGGGACCCTAACAGGTACTACCACTCCGGGTCAGGGTGGACCTGGGAGCAATGGTAATTAAGAGGAGGCTCCACATTCCCCAAAGTCCGTAAGCCGGATCTCACCATCGGATGTAGTTTAAGGTCATATCCAGGACCGGGAGTAGGGTAGGAAAAATAAAAATAAAAAAGGGGAGGTAGAAAGGGAGAGGGGCTGTTGTTTTTGTGTTTGGTTTTGTAGAACATAATTAAGTTTTACAAACAAAAAAAACAAAAACAAAAAAAACGTCAATGTAGGTGAATTTCGTCTCAGGGAGCCACAGGGCAGCCTGATCTGGTATCACCAGTAGACGTTTATGTGTCAATCCTTTCTTCAGGCTATAATAACTAAAAATAACATATAATTAGCACTTTTACCTGACGGAATTAAAACAATACATTAAATAAAGGATTCAGTTTGAAATGATGTATTGTCACCCGAATTCACCATAAATAGTCTAAGTTTGCAAAGGTCTACCTGAAGAATTTCTGGTGTAACATAGACCGAATCAATGTGTAAATAACAACGAAAATTAGAATAATAGCAAAAAGAATCCAAATAAAACACGTTATCTTTAGTTTAACGAACAACGCGAGGTAGTCCTGCTAGATATAGATTAATTGCAATTTTATTTGCTGCGTAAACTTCGTTTGAATGTTCGTCATGATTTTCCTGAGAATAACTAGTTCGAATTCAAGTTTTCACATGTAAATAAAAGCAAATGCGAATCAGTAGTAATCGTCTTCTAAAGTAATGTTCAGCAGATCCGTATAGCTGACGTGTACGTCTCTGATTGGATGCTCTTTCTTGGTACGATGATGAAGTAATACAGTTTGAACACGCCACCAAAATCTCCCTCGGGTGTATATCTTTGAATAACTATGTAAATATGATCATTGCATTGTACGCCACAGGATACCTAATACTTCTGGAGATACAATCTTTATCGATGAGTGGAGACTCAACTGAAATACGAGTGGACAACGATGAGAGGGTGGCGTGTAAGAACCTCTGCATTGCTGGAAGTTTGACAAAATCCATAAGTATTAAAGTGGAAGAACTGTCATATGATATACAAGCATTACAACGCAATGATATCATGGTATCATCATTATCATCATCCCCATCGTCTTTATCAAGCATCTTGTATGCCTGCTCAATGACAGTGTACCTTTAGGTTAATGTTTCTCATTGTCAATGCTGATAATCGTGTTATCTCGCAATATTCCTTCTACTAGACTTGTTTTCGTACTAATGCTTGAAAGTTCGAACTTCTCTATTTTTTACTGGGAGAAGGACAAAATTAATTATAGATTCACCAAAGGTATTATTGAAAGTTGCAAATCGAATAGACACACTGGGTCTCTAACCAGCACCGGTAAACACTACACTGCTACCACCTCAATCGAATATCATCTGAGAAAAGAATTTTCCAACTTGAATTTCAAATACTGGCTGATCTATTTAATAAGTGTTTATATATATATATATATATATATATATATATATAAAATATTTGTTATTGTTTATTATCTATGTTCGTATACGTTTCGTCCCTTTTCAATCGAGACTCATCAGCATAGAGATATGACTATTCACTACCGGTCGTACGATTCGAAGCCCTGGATTACAAGTATTTTTCAACTTGAATCCAACGTCGTTAACCGCGCGGCCAATATTTGAATAGCCGATAAACAATGATAATTTAACACATTTAAAAGCGGCACGATGTCCAGGCATTCTACTTCTATTAAAGAAGGAATTATGCATATAAAGTGACGTCATGCCGTGTGTGTACTACAATTAGAGGGCTCTATTTATTTTACGAAGAGCGACAAATATAAAATGTTTGTTATTGTTTATTATCTATGTACGTATACGTTTCGTCCCTTTTCAATCGAGACTCATCAGCATAGAGATATAACTATTCACTACCGGTCGTACGATTTGAAACCCTGGATTAAAAGTATTTTTCAACTTGCATCCAATATATATATGTATATATATATGTATATATATATGTATATATATATATATATATATATATATATATATATATATATATATATATATATATATATATATATATAAAACAGATGAAAAAGTAAATATGGCTCGAAATGACAAGACATGTCTCTAAGTGCTAAACCAAGTGGATTTACATATCTGATGATAGCGGACCACCGCTTGAAACGCGTTATATAAAATTATAAAATGATAAAATAATACAATAATTAGAAAATGTGGAAAAAAGAAACATTTTTACAAATGTTGGTAGCCTTACTCCTTCACATATATACTTTTTCTCGTTGGAACTGCACTAATACGGTGTAGCATCCATCGGAACAGATATTACACTTTGATCTCAGCATAAAGGCCGCCGGTAGCTATTCTAAGCTGTTCTATTATATAATTTGCCTACGGAATTATTGGAAGTGAAATCCGTTTTAACAATGTTTATCTTAGTGAAATTATAATTTATATGTATGTATTTGTTTAATTTATGAATTTACTTTTTATGAATTTATTTTATGAATTTATTTCATGAATTTATTTTATGAATTTACTTTTTATTTATATTTTATTCATGATTTAATTTTTTTAATAATTTAATTCATTTTGTTCAGCATTTGTTTCAACGTTATTGTCTTTACTATGAAAATGCTACAGTGATTTCAATTGTTTTCATGCCTCTTTTCTCATTTTCCACGTTATTCTTGGTGTATTTTCGTTTACATCTTTTGAATGCCATGTACCTGTAAAGTTATGTCGCTTGGTCTGTTTGACACGTATTACATATCTTCTAATTGTACCCCTTATATGATATGTATACATATATACATATATATATGTATTTTTTTTAATTTTATACGTACATAAAAGTATAAAATGATTTTAAAATACATATATTAACGAAAAATACGTCCTATAAAGTTGAGGGCGACTAATAATGCAATTTTCTGCATTGAAAGTGAGACAAACTGAATAGTAGTAGTGAGAAAAAAAAACAACGAAAACAGCAATAAACAATAAAAATAATTACATATATATATATGCAAACATTTTTAAACATATTATACACAGATACATATCTCCAATTGACGATAACAATAAAATTAGACTCTATTATTGACTATGAGAGATTTTGAACCCAAAATCTTGTAGTAAAAAACAACTCCTCCCCAACTCAAAAACCACTGGAAAGAACCAATGTTATTCATAAGTTTAAATGCCCTTTTGGGAGAATGTAACTCCCATAATAATAATAAAGCTGATAGCTAAATTGGTTTTACAAGCACTACCTTATCCCACCGCCTCACCATGCATCTTGTAAACGCTTGCTCAATTTGCCAACAATATATATATATATATATATATATATATATATATATATATATATATATATATATATATATATATATACAAGGCCTGTCTAAAACGTATCCGACCTTAGGCCAGAAAAATATTTAAAATATGTAACGGGATTGGAACCCTAATCCCCTTCAAAGTAGGCCCCTTGTGCTAGCACACACTTAGCCTACCGATCCATCCACTGCGGGAAACACCTCTGGAAATCTTTTTGAATGATGTTCATCTCCAACGTCGCGTTCCTCATTATCTCTTTTTGCGCACCACCTCAACAACAGCTGCTATAATTGTTTTGTCTTTGTTTGCCGTTGTGACTTCCCCCCTTCCCTGCAAAAGTATCTAAGCAATGTCGTGCACGATAGTTACAATTGTGATTGCGCAACCCTGACATCAGTATAGATTAACCCGCGGTACCCTTTCCAGGGGTATACATAGTCTATGATGACTGAAAGGGAGTTTCAACTATATATAGTTAGTCTACCAACATTTGTAAAAAAAACTATTTCAACAATAGTTCATTATATTATAATTTTATAATTTTATAATTTTATAACTCGTTTCAAGCATGTATGATCTTTCCAGATCATCTTTCCATAAAAAAATGTTTTATTTTAACAGTTGACGTTTCTGCGCATGTGCGCGCGTGTGGATGCGTGTGTATGTGTTTTCATATCATTTGCTTCTCTGGGTCAAATTTATGTGTTTTCTTAAGCATGTGTGATCCTAATCTTTATTTTTCCGGTCATCGCCGTGTAATATATATATATATATATATATATATATATATATATATATATATATATATATATATATATATATATATATATATATATATATATATATATATGTGAAGTGAGGCTTCCAACATTCATAAAAAACTTTTTTTTAATATTTAATTATTTTATCATTTAATAATTTTATACGTTTATAACGCGTTTCAAGCATGTATGATCTCTTCAGATAATCTTTCCATTTGAAAAACATGTTTTTTTTTTATTTTAGGAGTTTGGCGTGTTTGCGCATGTGCACGCGTGTGGGTGCGTGTGTATGTGTTTTCATATCATTTGCTTCTCTGGGTAAAAGTTATGTGTTTTTTTTAAGTATGTGTGCTCATAACTTTTATCTTTCCGGTCATCTTCGTATATACACACATATACACACACACACACACACACACACACATATATATATATATATATATATATATATATATATATATATATATATATATATATATATAAGTAAATTACGTGTACAACAGAATGGTAGGATTAATTTTAGAGGTAGCATTATTAAAATCAAAATCAATAAACAGACGAGTGGGAAAAAAAAAAAAAAAAAGGAAAATTGTTAAAATTACCTTAAGGCCTTGTCGTCTGACCCTCTGAGAGGAAACGTCAGAATGGTAAATTAAAAACTAAAAGTCGAATGAGAAATGAAGGGGGGAGAAAAAAAAAATAATAAAACTTATTTCAGTTGGAGGAAACGAATGAGAAAAGGCACCATTGCACGTAAAGTTGCTTTATTTAATGGTGGTAAATTTATTGGCCCGTCACGTTGCCCTATTTATTTGAAACTCCCTTGGTTGGGTTCTGACGGCCTTGACATTGTTAAAAGGATTTCTTCTTCTACTCAACGTTGTTTTCCGGCAACCATGTTGAGGGTAGTTTACACGACTCGAACCTTTTTCTCTTCTTTTCGTAAGGATGTTTTGCCAGCCATTCAAAAGAATTCTGTAGTTTATAAATTCATGTGTCAGTGTGGAGCTGACTACGTTGGCAAGACATCCCAAAGATTAGAATTTAGAATATCCCAACACATACCACGTGATATTCGCCTACACAAGGTTTCGAGATCATCCGGGAACTTCCAGGCACAGGAATCAGCCATCGGTAATCACCTCGTTAGTACAAATAGTTGTTCTGACAGGTATTCCGATGGGTGGTTTTCTGTTTTACACAGTGCCAGGTCGAACTACCATCTCAATATTCTTGAGGCGCTAGTCATTAACAACTATCGACCTAGCCTGTGTAGACAAAAGATTTTGAAACATCAGTTGGAGATTTTTAACGATTCAAAGCCACCATAACGTTGAGAGATTTAATTTTTTTTTTTTTTTTTTTTTTTTTTTTCCCCTTTCTCATTCGTTTCCTCCAACTGAAATAAGTTTTATTATTTTTTTTTTCTCCCCCCTTCATTTCTCATTCGACTTTTAGTTTTTAATTTACCATTCTGACGTTTCCTCTCAGAGGGTCAGACGACAAGGCCTTAAGGTAATTTTAACAATATATATATATATATATATATATATATATATATATATATATATGTCATTTATAATCAAGATGAATATGTTATCAAGTTTTTATAATAGCAATAGATTCTGACTTTTGCGAAAGTATTAATTGGTAATTTCCATTGCAGTTCCTGAATATAAAATAGCAAGTAAATCAATAATGTGTTGAATGTATTTTATTAGTATTTGTTAACAGTTACACTTACTTCTTATATGGTACGTAAAAAAGCTAATGTATAATTTTAGTTAGGAGTCATGTGTTTTGTATTAATTTTATGCTCGTCGAAGTTTTGTTTATTCGCAGCTTCCTCAGAAATAAATATAGAAATATATTGTCGCCCGTTAATCGGAGGGTTATATACAATAAAAAAAATGAAGATAACGGATACACGATTTAGTGTTAATTAGTGACTTTGGTTTGACAATCAGTAAAATGTGGCCATTGATGAGATAATGTGATTCGTTTCTGTTTGGTTGTTTTTTTTATTAAAGGTAACCGCATATCAATGCCAAAAACCACTCGAGAATAAAGTAAATCAGGCTGAAATTGTTGTCATCTGTAAGATGAAGAAATTATGGGAGTACTAACATTGATCAATGTTATGAGCTTATTATTTATGGGGCGGTATTTTCCAGATATACGTTAACATTGGTCTTGAAGATGACTAAGTTGTAATCAGCAAGGAAGCAGTTCCGCGGCAAAGTGTTCCACAGATGTGAAGCTCTTGCAAAGAAGATTTGTCTATGAAAATCCAGCCTGACGCTAGTTACATGGAGGAAGAAACGAATCTTTTTTTTAGATGTGGTAGACAAACAAGTTCTTGCACTGAATGTCTTACAGGGATGAACCAAAGATTGGAGCTCAGTCGAGCATTTTCAATTGTAATAACGAAAGAGCAGAGACTAACAAGCAACTTTTTTTCTGTGAGAAGAAAGCGTCCTAGGGAAGAGAACATATCAACGAAGTCTATTTTTTACTCTGTATAAGCCGGAAAGGTGCTCTATAAAGCTCTTTCCCAGATGTGACATCAGTACCTCCCCATCGTTGGACGTCACTGACTCTCATATAGGCAATGGCTCGCATCAGGTGCCAGGTACTTTCTGGAACAGTGGAATGACCTAGGAGCTTATCAAAATAAGGAAGTTATTCGATAAGGGAACCATCAATTTTGATTGAAGCCAAACAGGTATCCGATCGTTGGTAGTAAAAGGAGAGGGGTTTAATGTCACGCAATATCTAGTTTAATGCTCAGTTCTTTTCTTAAATTTTTGTTTCCCAAATAATAATAAATATCTGAACTTTTGTTTACTTTCTTTAAAAATGTTATAATTTCACCTTTTACTAATATTGTCGAATATTATGTATCGATATATATATCGTTACTTATATTCAGACATAATACGTTAATTATATCTTCATATGAAAAAAAGGTAATACTATTTAACAGTTATTTATTAGTACTAAAATAAATAATATATCATTAGTATTTTGTATTAATACCGATATTTGCTTCTGATAACAAAGATTGTGTGTGTTTTAATTAAAAGGTGCTGCTAATAAAAAATATTGCGAGCAGGATAAAGTATAGTTGCGAAGAAAATAAATCGAATAAATGGTATTGTTCCTTACAACATAGATCAACATTCAGCACAATGCAAATGTTAGTCAGAAACAAATATCGGTTTTGTAGGATAACCGCTATCGATGAAAATAGTCGAGAAATAGGCTGGCTATACTTTATATTATGAATGTTACCTATGTATGTATCTATTTAATTAACATTTTAATAATTATATTTCACCATTATTATAACTCTTAACTGGTCATAATATATGTTAGTTAGATCTTCACTTCAATTGTTTCTGACCAGCATTTGCAGTGTGCTAATGTTGGTCTATGGTATAAAGAACAATAACATTTATTCGATTTACTTTCTTTGCAACTATACTTTATCCTGCTCGCAATATTTTACAGAAGTAAGCTATCTTTTTATCAGCAGCAAATTTTAATTAAGACATGCACTATCTTTGTTATGAGAAGCAAATATAGGTACTAATAGAAAATACTAATAACTAAGTGTTAAATAGTATTATCTTATTATTCATATAAAGGAATAACTAAAGTATCATGTCTGAATATAAGTAACGATAAATATATCGATACATGATATTCGACAATATTAGTAAAAGGTGAAATAAAAACTTTTGTTCAAGAAAGTGAACAAAAGTTTGATGGTTCCCTTATCGAAGAACCCTCTAATATGTTTGCAACCGACTAAAAGGAAGCATTTAGTCGATTTCTAGATTTTACACATTATTGCAACTAAGTACAGTTAAAGGCTCACTGTGTTATCAGCTAATAGCGTATGTCCTCTTTTCCTTCTTTCAGGTGTTGGATATGCTATGGTTGCAATAAGTTGGCTCATTGCGCTTTACTACAACGTCATCATCAGCCACACGCTCTTCTTTTTCTTCGCCTCAATGGCAAGCCAATTACCGTGGTCGAAGTGTAACAATACATGGAACACAGTAAACTGTTACGCGTACGACGACTCACACCAAAACCGTAAGTATGCAGCAAAATGATAACTCTATATGCATAGAGCGATGAGTGTTCACGGGTAAGCTCGCGAATCTGACACATACTCTTAGTTTAATGAAATACGATCATACTTAATTTTACCATAGTAATTATTATATCATGAACTGGCTAAGCAATTTAGCTGTGTTATATCTTTCTGTAAAATAATTTATTTCCATCTATTATTTCAGTCCATACATTCCCACCTTTTGCGTAGAGCAATACTGTAAAAGAAACCGATAGTTGCAATTAGCGAGCATGCATAGTTCTCAAGTGCAACTAATAATTAATATAAACATTAAGAGTTACCTTACTTCGTATCTTGTGTTATAGTGTAATGCGTAAGGAGTGCGATTGTTAAATTATCGAATGGGTTTCGATTTTAGCTTGTAGTATTCACCTATCAATCTATACTGAATACCTGTGGTGCAGCGAATAAACAGTCAGTGTGTGGCTGGCTATATATATATATAGATACGGCACAATCACGTTGAAACACCGGTTTCCGTTAGATCACCGAAGTTAAGCGGCGTCGAGCCTGGCCAGTACTAAATGGGTGACCATTTGGGAATACCAGGTGCTGTATGTGCTTTCTGCTTATCTCGGCATTGTTTCCAGTCGTCTTGTATTACTACTTGCCATTGGAATCAAGCAATGCCGACTCAGGAAAGCCGTTGTTGGGGATTGCGCAACTCTTGCAATTACAAATTCACGCGCGGGCAGCCCCTGGTGGGGCACTCATACGTCGAAATCGACGGGAGAGTCCATCATATATATATATATATATCTATATATATATATATATATATATATATATATATATATATATATATATATATATATATAACGTGAGTTAATGAAAAATGGTTAGACCTGTAAATGGAAACAGATCAATATCTTCAGTTGTTCAGAACAAGGAACATTTAGTAAATAAAAATATTTATTCTTCTTCTTTTTCAATTGCATTCCTTAAGCACGGCTTTTCAAAGATCAAAATCTTATCATCAGAGGAAGTAGTGATTGATAAGTTGACAGATAAGAACAGTCAATATTCAAAATTTGGAAAAAGTTTTTTTTTTAAAGTTCTTTTTAAAAAGTTTTTAAAAGTTCAAACAGGTGTGTAAATGAAAATGAAAGTCACCAAACACGGAGATCCAAGTTGTATAGGGTTCAAATATAATTGGTAAATCCAGAAGAATCTGCAAGAAAATCAAACGGTTAAGATTCCACCCAAGTCCTTAGTCCTTAGAGGGGGGATCAGACAAAATTAGCCATATTAAGAAAACGTATTTCTTCCTGTTTTCAAGTAAACAGATCAAAAGGCAAAAAGCAGCGAACCAAAGCTCAATGAAAATTGGAAATCCGAATTGTTGTAAAGTGTGAAACTTACTTGGAATTGTAGGATATGTAGGGGAGGGTAAGAGAGAGAAAAAAATTGAAATAGCAAAGGAGGTAGGGGGTTAGGAGCCGAAAAGAAAAAATGGGAAAAGACGAAAAACAAAAAACAAAAAGAAAAAGGAAAAGAAAAAAACAGAAGAAAAGGAGAGAATAAAAAGAAAAAAGAAAAGAGTAAGGAAAAAAGCAAGAGAGAATGAGGAAGGGAGCGCCAATCCTATGAGTGGAGAAAGGGGTTAATGATGTTTAGGCAAAAGAAGTAAGAAAAAAATAAAATCTAGGGTGGTCAAAATTAGGAATTTTATAGCTTCTGGTCAGTGCTTGGATTGAATTCCCGTAGGGTTTAAAGTTTAGATTAAATCCAGATAAGCTTCAGAAGTTATAACTCGAGATGGATTTTGCTAAGATGAATAGACTTATTGGCGGGGCACAGAGAAAATGGCTGTGAAGATGATTAGATAGAAAAATAATAAAAACTTGGGTGTGGAGATGGGGTCGGGAGGGTTATGGGGTTCTAAGAATTGAAAAACGGAGCTGTTTTCCCTCGTAATGGTTTTAAAAAGTCCTAATGATTCAATAGATATCTATGTAGAATAAAATAGATATCTATGTAGAATAAAATTGTTCTGAAGGATTTTGAACTAATTGTCATTCTATAAAATAAATTGACAATGTAGGTTGTTGAAATATGGAAAAGAGAGGAAGGATGTTTTAGCAGATACAGAGTATATTAATAAAATTTAATAGTGAATAAGCAATAGAAAGTGAGAAATAGAAAAATAAAGGATAGAGAAATAGGATGAGGAAAATAAATATAATTTTAAAATGGGGATAAATAGGTATATAGATGTATAGTTGCACTGCTGCCCTCAACCGCTCAGGGAAGTACCCCACTGCTCCCCATGTCAATGAGCATCCCATGCAATCGGGCATGAAATGTACACAGGCACATGCGCGCAGCCACGTGAGCATAATCACATATACATACAATAGATATTGATCTGTTTCCATTTACAGGTCTAACTATTTTTCATTGACTCACCTTATGTTTGCTCTATCCAGTATATTGAGCTTTCCTCATTTCACAATAGGTCTAATTCTCTAAAAGTTATCTTTTAGTAATAAACCTTCATATATATATATATATATATATATATATATATATATATATATATATATATATATATATATATATGTTTAGATTTTTTTAATCAAAAAAAATGTAGAAGATACAATGGAAAAAGCGAATATATCAACACAATATAATCAAATTGACGCATGTTGTGAGATTTAAATATTTCACCGTTCTAAGTGAAAATATCGTATTGGGAGTGAAGAAGTGATAGGCTCTTAGATGTTTACAATTTAAAAAGTAAACATGAGAAATTAATAGATGAAAATCAAAGATGGGAAAAGAAAGTCACCAAACGGGAAGAATTGTTACAACTAAAGACAAAGTGTGATCAACGGCTAAGAGAAACAAATCAAGAAAGAAAACAGAATGGGTTTCGATTTCAGCTTGAAGTATTTACCTATAAAGCTACACTGAATACCTGTGGTGCAACAAATAAACAGTCTGTGTTTGGATGGCTATATATATATACATATACATATATATATATATATATATATATATATATATATATATATATATATATATATGTATATGTATATATATATATATATATATATATATATGTATATGTATATATATATATATATATATATATATATATATATAAAAGAGGTGTACTAAAAGCGAACTTTTAGGAAAGGTAAAACCCTATTGTGAAGAGTATACAGCTCAATATCCAGGATAGAGCAATTAGAAATGAAGAAGAATTTAAGGAAAATTTAATTTGAATAAATTGCCTTTTTACGGAATATATCTTGCTTTGAACTTTGAATTGAATTTTGATTTGGCTTTTGCTTTCTCTAATTCATTTCCATTCTTCTTCATTTATATATATATATATATATATATGAGTTTAGATTTTTTCAATCCAGCAAATTGTTGAAGATTGATAGAAAAAATGAATATACCAACACAATATAATCAAATTGATGCATGTGGTGAGATTTTTATATTTCATCGTTCTATATAAAACTATTGTGAGTGATAAAGTTATAGGATCAAAGATGTTTACAATTTAAAAAATAAACATAGCAAATTAATAGATGAAAATCAAAAATGAAAGAACAAAGTCATTAAACAAGTAAAAACAAAGTTTGATCTACGACAAACTCAGCGACACGCTATTGTTTTTGCTCGACCCAATGACAACTCGTTCATCAGTATATTAACTTGTTCATTTAAAGCATTTTCCGAATCTACATCTTTATATAGATTGCCTAAAAGTGCCACATACTTTATAGACATAAACAAAATACTTATTTTCTTTCTTTCAAAACATAAAGAAAAACTTGTAAAAAAGTAGACACTACCGAACACTACAACACTTTTACATATGACCCAAAATCTAATTACACTCCAATAGCTTCTTACGTCGTGCTGCTAACCTCTGAAACGTCCTCCCTGCTCCCTGTTTTCCCGACAGTACCGACATGCAGAGGTTTAAAACTAATGTAAACAGACATCTCGCTACACTGCTCCCAACTTGGGGTGACACTCAAAACCTACACCCTCATTATCAGTAACCTTTTTTTACGTCTACAATGGTGGCCTGCCTTATTTGTGGTGAAATATGTTTAAAAAAATGTTATTAAAGAACATGATATATTCCTAGAAATTCTACTAAATAAGCCACAAAATATTAAAACTTTCTAAAGATTCCCGCAAACAAACCGAGGGAAACAACTAGATAAACTAAGTTGTATCTGTGCTAGCTATGTAATATCTGGAAATGTCATCTTCGACCATCAAGTCATTTTTCTTTGATAGTTTTTATAAAAGAGTCTCTGATTGGCAGAAGTCCGAATCACTAAGTATCAATGTCTGCGTGATTCAGCAATCCATGCTAGGCCCAACTCTCTTCCAAATATTCATTAATGATCTCTAGAATCACATTGTAAGATCATACGTTGATATTTATGCAGATGACACAACCCTCTATGGCAGCACTTCGAATAGCATTGCTGATCAAGATCTTTCTGATGCTGTCACTTCCGACATCGAGCACATGGGGCAATGGGGAATAGTGACTGGTTACTTTTAATACTTCAAAAAACGAGGCTTCCCTCTTGTCACCACCAACGTTCGGATCCTCACTTTGTCTCAGTTGAAATGGATGGGTTTTTCCTTGAAGAGGTCCCCTTGCTTTGATAAGCTTCTAGGACTTCAGTCCAGACCTGAAGCGGATAACGTACATCAGATCTGTTTCTAAGATCGCAAAAAATAGTTTGATCATTCTACAGCTTTAGAAACTATATAACTCTTGATGCAATCATCGACCTGTACAGAAGTCAAATTGGTCTTTAGATGGAGTACTGTTGCCGCATCTGGGAGGTGGTGATAAGTGCACTCTTTCTCGTCTCGACAGAGTAAAAAATCGACTTCAGAATCTAGTTGGATATGCCCTTTTCTCTTCCCTGCAGCCTCTTCGGCACAGAAGAAACGGTGTTAACATTTTGCTTACTATATTCTTATTTTCATTATAGGTGCTCGACTGAGCTCAAATCTCTCCCTTCTTATAAAACCTTCACAGCAAAACCTATGTTTATCTAAAACCACTATAAATAATTTCCCTTTCTTCCTATGTTTATCTGGAGATAAACGGAACATCAATAAGCAGTTTCCTTTCAAAAATCATTTGTCTTTGGAACACAATACCAAGGGGCTGCTCATCAGCTGACTACAACACGATCGTTTTCAAGTTCAATGTTTACAATATTCTCGTTGAGCCGTCTTGTCAAATAATTAAATTCTGCTCAGCTTAAACCATCATCTCCAATCCTTTCAAGGTCTTGTTTCACCGTCTACCTGACAAACACATTAACACTTTTCCTCGAGTGGCATTTGGGCCTTGATGAGCGGTGACTCATTGGAACAAAAAAATCCTTAATCTGTTGTATATTTATGTTATGCTTAAAAGAGGTCAGTGGAATATCTCCATTTTACGGTTGTCCGACACGAATGCTAACCCCATAATATTAACTTACCATCTTCAAACAGAACAGATACCACACGTTTATTCTAGCCCGAAGGCAAAGAAAGTATTTTTTGTTCGAGTTCACCGTTCGACACAACAGCGACATTAGCTTAATTTTTTTTTTAAATACTTACATTGCATCTATGGCAATCGGGCGATCCCATCTTTTAAAAAGGTGTTGATGGTGATAACATACTACGAACATGAAATTGCCATAGAGCATAATTATATAAATGTTTACCAAAACAAAATTGAAACAGATCTCATATTTAAGTTTTCTTCGAATATACTGCCTTCAACCAGGAATATAAATAAATTGCTAATTATCTAAAAACCCGAAAATACCCGAACTATTTTACTTTGAATGCCGAAAGAAAATCCCTAAAAATACGCACAACTATCGAATAGGAAAAAAACGTAAAACTATCGAAGCGGGAAAAACGCACCAACTATTTTGAATATTCACAGAATACTCACATAACCTAAAAGCAAAAAGTATAAAAACTCTCCACGATACATTGTTTAAACAAGAAATCGCAATCATGCAAAGTGCGTCTCAAATCATCCAAACGTCAGCATAAACACAAAAGGCACAAAGACCACACCACGTATAACGGCTTTTTATACAAATGCTTAGATTTCAATCACACACCCAATATCACACAAACCATACTGATATAACCTAGCTGCAATAAAAGTCTTAGTTAACCCACTGTATTGTACACACTATTACACGTATTGAAGCTGATATCGTAGTTCGAGTAAATAATAGTAAATTAAACAATCCTTTAAACTTATATACTTATTTTCTTCGCAAATATAAAACTTTTTGTTTGTTGTCGAGAATCTTACAGGTACTTTTATTTTATTCGCTTTCTCATGTTTTCTATTTTCGCATCGATTAGTCGATTGCAGTTCTCACCCTTTCGCGTGTCTTAATCTCTTATCTACACTCGTTGGTGCAGAAGATCTTTATCTTTACATTATTTCTAGACTTGTTTTTCTTAGCTGTTAATCAAACACTTCAAAAACATGTTGATTACACTCTTTGGAATGTCATCTGTTCCTTCGTTTATTTTCACTCTTTACTTGCCACGACTATAATTTCAATTGTACATATTCAGAATATAAGCACATAAAATTGTTCGCAATAAGCTATCTTAAAATAATGAGGTAGAAATAATACTATATTACAATAGGAGTTAATATCATTGTGTTAATACAAATTCTCCATTTTATTTTCCCTATTTCTATATTCATACGCATATATACTTAACGATGCTAACTACATGAAAACACCTTACGACACCATACAAGATAGTAAACATATATGTAATGACGCGAGATGTCTAGTTCGTAAACATTTAATCACAGAGTTTACCTACATAGTTCCGAATAGACGCATCCTATAGACAATCGCCACACATTTACTGTAATAGTCCCAATGAAATGTATATGATGATGGATACATAGGCGAGACAATAGTACACTTAGATTTAGATTGAATAACCACAAACTCGCTATTAGACAAAACCGTCATACTCCCAAATAGCGAAATAGAACATACACTCAATTGTATAGAATGTATTTTAATAATCGCCAACCCCTCTTCCACATATGCAATCAAACAAAGAGAGACAAAATTGATTTTAAAAATAAAGCAGGTCTCAACTTCAATGTGAGAGTCTTTAATATGTTTCATTATTTCATACACTGATGAATTTTTGTTTTTGAGAAAAAAAATTGTAGGCCAAAAGAACCATTTTCCTGCTAATGCTCATTTATGACGAAACACACGTTCATTTTAAAAAGAAAACTGTTATATTTCCCATTTGAGATAAGGAATACATGCTTCATGAAGTATAACATGCATAGTTATTCACAATCGTTTTATGTTCATTCGTTTTTGTTAAAATATTACCCATTTTATTAAGCGTAGATGATCGTTCGACAAATTAAAATTTAAATTATAATAATAATAGTTTTACATGCTTTTATGTTTTTCATAAACCTACTTTTGTTTGTCAAATGTGAGCTCATTCCTTATGTTTTACCAAGTAAAACAATTTAAGTTACAACAACGTGAGTGTTTCTAAGAAGCATCATAGATCTTGGCCAATTCTTGAAAAGACAACCAGTCCACACAAGAAGACAGCTTGAACTGCAAGAAAATATGGCACACACTCTCAGACATTCTTTTTCTAAGCATCTGTACAAGATTAGACATGGTATCGAAGGTCTCCAAACTCAAAAACTATTTTCAACACAGTATAAATATTACTTTTCGAGATTAGGATTGATCATTTGTATTATTTGATTTATTCGGATTACCGACCTTCTTCATGATCATCTTGTCGAACTCTCGAATATTTACGTCGAGCTCAGGGATCTGTACTAAACTTCGAAGAATTGTCTGAAATAATTCAGGCGACATGTAATATATATATATATATATATATATATATATATATATATGTTTGATTAAACAACAGGGGCAATTCCTGTTTATTACTTTTTTGATCCATCTTTTCATTTTGACGGACCAATGATCTAATGTTCTGTTTGAGTTTGACCAGAAACTCGCCAAAACTGCTAACGTTTTCTACTCAAATTAGTCTTCTTCAGGTACGTGAAGAGTCATGCAAACTAAAATTAGTGAATGTATTGAGAAACTCGATTAAAACTTATTTTTAATATATTAAAGGTATTTCAGTATACCTTCTCCCCCCTCATATCGAGTTCCTGTTCACACACGAACAAAACATTAGATCATTACTCCGTCAACATGAACAGATGGATCAAAAAAGAAACAAACAATTGTCTCTGTTGTTTAATCAAACATGCATCAATGAGGAAATGCTGCTTAAGTATACAAATATATATATATACATATATATATATATATATTATAATAATACATATTTGTTATTGAGTATTATCTATGTACGTATACGTTTCGTTCTTTTGTAATCGGGACTCATCAGCATAGAGAAATTCATACCGGTCATGTGATTTGAAACCCCAGATTATAAGTATTTTTCAACTCAAATCCGACGCTTTAACCACTATATATATATATATATATATATATATATAACATCTGATGAGTATTCAAGGTCGACTTTACTCTCTTAAAACGTCATGAGTAAAAACTCTGTGTATGCAAGTGTGGAAATATACTCGTGTAGGACATGTCGCTCACAAAAACTAAGTCTAAAAATCATCGGAACGCCGTAATACGTAGAGAAACGTCAATTGTAGGTGTGTTCTTTTAGGTCATCAGAAATGTTAATAATAATTGATATATGAAATCATAGAATTACACCAGTAATTCTATGATTTCATATTGATATTTTTGTAATATATCTTGAAGAGTAGCGAGTGCCAACACTTGCATAGCTTATTTTTTATTAGCCGACATTTTTTTACGGTGGGTTTGAAACGTATTGGCAGATCGGTCCAAAACTCCTCCCACGTTGTGATTTAAGATCAGATGCCGATGTGGTCAGCAGAGTTTGAAATCAATCTGGAAAATAGATGTGCATTCATATGAAGATGAAAATCAAAACGACTCGAATGTGTTTTAGTAAAAAAAATATATATATTATCAGTCTGAAAAGAACTCAGTTGTACATGAATTAATATTAACTTTGTTCTTAGAAATTTATCTTCACTGTGCTGTTGGACTCGCGCCTAGAATTAACATGAGAATCTTCGGTAACTATTATTGAAGCGTAAACAGAGTTGTTTTGAGTCGGATAACTCAGTCGACACTCAGAGCAACGAGATTTTAAAGTTCACTATCTTAAAGTTCTGTGTCTCGTATCGACCGGTGTGAAGTTCCCGCGCAAGTAAAACGAACTCTGTGAATTGCCAATTGAGGTTTGAGTCTAGCGGGAAAACCTCGTTTCATACTATTTTCATACGGCTGTGCGGCTGTCAATCACGGCAACTCTTCATTTCATGACTGGCCTTATCTCGTAGCGATAACATTGGACGTTACTTTAGCTGAACGCTTTCGAATTGCGAGAAAGAGAATTCATCAATTTTCCATTTCTCCTTCAACAGTCAGCGGGGGCGATGCTGGATCTATTAACGCTGGGTTCCTGACAGTTTGACTTTACTTACCCCTATGATTTTTTTTTTATTAACGAGTCTATTTCACAGTAAAATTGATTTTGGGGTATTTATTTGGTTTTATTTACCATTTTCTTCGGAATTTCTTCTCATGAATATTTTCAACTCTGCCAAACAATTTCTGAATGTGAGTTTAGAAGTATAATATATTCGTTTCTATTTCAATGTTTTACTCCCTTAGCGGCCATGGCTACTTTTTTTTGTTCGTTGCCTTTTGGCTAAGATCAAAGTGTAGTATCTGTTCCGATGGATACTACACCCCATAAACTGGTATCGTCTTGGCCTTCGGGTCTTGATTTACGCCGCTCTATGGGTCTGTCCTTATTGCTTACTGCCTGAGGCGACCCTACCGGGGAATGCCGACCGGGCTGCCCAGGCAATTTTTAAATCACACTTTCCTGACCCGACCTTGGGTCACATCTTACTTGTGGGAGTAAGATAAAAACTGGCCTTGTGCCTAACTCCTGGAGAGGAGTAAATCAATACTCAATCATTAAGACCTACAGACGCTAGCGTTTCAAGTATTCATCAGTGCAGGAAAGTGACCAGTTTCGGTTCACAGAGTCAGCCTAGAATTTGCAAGCAGCCAGCATATCCAATCGGTCACGGGAAACTCACATAATTAAGGGAAATTAAGATCTGTATGTACCTAGAACCGGGCACAGATAGAAGACTAGTCGAATGTGTTCGACGAACGTATTCGGAACTTTGCATTATATATATATATATATATATATATATATATATATATATATTCAAACAAATTAAGATCCATTTTCAAAATATTATAATCACAAATAGTTTATTAGATATTTTTTTCAAATTACATTTGTATTTTAATTTATTTCGAAATTAATCTTAATTAACTTGCATTAGAATCTTTTTGGGACTTTAATTATTACGGGCTATTTTAGGAAAGAAACTTTGTTCATAGAAATTCCGCTTATTTCTAGGTACACAGGGGGATGAAAGAGAATATATTAACAGTGGTTGTAGCTAGATGGGTGTTTAATCGTGAATGTTTTACAGGGGGCGGGGTGGGGGGGGCGGGCTATAGAATGAAGCTCAGTCGAGCACCTTCCATAGAAATAAACATAGAGTACAGAAAAGCTAGCAACTTCTCTTCCGTAAGAAAAAACATTGTAGGGTGGAGAAAAGGATATCGCCCACTAGATTTCGAAGTCGGTTTTGTAGTCTGAGAGTGTGATTTGAGCGGAACATTCTCAGATGTTGCAACAGTACTCAATTTAAGGGCGTATTGGACTCTCATACAGGTACAGAATTTCTCCTTTTTTGGAGTGCTAGAATGACCCAAACATTTTTTCCAACGACTTGTGCAACGGAGATGATGTATATCTTTTATTTCAGGTCTGGACTGAAGGTCAGTCCCAGAAGCTTATAAATGCAAGGGGCTTCCTTAAGGTGAGTGGGTGCCACTCCTTTCAATTAGGCAAAGTCCGGATTAGTGCGTTGGTGGTGAAAGGAGAGAAGCTTGCTTTTAGACCTATTAATATTAGCCAGCCATTTTTCCTATTGCACGACGTGCTCCTAGTCGGAGGAGAGAGAACCAGAAATATATTGATTATTAATGCTCTTTGAAGTGTTGCCATATGTCGTTGTGTCGTCTACATAAATTTCGACGAATGATCTAAGAATGTGATTATGTAGATCATTGATGAAGATCAAGAAAAGGCTTGGGCCCATAATTGATCCTTGAGGCACGCAGGCATTGATGCCATGTTCTTCAGACGTCTGCCCATCAACGACTACTTTCATAAACCTATCAGAGAAAAAGGATTTGAGTGTTGAGATGACACTTCCAGACATTCCATAGCTAGCAAGCTTGTAAAGTAGACCTTTATGCCAAACACTATCAAAGGATTTTGATATGTCGAGAGCGATTCCTCTCGAAACAAAGCTCCACTCAATGGAGTAAGTCGTGGTTGTGTGATATTATAGTCGGCACATCAATTGGTAATCTTGCAGGACGAACAATATGATGCTTGTCACGTAATAGGTTGTTTTGTCTGAAGTTATTTACAACTTCTGGATTCATCACAGATTAAAGCAAATTACTCTTGATGCACAAGAAAGTGATTGGTTGGTACTGAGATTAAGAAAATCGATCTCCAGAATGGTTGAATACTGGACATACGGACGAAGTGTTCCAAGGTGTTGGGAAGTATTTCTCTTTTAAGCAACAATTGATCAGTTTTATGAAAATGGGAGCTAGTTTCGGTTGCAGCTTTCGAAGCACTATCATTGGAATGTTGTGATGGGGAGTTACTTAGCTGGCATCGAGGTTCTTGATGAGTTTGGTAACATCCCGGACAGATATATCGATGTCGCTCAGAGTATTTTCACTCATAGGTGAAAATTAAGAAGGTAAGTGTCCATGATCGAAAAGGGTGGAATTTGATGCAAATATCACCGTAAAAAGTTATCGGATGATGAGAAAATCTCCTCTGGTAAATTGATGATGGTTGGGATAGAGGTCACGCGTCTGTTCATGACTGTTCATTATTCGTCAAAACTCGTGGGAACCAAGCTTCTGATCAGCTACTCTAGACTTAACGAATTGGGCAATGGACTCTCTCACGTTTTCTATTACCTTTTTACATTGGTTTCAGAACATCTATTTCGTTGAAAGCAATTGAAATAATAGTTTCTTTAAGAAATGGCGGCGGCAAATTCTCGTGATCTTAATGTATAGGAAATTGATTTTAATTGGAATAATTCTTGTGGATTTATACATATTATATGTATATATGGTACATGTATTGTATTAGTTTCTGTAGATGTAAATCCGTTGAAACTCAAGTATTTATAAAAAGTGCTCAATAACAAGTAGAGCTGTTCTTAAGTATATTTTCTAATTCATACAAACATTATTGGTTACATATGTGCATACATGTTTCGGTTGTAATCTTCTGCACATATGTAACCAATAATGTTTGTATAAATAAAAAATTATACTTATTATATATATATGTGTGTGTCCGTGTGTGTGTGTGTGTTTTATCGTGTCTATTTATATATCTATATTGTATTATTTGGCTTACGGCTTCTGTTATGTAATTATTATAATCTTCCCGAAGTGTTCTCCGTTTACATTTCTTCATTACAATGTGTGTAAAAGTATGAACGACACATGCGTACGGTCGCATTCGAAAAACACACGTTATTTAGTTGACTAATGTCAGACATCACCCCAACTTAATCGAGAGCAGTAAAAGTCACGTACCCAAACTAATCGGGGGATTAGGCCAGTTAGATTACTTTGGCCGCTCGTGGCTAATAAATCCCTAAATTATAGCATGCTGTGGCTTTCAACTGTGACGCAGGTATTAAAACTACTGGTAAAGTGCAAGGAGGCCATCATAATGGGCATTTTCTCTGAATTGAGGAATATTTCCATTACTTGTTGGATTTGGCGTTCTCATGTGTACGAAATTTTGAGTGGACTATCAGGTTATTTTTGTAATGAGGTCCAAGGTTCTTATTTAGAACCCGGCCACGCCACGCCCGTACATTAAAACGACACATATGAGAGTAAAGTAAATACTAACTTAATTGTATATCAACAGAAAATGTCGTCTATTTGTGTTTTCTGTTAAGCAAATTTCGTATAGTCAATATTACGTCCGGTAAAAAACGTTTTATTTTTGTGTCAGTGCAGTCTGTGTGTTTATAACAACTTAAATTGAAGTGGGTTTTTAATATATTCATATTAATGAAGAACCTAGTTAAGTGGAATCACGATATAGATACATATATGTTAAGGAATTCTACTTATATTTATTGTTCTAATAGCAGCTGAGGTTTCTCCCTCGCACCTGTACAAATCCAACTAAACTCGTTAATCGTCTTGAAGATTTTTTTCATTATAGAATCATGTCTGCAGATCATAATACTTTATGTTTTTTGTTACATGTAATGTTTTATTACATAGCATTTTGTGGAAGGGAACCGTATGAATAGGCGCAACGGATTGTGGGTATGTCTCTATGTATTAACAATAATTAATTTTTTAAATTTCAATTTTCTGGGTGATGATACTTTCAAATTTACATTGTGTTTGTTTTACAGGAAATATGTCACAGATGAATCTTACCGGATTAAAAACAACAACTGAAGAATACTACAAGTGAGTACGCTCTCATTAATCCGTTTTATAGAAATAAAAGTTTACAAGAATTCCATTATGAAACGTAATCTGATAAACTAAAACTTAGGAATTAAATTCTCTGAATCTTGATATTGACTAACGATGATATTGACTAACACTTGATAATTGAACAAAAATGTTGCATAAAATTAACGCATATGTCCCGATATAAACACATTCATGCGTTTAGAAAATAACCACACACCCTAACACTAATGGAGACATCGTGTATGGTATACATCGTGTAATTAAAGAGGTAGTAGTAGGAGGAGCAAGTACATGCGGGGGAAAGGGAGAAACAATTACTTGATTAGTCAAATGAGTCTACGGGTCAACTCTTATCTTGCGGTTGATCTGACCAGATAACCAGGTTCATCCATATTAGGCTAAGGATTTCATTGAAGGAAATTCATCAATTTCTAATCAAGTCAACACATGTCTGCATCCATGTCGAAAATTCGTTGTATGAATTAAAATTTATATATATATATATATATATATATATATATATATATATATATATATATATATATATATATATATATATATATGAGCATTTTACAAATATCTTGATGTTAGCCGAAACAATTGTCTGCGAAATAAAAGAAAAGGTTGGAAAAAATCACATGAATCTGTCCTCTGTGATATTGATGTGGTATTGAACTACATAAAAATACTAAATATAGCATAGCACTAGCTTTAAACTATTGAGCTAGTATAAGTACGTTGTATTACAAAAATAAAACACACAATCACACACACATATATATATATATATATATATATATATATATATATGTGTGTAATAAATATATATAATAAATATTTGTTATTGTATATTATCTATGTACGGATACGTTTCGTCCTTTTTGATCGGGACTCATCAGCATAGACATATGACTATTCACTACCGATCATACGATTCGAAACCCCGGACTACAAGTATTTTTCAACTCAAATCCGACGTCTTTAACCGCTCGGCCAATTGTAAACAGCGAATAAACGGTGATAATTTTAACACTTTATCGGCGGCTTAACGTCTAAGCATTCTACTTCTTTTAAGGGAAGGAGCGATGCATTATAAAGCAAGTGACGTCATGCTGTGTTAATACTACCATTACAGTCCTTTACTTTTTCGAGGAGCGACAAATAATAAATATGTGTTATTGTTAATTATCTATGTACGTATACGTTTCGTCCTTTATAAATCGGGACTCATCAGCATAGAGATATGACTATTCACTACCGGTCATGCGATTCGAAACCCCGGTACGAGAAGACAACCTGTCTCAGTTAAAATCAATTTTCCGAATATAACAGTTTTACACACGTTTTATATCTTCTTACGAAGATTAAAATCAAGATAAAACGCTACTACATATAATTTTTTAAAACTTTAACTAACATCGATTAGAGGATTTTGATTCTTGAAAATATCTAAAATTTAAGGCTTAAACAAAGAAATTGAAATTCAGAAAATCTTACCTTATTTTTGTCCAATATCTATTAATCAAATTTAATTTAAATAGGAAAGAACCGAATTTTCCATTAGAAAGCTGTGCTCATATTATGTTTCCGTAAAACTTTTTTTTAAATACTTCAACGGTACTAATAATTGGAGTATACATATACATCAGGTTGGAAAGAAAGTAATGTCATATTTTTTACTTCATCACTTGTCAGCCTTTTAAGTTGTACACCGTTCTAGATTTTTTGGTGGATTGGCGTCTTAATATCTTGCTTTTACTTCCAGATAGAGTAAATAGTTTGAAAATGTTAAGTTTAACGGTCTCAGACGTAAAAAATCGATATTATAGAGGAGCATCTGAGACATTGCATGCTCTATGAATTCAAAATGGAAACTCAGCTGTAGAATCTACAAGTAATATTGGAACTGTCTATGGGATAAATGTTATGAATGATCGAAAATGTCGACGGTGGTTTGCAAAATTTTCTACGATTTCAATAGCCTTTATTATTCCAACAAATTTGCCGGGTCTACGTACAATTTAACTTTTACTGAAGACCTTTCCACCGAGCGTGTGGTTGTATATATATATATATATATATATATATATATATATATATATATATATATATATATATATATATATATATATATATATATATATATATATAATAATGCAATTTTCTGCTTCTTAATCACTTAGGAAAGTGAGACAATCGAAATAATAGTAAGCAAAATAACACCGAACGCTACAATCACCAATAAAAATAATTACATAAAAATACATTAAATATTTAGGTGATGAAAAATCGCACATATTTCTAGACGGAGCGTATTGGTCCAGTGGTAGAACGCTGGACTATAGACACCAATATCGAAGGTTCGATCTCTGTCTAAGTTAGTCATGCTGATGACGGCTGTGAGTCAGAAACACGTGTCCATGGATTACTTTTATGTACGTATATTAAAAATAAAAATACATATTAAGGGTAAAAATACGTCCTATGAAGTTAAGGGCGACTAATAATGCAATGTTCTGCATCTTAATCACTTAGGAAAGTGAGGCAATCAAAATAATAGTAAGCAAAATAACAACGAACGCTACAATCACCAATAAAAATAATTACATAAAAATACATTACATATATACACACACACACACATATATATATATATATATATATATACATACATATATATATAAATATGTATATATAAATATATATATATATATATATTTCGACATCAAACACAGTTTGTTGTTGTAGATCACTTTCGCTGCTCGTTGTAAAATACCCGCTTACTTGGTATTTTCAAAGTTAAATTCCTCCTTAATTCTAAGCTAATTTGTGGTGGCCAACGGGAAAACGCTCTTGACTGCGAAACAGTAACGATTTGTGATCGGAGTTCGTGCCTGCTAACCGTCGGAAATTGACTTCCTGCACTGATGATTGCGTTAGCATGAAACATCGATGTCTGTAGGTAATAAGTAATTAATATTTATTTATAAATATTATATATATATAATACAATATTTATAATATAAATATTAATTTATAAATAAATATTAATTATTTATATATATATATATATATATATATATATATATATATATGTTGTTTTTTACGCTCAGTGTACTTTTATTTATTCATTTTCCGTTCTATTTAAGCTTTCCGTATTTAACATGAGTGCATTCTGAAACGCATGCACCAAACTGAATATAACAATATAAACAGATTGAACAAGCATAATTACAATGTAAAGATAACAATACAATTCTTTTTCTGTATCAGGTTTCTATGAGAAACCATAATGTGTTTAGGCAAAACTGTTTTTTAGACCAACAAAAAGCAACAAGAAACTAAGGTAAAAATATTCTGCAATATTTGCACAGCCAGATATTTTTCTGTTTTCTGCGCGTGATTGGTGCGCGAACAATGAACAGCGCATGCACAAAGCACTACAAATGTGCAACATTCCCCTTTGATTATCTAGAGTCCAGTAAGTAAGCACTACTTTTTGTTGAATGGATAAAAGGTTTACTCACATGAATATACTTTGTATCACTTTACGTTTTTTTAGCAGTCTTTTGTCGTTTGTTGTTAAATAAACAGTTAATTTAACTCACAAGACTGGAATGCATTAAAAAATTACAACGAAGAAATATTGACCTGCACAGCATTCGAACCTATTATTTCGAGTGAGGGGCAGGATGTTGCAGGCATCGTCGTAGTCACTTTGTAAAGAATTCCAACGATTTATAATGTCTTAATTTAAATATATTACTATTCTATGTTTATCTTTTACTATCATTGTGAAACATATCTCCTCAATTTTATGTCAAAACATTAAATATTGTGAATATTTTATAGGATAAACATCGGAATTTATTTCTAACAATATATTATGTATCATCATTCGTTTTCGTTAAAATTCTATTTGCGCTAGTAACACCCTAAAAAATGTCGTAAATTATGGGATCATTCTGGATTAATCATAAAAGATAGAAGAATTTTCACTAACAAAAATAACGATAGAGATATAATAGAAAAAACATTAGAAACTTATTCTCATTGCTTATTATTTGTTACTAAAAAGGAAAAATATTATTTCTTATGATATTAGTTGTTATAATTTCTTTTAAAAGTTAATTTTACCGTGTGAGATTGGTTTTTCGTAAGTGAAGTAAATTAATTATTTGTATATATATATATATATATATATATATACATGTTATTTAAACGACTTAAAGGGACCATAAGTCCATGTATAATTTGTTTAAATTCGGGCTGTAATTGCTAAGTTTTAAAAAAGTTTTTGTAATTTGTTTTTGTACAATTTGCACTGAGAATAGCCACACCAATGAATAAATAAATGTATAGGAGCATTGTACAAATATATTGATGTTAGCTGAAACAATTGTTTGTGAAATAAAAAAATAAGTTTGAAAAAATGATGTCCTCTGTGATAATGATGTTGTATTGAACTACATAAAATACTAAATATAGTATATATATATATATATATATATATATATATATATATATATCAACTTAATTGAAACAACTGCACTAATTTATTCCAAATTTGAAATATAACGTTTAACGCAAAACAGCAAATAACATATGCTATGTATATCATAATAGTAAAGTTTATTTGAAAATCAAAATATATGTAATCGTTTGCATTGTCAGAACATTTTGTAGGTGACCATTTCTATTATTTAATGTCATAAACGTTGTTTTATTCATATATTTTCAACACATTTAAAAATTATGACAAACCATATAAGTTTATAATCAGTTCTAAGCGACAGTATTTTTGTGGTTCACTGTTTAATCATCAGTGCGGGCGATACTTAGAATAAATTTCCGAATTATTTAAGATTTCTACTCGGTCAGGGCTGATGAATCTAGAGCCACCTATCCCAGTGGATTAAATAAAGAATTCCGTTAGGAAATTTATTCCGTAAAGATTCCCGAGTTTTGACATAAAAGATTCGCGATTTCATTTTAGTGCACTTTAAAACAAACATTTCGTTTCATTGAGATTTTCACACTGAAAATTGAAAAACTGCTCAGAAAAATTATACGAAAATATTTTTATAATAGTTTCATATATGTAGATTTTTGGGGGGGAAATCACTGTTATCCAAAATAAAAATTGTCAATGTGATTTTTTTAATTTCATGTAATTGAAATCTACAGAATTTAAACGGTTGAAAAGAAAATTGAAAACGATTCGATTAAGGCGAAGTCATTACTGTAATTAAAATATATGTTCATGAATTCGAAGTAATTATTGTATAATCTTTTTGCTAGTATATATAATGTGTTTTCCTGTCATACGACTTTCAAGTTTAACATTTGACTGTTGCAGCAATTTATACGAATTATTATTTCATTACGAACTGAATTCATCAGAATGTATTCAAACCATTCTCTTTCTTTTTTTTCTTTTATGTTTTATGTTTTACGCGGAATTATTCATTTTTTTAATGCTTTCGGAAATATCACGTATAGTTAATTCTAAGAACATAAAACAGTTTAACGCTGTTTAGAAATGACAAGTGACGTTGCTTTCAATGAAGTCTGAATCGATTAGCACTCGATTTGACAGTTCGATAATGACAATCACTTGGCCTTTAATGCCACGTTCATTTTATATCTGCAGAGGTTAAAAATGTAAAAATGGTTTTCCAAGTCATGCGCAATCCTCATTGAATAATTCGCTTCCAAATTTAAAACAACGTTCAATATAGTTTTAACAAATCAAACATTAAAATTTGTTGAGATGTGGCACTTTTATAAAACTAAAGAAGCGAGCTTACTATGTGTTTATTAAATGAATAACTTAATAA
The DNA here is from genome assembly GCA_963556195.1 of Sepiola atlantica. NCBI lineage: Eukaryota > Metazoa > Mollusca > Cephalopoda > Sepiida > Sepiolidae > Sepiola > Sepiola atlantica. The sequence continues at coordinate 24,722,382 of OY744518.1, forward strand.
TTAGAGGTATATGGCATTTGTTTAATTGCATATGTACACAAATGGAAGTAAATTGAAAACAATATACTCGTGTGTGATTAAGTAAAAATTATAAACAGGAAAAAACAGTAGAGAGTAAGACTTCTACAAAAAGCAGCAGATGTCTTGAGAGACAATGATTTCCCAAGTAAAACTAGTGCACATGTTGTACACAATATATGAATGGAAATTAAACAAAACGTAAATAATGTAACAGACCGAGAAACAGCACTTAGTGAAAACCCACAGGCAAAACATAGAAACTAACACTCGGTAAACAGAAGACTACGAAATCACAGAACTCACTGAAGAAGAAGCAACAGAAGTTGAAAATCTCAAAAGAATTATGAACGAGGACAAAATACATTTCTATTCCTAAGGCACGAAGATCTGAATGAATTAAAATTCGAAACAGAAAAAGTAAACAGACTAGTTCCATACATTTCAAAATATACTATCACAGACTAAAACAACTTGATATATGCAGAGTCAAAATTAGTAAGTTTCATGAAAGTAAAAACTGGTAAAAAAGAATGGATTGACAAAGCCTGGATGGGAAATCAGACTAGAAATCCAGATCACAAAACATCGAAAAGAAGCTAAACCCGTGAATAGGATGAAAGAGTTCTCTTTCATCCTATTCACGGGTTTAGTTTCTGTTAGTAGTGATTCTGATGAAAGATAGGAAATATGACTCACAATGGAAAGACTAAATAAGACATATGAAGAACTAAAACAAAATATAGTATCAAAAAAGAACGATATAAATCGGAACAATACAAACAAAACGCGGCCTTTGAAAACAATGAAAGCCAGTTTTATCGAAGCGTAAACAGAGAGAGAAAAAAAACAATCGGACAAACCAGAAATAAAACACTTGTGGAGAATGATACAAGGCAAGCCTAAATACCATAACAGAAATGTCAAATTGCTAAAAAAACATGACAAACGAACTTCACGAAATTGAGAAAGGAACAGAAACAGAAATGTATGAGTAAACGATAAATCCTAAAGAAAAATAGAAAACTGGAAAGCACAAAGCGACGATGGAATACATGCATACTGGTTTTGTAAAAAACACGACCCTACATGAAAGGCTAATGTAAAAACTGAGAAGATGTATCCATAAAACAGACTTACCTGTGGTGTAACGGATATAAGTGCCAAGTAATAATCAGTTCTAAGTGACAATCTTCTGGAGGTTGAAGGTTCAATTTTCAATACGGGAGATACTAACAATACAATAACGAATTACTTAAAATTCTACCTATATATATATATATATATATATATATATATATATTCAAATTATTTTCGTTCTTTTTTTTTTAAGCATTGGTGATAGGTAATAAGTGTCAATAGAAAGCCCTTACAATACAAGGTAGTTTTTTTTTTTACTGTTGTCTTATATATTTCGGAGAACACTCCATTTTCAAAGATGTATTTTTTTTAAATAAACAAACTTATAGTTTTGTTTATAGAAGAAACGTCTTGTTGGTCTGACGTATTTATCCGCTCTGTGATGGAATTCGCGGTAGTAGGTAGAAAGAACTGAAGCATCGGGCATGCTAGGAGTTATATTCAAATTATTTTCGTTCTTTTTTTTTAAGCATTGGTGATAAGTAATAAGTGTCAATAGAAAGCCCTTACAATGCAAGGTAGATTTTTTTTTTACTGTTGTCTTATATATTTCGGAGAAACACTCCATTTTCAAAGATGTATTTTTTTTAAATAAACAAACTTATAGTTTTGTTTATAGAAGAAACGTCTTGTTGGTCTGACGTATTTATCCGCTCTGTGATGGAATTCGCGGTAGTAGGTAGAAAGAACTGAAGCATCGGGCATGCTGGGAGTTATATTCAAATTATTTTCGTTCTTTTTTTTTAAGCATTGGTGATAGGTAATAAGTGTCAATAGAAAGGTAGATTTTTTAAAAAAATACATCTTTGAAAATGGAGTGTTTCTCCGAAATATATAAGACAACAGTAAAAAAAAAATCTACCTTGCATTGTAAGGGCTTTCTATTAACACTTATTACTTATCACCAATGCTTAAAAAAAAAGAACGAAAATAATTTGAATATAACTCCTAGCATGCCCGATGCTTCAGTTCTTTCTACCTACTACCGCGAATTCCATCACAGAGCGGATAAATACGTCAGACCAACAAGACGTTTCTTCTATAAACAAAACTATAAGTTTGTTTATTTAAAAAAAATATACATCTTTGAAAATGGAGTGTTTCTCCGAAATATATAAGACAACAGTAAAAAAAAAATCTACCTTGCATTGTAAGGGCTTTCTATTGACACTTATTACCTATCACCAATGCTTAAAAAAAAAAGAACGAAAATAATTTGAATATATATATATATATATATATATATATATATATATATATATATATATATATATATATATATAAATTTGTTTGTTATTCCACGTATGCTTCCAGAGAAGTATTTTAAGGATGATTGGTGGTGTATGAAGCATAAAAATGATGTTGCTGTTTTTGTAATTATTTTTTATTTCGCTATTTCGAGCAGTCCTCTACTCTTTGACAACAGGCTGAGGCTGTACACTAGTATAACACGACCCTACATGAAAGGCTAATGTAAACACTGAGAAGATGTATCTATAAAACAGACATACCAGAATAGATTACTAAAGGAACTCCTACGTTAATACAAAAAGACACAGAAAAGGGAACGATCCCCAACAAATACAGACCTGTAACATGTTTACGAACCATGTGGTAAATCCTAACAGCACAACTGAAAAAACAGATCTGCATCTCCCTTCACAATCGTGGACCACTTTTTGATTAACAAAAAAGATGGCAGAAAATAGAGAAGAGAAGCGCATGACATGCTATATACATAGACCAAAAGATCTTAAAAGAGGTTAAAAGCAGAAAATAGAACATAGCCACGAAATCGGTTTACTACAAGAAGCCCTACGATAGAATACTCTCAAGCATGGATAATTGAATGCTTCAGAATGCACAAGATATCCGACAAGATTATTAATATTATTACGAAAGCGATGGGAACATGGAGACTAGAACTGACAGTTGGAGGTCAATACCTGACTGGGTAAAGTATACAGAGATGTATTTACCAAGAGGAGTCTCTATCACCACGTCTGTTTTTCATAGTCATGATGCCGTTCAACAACATATTCAGGAAATATGATGCTGGATACAAGTTTACAGACACAGAAGAGAGGATAAATAACTTCATGTATATAGACGACCTGAAGCTATTTGCAAAAAGCAAAAAGGAACGAGAAAAGCTGATACACACGATTAGAATTTTCAGTCAGGATATTTAAATGGAATTCGGAATTGAAAAGTGTGCATTGCTGGGGATTAAAAGGGGAAACTGGAGTCATCGGATGCTATGAAACTGCCAAACCTAAATTAGAGGAGGATGCTTGGTGAACAAGATAGCTATAAATATTTAGGAGTTCTGAAAGCAGACACCATCACATCTACAGAAATGAAATAGAATATTGGAAAAGAATACCTGAGATGAAAAAAAATCTGTAAAATGAAATTATATAGTAGTAATCTTTAAAAAAACATAAACACGTGGGCAGTATCACTAATAAAATACTATTGACCAGATGATTAGAAAACTTATGATCATGCACTATGCACAATGCACTACACCGGAAAGATAATACTGCCTGTAAACGTGAGAAGGAACGACCGTGGTGAAGACACAAAAATAGACTTGGAAAAATACGTAACGATGATCACAGAAACACTGATCACCGTGGCAAGGGACACAGTCAAAATGAAGAATACACGAAGCAGTGAAACCAAAAACAAAAAGAGAAGAAAAGAAAAGTGGGAAGAGAAACAGCTACACGGAAAATTCATAAGAATAACAAGAGAAAAGACCAACGAAAACACCGGGACATGCCTAAAACTTGAACAGAGAAACAGAATCACTACTGACAGCTGCACAGAACAATGTGCAACGAAATAACTACATCCAAGCTAAAATAGATCAAACTCAGGAAAACAGTGTGTGTACAAAGAGACGCCTCGTTGGTAAATCACATAGCATGTGAATGCAGCAGACTAGCCCTAAAATAACAAGAGAACAGCCACGACTGCGTGGGGAAAGACCTTAAACTGGGAACTATGCAAACAACTACACTTTGAACACTCAGACCAGTGGTACAAACCTTGGAGAGTACTAGTAAACGGAACTCACAAAATGTTTTGTGGCATGAAGGTGCAAACAGATAAACTTATCCAAGTAACGGGATCGGACATCATAGTAATTAACAAGAAGGAAAGAACTGCCCAATTGTAGATTTTCCCGTCCTAGCAGAACAGAGTAAAGATCACAGAGACTGAAAAACGAAGCGAATGTACAGAACTTGTCAGAGAACTGAAAGGAATATGGAACGTAAAAAATCAATATAAGACAAATAATCGAAGGAGCACAAGGAAAGGAACTGTCTTCTTCTTTCGTGTGAATCAGATGATTCTGGTGTTGACATTAGTTTCCCCGATGTATTGCTAGTTAGAAATCTTTCTGGAAAGACATCGGGTGCTTACGTGAAGGACCAGGAGAAAGTTGCCAACATCCCTAAGTGAAAGTGGTACTGTGGAACCGAGTCGATTCGTACTTAGAACACCCATGTCTTCAGTCCGTGTGGTTATCCACTTAACCACCGTCACCTTCCAAGGAACTGTCTGAAGACCTGGAAATAAGACTATGAGAAATTTAAATCAAAGGGAAGACTGACACTGATGAAAACTGTATAAATCTTAAGGAAAATCCTCGAATGTGGAAACTAATCCACATAAACTATGAACACTAACAAGCCACATGGAAATTGCAACAGAAATAAAACAAAAAAATGTAGGAAAACCAGGTGAACCTTGGGGAACTGAAACTGCAAAGAAATCTTATACATTTACCCCCAAATAAAAGGCATCAGCCTCGGCTAATACACCACAAAATAGTCGTGAAGGGAAGAAGAGGATGGAAAGAAGATGTGAGCACTTACCAGAACTCCACTGGTAAGGTGCACAGAGTACTGAGACCTTGGGGATGTTTATTGCCACCAAAATCCTAATGGTCGTCGCTAGCGAGAAATAAAGCGTCAGCGACTATCAGCATAACGAAAAGTAATTTGCAATGGTTATCAAAATGGATGGACAGTACTTGGAACCTGGGAAGACTTGTTGTAACTCATACTCTCGGTAACACCAATAGTTATTGTCAGTAAGCAATCACTTCACTGATAATGACCTTTGTGAGAACTTCTAGTTATATATATATATACGTGTTTACAGCCAACTGTAGTTAAGCATAGAATAAAACTTTATGTCTCCCGTATCACGTCTGAAATTGTCGCTTCCCTACACTGATGAGAGCCTAAGCTTGAAACAACGTCGTATGTAGGTAAAAATAATTTAATATTTATTAATGAATATTGTTATAAAGCCCCTTTAAAGAATTTAAAGTTCGGAGATATTAAAATCAGACTGACCCTTAAGTTATAAAGAAAAGTTTATATTAGGTTGTCTGGTATTTAAGCCCGCTGTATTTAAGCATAAAATAGAACATAATTCAATCCCGTATAACGTGATAATTTCCTATAGTCTTGTAAAAAGTGGTGAAAAATGTCAAGTCTCGCTCTGAAAATTACATAAGTGTTGAAAGTCTCAGCCTTTAAAATATATAATTCTATTAATTTAATAATAAAAAAATAATTACATTATTTTGGTGTTCAAATTTCTATAAATAATATATATATATATATATATATAATATATATATATATATATATATAAAGGAAAATTTAACTTGAATAAATTGCCTTTTTGCGGAATATACCTTGCTCTGAGCAATTGAATTGAATTTTGATTTGGCTTTTGCTTCTTTAATTTCTTTCCATGCTTCTTCATATATATATATATATATATATATATATATATATATATATATATATATATATATATATATATATATATATATTTGTAGTAACAAGTAGTAACACTACACATCATCAATAAGTATACGTTTAAGGCTCCCAAAAGTCATACAATAATTATCTTTTTTTTAAAACTTAGTTCACCCCAAACAAGGCAAGTTTCCATTGTAGACGTAAGCGGCTATTGAGAAATAGAATGAAAGTGTATGGGGTCATCCTAAATTGGAAACTGTGCAGGGAGATACTAGTTCAAATTAGTTTTGAATTTCTGCATGTGGGTACAGTCTGGAAAACAGGGAACAGGGAGAGACTTCCAAAAGCCGGCAGCTCGAAAAAAGAAGCTTTTGAAATAGAAACATCTCCGGAATCTGAGGATCTCCACAGTAAATGGATGGGACTGAGCTGATTGTAGGGTTGGTCGAGTGTATTTACGTCGAGAGGGAACCAGAGCTGCAAGTTAATCGAAGTACAATCCATTAAAGTACTTGTAAAACAAGCACAATGATGCAACCTTGCGGCGATATGATAGAAGCTTGAACTTGGTAGATACTGATGGACCTATTAGATTAGATACTCTTTAGAGGACTTCATCTCAGAGGGAGAGACTAGGAGATGAGGCACAAGCCAAGATGTAAAAACAATACTCCATGCAACGCTCAGTAAGTGCTATCAAGTGCTAAGTTATAAGTGACAGATTTCTAATAGTTTAGGGTGTAATCCGAATGAAAGCGATACTAAGAATATAATTAAAGAATTACTTAAGACGTCATGTATAATTAAACGAAAGCAAAGCTCAGCTCGAAATGCACTACTAATTCCAGAGTTTGACACCCGAAGTAGGTCAACAGTTACATCGATCAAAACGTTCTGAAAATAACACCTAAGATGACAACAGTAGTCCGAATGATCCGACTGATACACATAATTAATTCTTCCTCTAAAAATGTTAGAATATATATTTCTTACCTTATCTAGTAATAGATAATTAAATGTTATCCTTTTCCGTTTTGTTTATGGAATTATTTTAAGACAAACAACTTCAACAAACGTTATAATTAAATACCCTGCTTCATATCTTAGCCCATCACTCTCTCTTTCTCTCTCTTTTCTCTCTCCCCTCTCTGTCTCTCTCACTACATATATATATATATATATATATATATATATATATAGAGAGAGAGAGAGAGAGAGAGAGAGAGAGAAAGAGAAGAGTAAAAGATAGAGAGAGTTTTATTTATTTTCCTCCCACAAGGTAAGATGTGACACAAGGTCGGGAAAGTGGGATTTAAAAAGCCAGCGCCCGAGAGGGTGAGCACTCTGGCCTACAGAAAATGCCTGGGCAGCCCCGTCGGCATTCCCCGGTAGGTGCGCCTCAGGCAGTAAGCGATAAACTAACTCCAACCCAAAGAGGGGAGGCAAAGTCTGGGAGGATGGACCTCCTAGAACTGCACAGGACCAACCCACAGACCGGCGTAAATCAAGACCCGAAGGCCAAGACAATACCGGTCTATGGGGTGCAGTATCCGAAGCCAGAGATGTAAAGTCGACGACCTGTCGAACGATTAAGAAGTAAATGTGTTTCCCCTCGAACCGCTAGATTCACCGCATACTCATCACGAATGCTTCATAAGAGTCAGGGAAGATCAAGGCGGCGGTTTTGCTTAACGAGCCTAAGCACAAGTCAGCTGATGAAAAAAACTTCGACCACGACCAGACAGGTAATAAGCAGAACGACAGGTTTGTCTGCAAAGTTATCGAGGATGTTCGTTGCCGGACGCCCCTACGTCTTTTATAAAGCAAGTGACACGTCATGCTGTGTTAATACTACCATTACAGTGCTCTACTTTTTCGAGGAGCGACAAATAATATATATATATATATATATATATATATATATATAAAACCTATAGATTTGCATACATGCAATATATAGCAAGCGAGTAACAACTGTTTCGTCATCTACAACTCATCAGTGTAGTTACGTCGAGATTCGCAACCACAACAGCCGTTTACATACAAATTCCATCAGCAGTTCAAGTACCTTTATGCCTGCACTAACAACCATCGCCACTGTATGTAGAAACAAAAATACTATATAAGTGTTCTTTCCGTTTACATATATATCTATAACACTTGTAAGTAACCCAATAAATTTATTCTTTACAGATGAGTATTGATTTACGCTTATGGTAAACTGTTATTTCGTCTACAGCATGACTCAACTTATAGATAGCTATATATATATATATATAGATATATATATATATATATATATATATATATATATATATATATATATAGCTATATATATATATATATATATATATTATTATATATTATATATATTATATTACATTATTATATATATATATTATTATATATTATATATATTATATTACATTATTGTATTCGTTTCTGTAGATGTAAGTCCGTTGAAACTTAAGTGTTTATAAAATGTGCTCAATAACAAGTAGAGCTAACTTCTCTGTCGTTTTTGGTCTGTAGAGATTCACTCTCTGCCAAGAGTACAACCGAAACATGTAGGTACATATGTAACCAACAATGTTGGTATGAATAAAAATGTATACTATATATATATATATATATATATATATATATATATATATATATATATATATATATATATATGTGCATTATCCCAAAGAGCATTTTAAACTTTTAAATAATATTGGCTCTTTTCAATGTTTTATGGGTCTTTAACTACAAGATCTTGGGTCTTAATTTATTTTTTTGCTGTACATAATAAGTCTTATTTTATAAATAATTTCATAAATATAACATTAACAATAAATAAAATTACGTATGAAACCAGATATAACATTTTAAAATGCTTAACGTAATAAACCTCTATCCTGTGACGCTAATTGGGGCATCCTGAAATTTAAATTGTTAACGTTCATTCTGGAACAGCACTGGTTTGTAATGTTGGCGTCTAACTTACTTCACTTACTTTTTTTCTTTAACTATTAGTGATACAACATCGGACGACACTTCTACAAGACCAGGAAGGATTATTACGAAAAAAAAGTTGATACTTTTTATTTGTCTAAAGCTCTGTCGAGGCTTTTTATATCAAGCGAAATATTAGATAAAAAGTCAAGATGAAGAAGAAAAGAAAATGTTTTGATTGTTTGTTTTGATTTAATAAAAAATATCTGCATCTAACACATGGTTTCTTATGAAGGCATTTTGCAGCTATCTTTATGTTACATAAATATATATAGATGTAAATATATATATATATACTATAAAGATTTTTAAATATTAAACTATTTTACACCTACAGACGACGTCGTTTCCGGCTCTCTTACTCTCATCAGTGAAGGAGTGGCGGATTCAGGCGGTTGCAGACCGTTGCATGGGTTTGAACGCAATTCGTAGATTCAGGCTAAGAATCGTGAAACTAAAACTGAGAAACACACGGTCGCGAAAAATCGACACAGACAGTAACTCAAATTAAGATACACTTACTCGGAAGGAGAAGTGTCATGTCGTTTACAGTGTTCAACGCTAGAGCGGAATATATATATATATATATATATGAAGAGTGTGAATGCAAAACGCGATAAACGCCATTATAAAATTTAAGAAGCTATCACTGCAGAAAGCGTTGCATACCAACACATGCCCACAACCCAATATAATTTTTATATAATATGATACCGGGTTTATTTCTGTTTTGCTTTCATTTAAAATAAGCTCTTAGACGAAGTTTACACTTAATATGTGTGTTCTTTGATTGTTTAATGTCACAACATAATCAAATTGGATTTATTGCGTTTTGCGCTCGAACTCTTCATATATATATATGAGATTTAGATAATTCCAGTGCACATTCTATATCCGTTCATATCTTTTGTTTAAAAGAATATTTTCTTTTGTCTTCTGTGTTTTTTTTGTTCTTTTGTATTACTGTTTCTGTTTCTTCCAGGCTACACGTTCTTCAGCAGAAATCAACGATAAATGAATTTGGCACCCCTAACTGGAACTTGGCACTTTGCCTTCTTTTATCATGGATCGTTGTTCTAGTGTGCCTAATTCGAGGCGTTCAGTCCCTCGGCAGGATCGTCTATATAACCGCTATAACCCCTATCATCATACTTACAGTTCTTCTCGTGCGCGGAGTCACACTGGACGGATCAATCGATGGCATACTCTTTTACTTCAAGCCAGATTTTGCAAGACTGACGGATTCCAAGGTAAACCCTCGGTTATTTCATATTCAAATTTCATGAATGACGTCAACGAACACAATTATCTGCGTATTTATCCAAATGGTTTATTCCAGAACTCGATAAGCGAAATAAATGTGTTATTAATTGTAATGAATTTTAATTAAAATAATTCTCGGCTTCGAATGAAAAGTAAGTCATGTCTTCTAAAACTGATCTAATATTTTATTAAACTCACGTGTTTATCAAATAAACCACTGAATATTGATAAATACACATTGATTTTTTTCAGAAGAGTTAAATTTCAATAATGCCATATTGCTTTGCCATTGCATTGAATTAAAGTAAAGCAGCTAGTTATAAAATTATAACTAATTGTTTATTTTAATCTCTATTGATAAAATATTAGTATATAAATATAGTTCAAATTTTTTAATTTATTTTACTGTATTTTGATCTTTCTTAACATTAACTTGAAACCAAGTTTTGCGATTGGATTTGTTCGTATAAATAAAACAGATAAAACAATTAAAAGGCATATGTGCTCCCACCGGAATAACGAATGCATCGATAATATAAACAATCATTAATCGCAACGTTTATTCGATGTTACGCATGATAACTAATGAACATACGTTTAAAAATGTGCTTAATTTATCCGATTTAAAAAGACATTTTCAGTTTGAAGAAGTAGAAACCGGATTTCCCTGGCATGAATAATAAATAATAAAACGTGAATAACTATTAATATTACCTTTTGTTCGATCTCATAAATTAAGGACGGGACATTTAGATATTTACCTAGAAATATTTGCAAGGAGCTATACCATGAGCACGATAAACTGACGAGATTTTCTAACTTAAGTATTGTTTTGACTAGTGATGAGACTATTCTTATATTTTACCCGATTCATATACAATTACCAATTCTGTTCTTAATTCTAGATTCTGGTACAATTTCTGATTTTGATAACGGTTCAAATAACAAAAGAAAGAAAAACACCACCACAGCATAAAAATAATCATCTGCGCAACTATATACTCACTTATTGTAAGAGGGTATTAAAGGGTGTCGATTTTAACTCCTTCATACAGTCATTTTTCGATATTTGGAGCGATATTTGGAGCGATATTTGGAGCGATATTTGGAACATTTTTTCGATATTAGGAGCGATATTTGGAGCATTTTTTCGATATTTGGAGCGATATTTGGAGCATTTTTTTTAACAAGAACAACGCTGATTCATGAGGGTAAAATTGACATATAGCAAAGTTATGTAAAAAAAAATAAACTAAAATTTGTTTGCGTCAGTTTTTTTAGTATAATATTGCCCTGACACAAAATCAATAAAAATGTGCATCTTTTCTAACTCATTGATGAATTATAAAAACCATACACATTTGTAAAATTGTAGATAAATCAATTTCCTTTCGTGTGATAAGATTTCATGTATTTATAGCGATCTATAATCATTCTATGTCAAAGAATGTAGCCCAGCCGATATTAATCTTAACCCTGAGGTGTTTTGGGACGGATAATTGTGTATGAATCTTTAGGATATTAATTAGGTTTCTGACACTGAATACGTATATTTATTGACAAACAATTATTGACATTTTTCGGCTATCTCATTGAAACTAGCTTTCTGAATTAAAATAAAATGAATTAATTAATAATTAACCAATTAATATTTATTTTTAAACAGCATAACTTTCTTTCATGAATGGATGTTATTAACTATTTTAAAAGGGAAGTGCAGCAACATCATAATGCTTAAATTTAAAGATATTTATTTTTAAAGACATTTATAAATTTAATTAACGAAACATTAGGAAACATCTTTAACAAAACCAACATGCTTGTGCCTAAGTTGTCAAAATATATGCTATATTTGTTTAGCAAATAGTTTGTTGAAAGTGTTGTATCTGTTCTGATACTACACTTTATTATTTCTGTCCTCGATCAGTAAAAGAGAAATCCTTTTAGACTTAGGCAATGTTTATATTTGTGGCAATCCAGTGTAACCCTTTTCGGAGAGCTGGATTCCCCACATTAAATGCCGACTTCGTGTCTAAATGTGTCCTCGTGGGAAAACAAGCAAATAAGATCACACGTAATTATTAGCAGCCCGAGATTCTTCTGTTTAGTCTATTAAGCTCAAACACACTGAACAACTTGGCAAAAAGAAGAAAAACAACTATTTTAGAATTTAGAGTGATGGATCAGTTTATATATGCATTTAATTGAAAATGATCCTCATTTCCTGGGCTGTTCTAAGTTTAAGGACTGTTCAGTAATTTTATTTTTACAAGTAACTTTATTAAGATAACAAAACAACAGGATATTGGTTGAAAGATGAAGCCCCCGCAAAAACATAATTTATCTCCCATAGAAATATTTTTGGTTATCTGTCCTAAAACGCTAAAACGCTAAAATGTCTTATTATACGTTATGATACAGGTGAAAATTACCTTTTACTCTAAATTCTAAAATAATTTATTTTTTTGTATTTTATCTTTCCGCCAATTGTTTCTGGGTGGTTACACGTAATCGCCTAAAAAGTAGAATATCGTTTTTGTTTAGGGAAGGAAGTAACTGAGGGTGTTAATCTACAACAATAATAATAATAATAATAATAATAATAATAATAATAATAATAATAATAATAATAATAATAATAATAATAATAATAATAATAATAACACTTATAAGTTATCATATAGTTAAAAGAGCACAATTCAACTGTCACATTAGAATATAAGTTTGAATGCTAATATTCAAACTTATATTCTAATCTGACAGGTGAATTGTGTTCTTTTAACTAAAAATTCAAAAGAACATGTTAGCAATAAATTCTCAATTCATAAAACACATTTTTAATTACTTTTAAATAGTTTTAAGAATATATCTAAATACATACTTACCTTTTCACGTTGGAATTTTTTCACTGTTTTTTTTTTTACTTAGTCTTAAAAGGAGTATATTTGTGTCTTGTCCATGGAAGGAAAATAAAACAAAACTGCCAGACGGTTTCAATAATATTAAGAACAAAGAATGATTTTTATTATTTCGCTAAAGTCTTTCAAAATGATCAAAGTTCTTTTTGCACACTTTTCGGTCACCGCACGCAAGGTTTCATCGGAGAAAATCCCACCCAACAAAAGGCCACTATATAAAACATTTAAAAAAACATTTTTTATATTTTACTTTTAATTTTGTTATCAATTATGTTTCTCAGTATTTTTTTGACAGAAATGTTTTATTTAATTTATTAACATTTTTGGAATCCTGTAAATAAACTGCATTCGTTTAAATGTTACATATCGAATTTATTAAATTTATAATTATTATTTATTTTACACACTTAAAATAAATTTACATCGTATTTTGATATCATTATTATACATTTTAGTTTTACTGGTAGTTTAAAAACAATAAATATTTTTTACATTTTACTTTTAATTTTGTCATCAATTATTTTTCTCAGTATTTTTTTTGACAAAAATGGTTTATCTAATTTTTTACATTTTTAGAATCCTGTAAATAAACTGCATTCGTTTAAATGTTAACTATTAAATTTATACAATTTATAATTATTGTTTATTTTACACACTTAAAATAAATTTACATCGTATTTTGATATTATTATTATTATAAATTTTAGTTTTACTGGTAAACAATAAATATTTGTCATCTCATCACCAAGAGAACATTAATTTCCAAAACAACTTTTAAAAGAGTGGGTTTTAAAATTCGGAATTAGGCTCAAACTTTTGCGATGCAGTTACTGATTCTTATACCCCAAAAGTTCTGATTAATCGCCCCAAAACTGGTTTTAACTGCATTGAAGTGTTTTGTGAATCTGAATAATAAACCGATTATAAAAGAAGATTATTCAAGCGATAAGTTTATAAATCATCTATATATTAATACGATAGCGTGTGTGTTCGTGTGTCACGCTTCCGGCAAAAGCTCTGCGCATGCGTGCCGCACCTAGATTTTTAAAAACAGTCAAGTCGCTTTATTTTCAAAACATTTTCAAGTATTTCCCTCTGGCGTAACGGTTAGCGACGTAGAATTTTTGACTTCGGGCCGACTGGTTTATAGTTCGATCCCAACCAACCTCTAAGATTTTTTTTTTCTACATTTTAAGGGGAACAGAGGTGTAGAAGGGGAACAGAGGTAGGGAGGGGACGACCGGGAAGACACATATTAATACAATAGCGTGTGTGATTTGTGTGTCATGCTTACATCGAAAGCAACGACCTTCCGAATCTTTGTATGCTACTCACCTGGTTAAAAAGTACTTTTTTGTGTTGCTTTAAACTTAAAACTATTTTTTGTTTTTTATTTTGGCGTTTTTAAGGGCATTGTCTATTTAATTACGTTTTCTTTTGGTTGTAGAGAGGGCCAGTATTATTATTTTTTTTAATTTTTTTTTTTGAACGGATGGCATATCAACCTTTTTTAGTAGATATGCGCAGTGTCCATCGTACAGGAGTTACCATTTAAAAAAATTATTTCACTCTTATCTAGAAGGTGGGGGGGCTCATAATAAAGCAAGTGTAACTAACAAATAGAGGGTGCTTTCTTACATTAGGACCCGCGCTAACTTTGACACCGTCGTTAGAGTTAGGGTCAGTGTGGCAGACGATAACTTCGTCAACTTTTTCAGTTTTATTTTCAAGAAATAATTTTAAAAAAAAACGAACACAACACGGTGTAAGTAAAAATAAAAAATTTAAAATTTAAAAATTCCGTGTAATTTACACGGGTCCCGCTAGTGTGTTATTATTTCTGTCTAGGTGTGTTTATACCTAGTTCGTTTATATACGATGGTTATTTCCATACATAAATAAATATTAAGAAATGATCGCTATTATCTGTTTTCTTATTCGACGACTACCCTTTTGGAATTTATCTGGGCAGCCTTTAGACGAGTCGTATACTGTTAACGCTAGAAACTTGAAAAAAAAGTATGGGATTGAATTGCCAAAAGTAAGAGAGAGCTTCACTCGCCATTCTCGAGTTAGAGTTCGCTGATAGAATTTTCGTTTTAAAACCAGAACTCTTCTGGAAAAACATTATTCTGAACGCAATTATGCAAGTTTCAATAGAAATGTACCAAGATTAGTGAAAAAGAATAACATGCAGAATAATAGCTAACGTAAATAACCCTAACCCTAACACTAAGCCCAGTTGGACTTTTAAGTGATACGATAAAAAAATCATTTCATCAAGGGATATAGTTTATCTTATTTTACTTTTTGTAAACCAATGTCATAAAATTAGCAAATTGAATTGTTTGATTTCATTTGTGGCGCTCCGGTTTGCGTTGGTGTGTCTGTTTTACGGCATCTCAATGATTTTAGGATATTTAATTTCGAAACCCAATACCTATTGTATACGCTTTAACAAAACTGTTCGTTATCGAAATGCACTGATATCGAAAGAGTTTTGGAATATTGCTGTTTAGAGTGGTCTGTCTTTTCTCTTTTACATATAGCGTTATTTAATGAAGCATTTGATACCGAATAGAAATACTCTTTGGAAACGAGTTATTCCACATAATTGATTGAAAAAGAAATTGTCACTTTACAAATAGTGTGGGACACGTATTTATGATCCAAACCTTTTACAACGGCTTTAGCGTCGTTATTTAATATGAAATTATATTTGAATACGGCGTATCCGGTTCCATAGTCTCACTTATAAAATATAACGCGATGCATAGTATGTAGACTGGTGATACCAGATCAGGCTGCCCTGTGGCTCCCTGAGACGAAATTCACCTACATTGACGTTTTTTTTTTTTGTTTTTTTTTGTAAAACTTAATTATGTTCTACAAAACCAAAAACAAAAACAACAGCCCCTCTCCCTTTCTCCCTTCCCTTTTTTATTTTATTTTTAGAACTTGAAGCATAAATCTTTTACTATAATGACCAGATTCGGCATTAAATAACCCAAAAAGGGTTGATATGCCGTAAAACAAAACTACCAAACCAAACTACCATAGTATGTAGGACAGAAAATAATCATAGTATTATGTTCCGTCGTACGGCATGATCATTGACAGACAAGTTAGATCACCGAAGTTAAGTGACGCTGAGCCTGGCCAGCAATAAATGTCTGACCATTTCAGAATACTAGGCGCTGTGTTTCATCTTTCCTAACAGTGGCTGGAGACCGGATACGAATTTTATATTCCCTAGAGATTTCCCCCTTCGTTGGAACCAGCTCAGCTTG